>JAQFVV010006762.1:0-373824 GCA_028023455.1 Epiperipatus broadwayi
AACTCCCTTTTCTTGATGTTTTAGTCACCAGAACACCAAACAGTTTATCTTTTTCTATTTACAGAAAAGATACACACACAGACAGATATTTACATTTACATTCTCATCATCATCCAACTCAGATAGTTTTAGCCAAAACTCTTTTAAATAGAGCAATTAACCTTTCAGATGAGACACATCTCAAAGAAGAAATAAATCATATTAATAGTGTTTTATTAGCAAATAGTTATAATTACAAATTTATAAAAAAAAGCCTTATTTCAAGCCCAAAATAGACAAAATAGGAAACAAAAGGATGATAAATTAGCTATTAGGATTTGTGTTCCATATGTAAAAGGAACTACAGACAATACTATAATATAGATACAACATTTTCTGCTCATCAAAATATCAGCAATATAATAACCAAGCCTAAGGACTCAATCCCTCTTGAATCTCATAGTGGCTATCAAATCTCATGTAAAAATTATAAAGCTTCTTACATAGGTATGAGTAATCATCACATCAGTGTTAGGAGAGATGAGCATGCTAATGCAGTTAAACAACACTCATCATCATCAGCACTCTCACGCCATACTATAGATTCAGGTCATAAAATTGATTTTTCTAGTACCAGGATCATATCCAGATGTGATAATCTCTACCAGTGCAAAATTAGAGAAGCCATTGAGATACTTAAAAGGCCAGATTGTATCAATAAGCAAGATGATATCAAACTTCCTCCTATTTGGAAAGATTTTTTTAAAAAACATTCCTAAATTTAACATTTTTGCTATTGGTGGAATTTTAACGTTTTATTCAAATCAGTGATTGTAGCGCCTCTACAACCATCTTTCTACCTTTTATAACTCTGTGGATGGCTTGTGTGACCAAGTCGAAATGTCAGTATAATAATATTAAAAGTTTTTAACACGGATGAACCCGCAAAATATGTATTTTATATATTGAAGCAGTCGGATCTAAGTTCGATCCTAGCTTCATGATCTTTCATATGTAGCCAACTTCAAACCCTTGTACTAACCTTGAATTTCCGATGCAATGGGGCTTTATACGTTCAGTCCATGCTAGTTTCCTTAAAGAAAAACTATTATAAATGTGTGTTAAAATTAACTCATTTGAGATTTAAACTAATCATTTCTATTAATAAATTCATGTTAGAATTATTCATGAATTTATATATATTATAACTGCGTGGATTGTGTGTATATATATTTATAAATATTTAAATGTACATATTCGTTCTAAAGTTTCATTGCGTCGGAAATGTTTTATTTTACTTTAAATAATTTGTTCAAATTTTTAGTGATTAAAAGCTACATTCTTTCGATAAGCTTTCAGATTGTCGCTTTCCAAAAACAATGGGTAAAGTTTTTATTAATTAGAAAAAGATAAGTATTTAAAATGTAAGGACGGTCCTAATTAAAATCATTTTCTGATTTTAAAAATTCATTTTCTAATTAGAAAATGAATTCAAGTTAATGAGTTTGAAAGCCTTATCGAAGGAATGTATCTAAAAACAACTAGTAAATTTTTGTAAGATTGATTAGGAAAGAAGCGCTAGCCTGAAGGCATCAGATACAGTATAAAGAGCCCAGGAAAAGTTTCCAAGCAGCTATTATTCCTCATTAAGAGAAGCCATATATATTTCATTAGAGAAGAAGCCGCCCAGTTAAATTATGAAGTAAAATAGTGTTTCTACCATGGTGGGGGGGGGGGGCTTAACTTCAGGAGTCTGACTACAGTTCCTGAAGTCCCCTGAAAATCTTCAATGTGGCTGTAATATAAAAATTCATATACCAATCGTAAGCTGCGTAAACCTTAGAGAAATCCTTCAAAATGTCATTCAAATAATTTTCCAAAATGCGCATCTACGTTTCATCCAACTGGACTCTGCCGTGTGTAATTTAAGGAGCCAACCATGAAGAAATGGTAATATCTTTCTTATATGAACCGCTACTTTCTCGCCGGTCTTCGAACTTTATTTTACACTACCTTTAAATTAAGTACTGTTAAAAGCTCTTCTCTTTCCTTAATGTATTAATGCTATTTTAAATTATGTAGTAATTCTCTATCTTAATCTCTAGTCTTTAAATTTAATATTTGTTAACTTTCTCTTTTCTTACGATGGCGGTTCATTTATTATATTATATATATTTATTGTGTGATTTATTAATGTTGTTTATTTTTTATTATATGCCAATAATAACTTCAACTCGATAATAATTTCCTTCGTTGCATTTGCCTTGTTAAATAATATTATATTTATTTTTACAGTAATTCTTACCCACTAGAACTATTTTGATACAGTTCTATTAATTATCGAGTTGAAGGATTTGTACAATTTTTGCTATTTTATTAATGGCTAATAACAACAAATTATTAGCTCAATTTTTAACCTATGCTCCCGGCCACTTTACTGAATTTATAATAGTTATTTATTCACATTAATATATTGTTTTGCAAAAAGGTCGATAAAGGAATTAAATGAATATATATTCTAATTCAAATGTTATACTTTCTATTAATATTCAGGGAGGGCATGAGATTTAGGGTATAATTAAAGTATTTTCTAATTGCATTAAATATTTGTTGATTAAAGCACGTTTGACTTTAATTTAACTTGATCAGGTCATCACGTAGAGCATTCGTTATATAAAATGGGTTTTATTATTAATTAAAAGATGATTACCAAGTCATCATTTTTCCGAACGTTGCTGACGCGAGCCATCTCCTGCTTCACAGGCTTGTCCTCGGTGATATTACTGTTCGTTAAATTACATAGGAAGAAAGTACTTCCTCACTTGCTCGTTTTATATTTGGAACACCAAAGGTTCGAGGCTACGACCCAACCTGGTTTTCCGTGTTCTATGGATCCTTCATATAGGGCATCAAAGACTTGTCAAATACAAGTGCCCTGCTATTTTCTCAAATCACTGACAAGCCATTATTTTTCATATTTATTCTTATAGCTCATAAGTCGTCAGTACCGTTTATTTCTCAGTTCCAGTAAAGCCCGCTCTCATGCTCATAAATCGTGATGAATTGATTTTATTAAAGTCGAACAAATTCATATTTATTTATAATTAAGTAAGTTTTCTATTAAATATTAAAGTTATGCCCTAAACAGGTATCTTGCTCTTTGTGAATTGATTTACAAATGTGAAAATAAATCTCACATTCTTTCTTTTAGAATTTGAATCATAATTTCTGTCACAGCCAAATACCTTTATCTACTTTTACTTCCTTGTCGGGGCATAGATATATATATATTTCTCCTAGAATATTGCGTAATCGTATTGGCATATAATAAGGACTGCCATTCTTATTGTAAATATAAATTCCGTTTAAAGACTAGAGATAATCTATATCATAATCTAAAAGTTGAACAAAATTATTATTATTATTAAACATTTTATTAACACATTTGGTTTTTAACTTTCTTTCTTATTCAATAATTATTTTTAATATTAATGCTCGCTGTCTGTATTGGCAACCCGAACACACATATATATATATGAGTTGACTTATAAAGATTCTTAGTTATTTTATTATACTTCATTAGAGTTAAATCAGGGGTCTCATTAATCATCATCATCCATTGAGCTAGTTCCTTGGCACATAGTCATGTACCATCGATATATGTCATCCATTGATTTGATCTGAGCTCGTGAGTTGGGTTTGAATTCAGTTTGAACCGCCTGAGTTTGAATCCGACTTTGAGTTTGGGTTTGTTGATGTGTTGGCTTCTTTTTGACCAGTACATGGTTATGTTTTTGGCTGCCCAACCATTGTGGCTTCGATTTAATAAACCCCACACCCTGTAGTCAGTATTTATGTTTTAGCCACCCAAATCATTGAGGCCTCGATTAATTAAATTCTACACCCAGTAGAGAGTGATTATATGTTGTAGAACGTTATATATACTTGAGAAAAAAAGTTATGCGATTTATAACTCATAACTGAAATGATTTAATGAATTAAAATGTCAGTTTCGTTTAATTTCTTATACTTAAATGTTTTTAAAGATTACTTAAATGCTCAGTCAGTAATAGAATTTGTTTGTTAAACTCCGTAATAGATTTGTTAGTCAAAATAATTATTTAAAGAAAAAGAAAAGTAATAAGATAGTTAATATATATATATATAAATTATGTGTATACCAGTATATATATTATACGTTTGTTTATACGCGTTCGTGACAGAAAGAAAAAAAATAATTATTGTTAGAAAGTAGTAAGAGTGAAGCAAGGGGTAAAATTAGGTGAAATGTTTTTCCGTGTCAAAATTAATTAGTATTCATCTTAGTATATATGTAAAAATATCCAGTATCGATATCATGTTCAAAGTTTAATTTCAAGTATTGCTTGCTAGCACATATATTAAATGTTCACTCCGTATTCTTAGTAGCCTCAAAGCAGGTGAAGACCTCCAAACTGGGAATTGCATGTCAAGCGGTCCGATGTAGTGGACAATACGCTTTAATGACAGCAATTTCTAGAGTAACCTCAAAGTAGGTGAAGACCTTTTGTGTAACACCAAGCAGCCAGATGCAGTTGGCAAAATGCTTCAATGGTTTACACGCTCTTATGCTAGCAAGATTAAAAATGATATCAACAAATAAAAGTTCTTGTAAAATATTAATTTTGACATTTTTTGTGTGTGTGAAAGCCTCATGCTTATTTGAAATGAAAAGTTGAACTCCTATGTTTAAAACGCGTTGTCAGTTTTAAAACAATAAATATTCATCAATTAAATTGTTCTATCCTAAATTATGTCAATCATATATGGTTTGGGTGATCAATGGGTTATTTCACATGTCCTATTAATCTCATATTGCTGACTGGCGCCCATATAAATAAATTTGTCAGCAAATATGATTGTCAGTACAGCAGAGAGTGAGTTGCCTAAATAAATAATAAAAACCAAATGGATCCAACATAGAGAATTACTAGTATACTTGCTAAAATATATCAATATTTGTATGTTACTAATTACTTGTATAGTCTACCAACTAATCAGGTAAACTTATAAATGTATCAAATCTAAGTAAAAAGATTTTTTTTTCATTGTTTTTTTTTTTGAAGTGGAAAAAAATGAAGCAGTCGGATCTAAGTTCGATCCTAGCTTCATGATCTTTCACATGTAGCCAACTTCAAACCCTTGTACTAACCTTGAATTTCCGATGCAATGGGGCTTTATACGTTCAGTCCACGCTAGTTTCCTTAAAGAAAAACTATTATAAATGTGTGTTAAAATTAACTCATTTGAGATTTAAACTAATCATTTCTATTAATAAATTCATGTTAGAATTATTCATGAATTTATATATATTATAACTGCATGGATTGTGCATATATATTTATAAATATTTAAATGTACATATTCGTTCTAAAGTTTCATTGCGTCGGAAATGTTTTATTTTACTTTAAATAATTTGTTCAAATTTTTAGTGATTAAAAGCTACATTCTTTCGATAAGCTTTCAGATTGTCGCTTTCCAAAAACAATGGGTAAAGTTTTTATTAATTAGAAAAAGATAAGTATTTAAAATGTAAGGACGGTCCTAATTAAAATCATTTTCTGATTTTAAAAATTCATTTTCTAATTAGAAAATGAATTCAAGTTAATGAGTTTGAAAGCCTTATCGAAGGAATGTATCTAAAAACAACTAGTAAATTTTTGTAAGATTGATTAGGAAAGAAGCGCTAGCCTGAAGGCATCAGATACAGTATAAAGAGCCCAGGAAAAGTTTCCAAGCAGCTATTATTCCTCATTAAGAGAAGCCATATATATTTCATTAGAGAAGAAGCCGCCCAGTTAAATTATGAAGTAAAATAGTGTTTCTACCATGGTGGGGGGGGGGGCTTAACTTCAGGAGTCTGACTACAGTTCCTGAAGTCCCCTGAAAATCTTCAATGTGGCTGTAATATAAAAATTCATATACCAATCGTAAGCTGCGTAAACCTTAGAGAAATCCTTCAAAATGTCATTCAAATAATTTTCCAAAATGCGCATCTACGTTTCATCCAACTGGACTCTGCCGTGTGTAATTTAAGGAGCCAACCATGAAGAAATGGTAATATCTTTCTTATATGAACCGCTACTTTCTCGCCGGTCTTCGAACTTTATTTTACACTACCTTTAAATTAAGTACTGTTAAAAGCTCTTCTCTTTCCTTAATGTATTAATGCTATTTTAAATTATGTAGTAATTCTCTATCTTAATCTCTAGTCTTTAAATTTAATATTTGTTAACTTTCTCTTTTCTTACGATGGCGGTTCATTTATTATATTATATATATTTATTGTGTGATTTATTAATGTTGTTTATTTTTTATTATATGCCAATAATAACTTCAACTCGATAATAATTTCCTTCGTTGCATTTGCCTTGTTAAATAATATTATATTTATTTTTACAGTAATTCTTACCCACTAGAACTATTTTGATACAGTTCTATTAATTATCGAGTTGAAGGATTTGTACAATTTTTGCTATTTTATTAATGGCTAATAACAACAAATTATTAGCTCAATTTTTAACCTATGCTCCCGGCCACTTTACTGAATTTATAATAGTTATTTATTCACATTAATATATTGTTTCGCAAAAAGGTCGATAAAGGAATTAAATGAATATATATTCTAATTCAAATGTTATACTTTCTATTAATATTCAGGGAGGGCATGAGATTTAGGGTATAATTAAAGTATTTTCTAATTGCATTAAATATTTGTTGATTAAAGCACGTTTGACTTTAATTTAACTTGATCAGGTCATCACGTAGAGCATTCGTTATATAAAATGGGTTTTATTATTAATTAAAAGATGATTACCAAGTCATCATTTTTCCGAACGTTGCTGACGCGAGCCATCTCCTGCTTCACAGGCTTGTCCTCGGTGATATTACTGTTCGTTAAATTACATAGGAAGAAAGTACTTCCTCACTTGCTCGTTTTATATTTGGAACACCAAAGGTTCGAGGCTACGACCCAACCTGGTTTTCCGTGTTCTATGGATCCTTCATATAGGGCATCAAAGACTTGTCAAATACAAGCGCCCTGCTATTTTCTCAAATCACAGACAAGCCATTATTTTTCATATTTATTCTTATAGCTCATAAGTCGTCAGTACCGTTTATTTCTCAGTTCCAGTAAAGCCCGCTCTCATGCTCGTAAATCATGATGAATTGATTTTATTAAAGTCGAACAAATTCATGTTTATTTATAATTAAGTAAGTTTTCTATTAAATATTAAAGTTATGCCCTAAACATGTATCTTGCTCTTTGTGAATTGATTTACGAATGTGAAAATAAATCTCACATTCTTTCTTTTAGAATTTGAATCATAATTTCTGTCACAGCCAAATACCTTTATCTACTTTTACTTCCTCGTCAGGGCATAGATATATATATATTTCTCCTAGAATATTGCGTAATCGTATTGGCATATAATAAGGACTGCCATTCTTATTGTAAATATAAATTCCGTTTAAAGACTAGAGATAATCTATATCATAATCTAAAAGTTGAACAAAATTATTATTATTATTAAACATTTTATTAACACATTTGGTTTTTAACTTTCTTTCTTATTCAATAATTATTTTTAATATTAATGCTCGCTGTCTGTATTGGCAACCCGAACACATATATATATATATATGAGTTGACTTATAAAGATTCTTAGTTATTTTATTATACTTCATTAGAGTTAAATCAGGGGTCTCATTAATCATCATCATCCGTTGAGCTAGTTCCTTGGCGCATAGTCATGTACCATCGATATATGTCATCCATTGATTTGATCTGAGCTCGTGAGTTGGGTTTGAATTCAGTTTGAACCACCTGAGTTTGAATCCGACTTTGAGTTTGGGTTTGTTGATGTGTTGGCTTCTTTTTGACCGGTACAATATATATATATAATTCTTCAAAGAACAATACAATAATTAATACAGTAAATAATATTTTAAAACAAATATCTACTATAATTTAATAAAAGTACTTGCGTGCATTTGCCAACAACAATTGTCAATAAATATATTTTAATTCATCATATATCAGTTTCTGTCTCATTATTAAATCAATCCAATTCACTAATTGCCCATAAGTATTCATTAGTAAAGCCCCTATTATTTAAATATGTTAGATTTTATCTGTGGAATGTCTAGTATTTAAGTTGTTTATATATATGTTTAAGCCCATGAGTCTTATTGTTTTCTCCGATTTGCTAGTGGGCCGGATGAAGAATTAAATCTCATGTGCTACCATTGTTATGTTATCCATTGGGTGTTAGATCTGGTGCTTGGAGAGTGGGTTCGAATCCAGGCTGGTCCCTGACCTAAATCTCGGGCTTGACTGGGTTTGAAGTACATTTTGTGAGTTCCAGCTTGTGTTAGATGGTTAAGCATGTTTTGACTGGCACAATATATATATATATATATATATTCGATCTAATTTATTAGGAAACAAAAATATTAACACTATTATTTATAATTACAATGTAGTTCACTGAAAAATTTTAGGAAAAAATATTGAGTGTCTTTCACCTTTCCTTTCCTTCACCCTTCTTCAGGTATCTCTAGTAATTTTGCCAGTTGTGTATTTATCTCTAAAAAAGAGGAAGTATATAAAAGTTTATAGCCAAAATACACTCCAAATGTTCTTAACCATACTGAAGATGTGATTGGTAAAAAGCAGCTGTCAGAATAACTATACACTAATATTTTTTTTTGCTTTTGCACTTAAAAACAAACAAACATATATATATATATGATAAACAAAACAAGTTATACAATTTCGTAATTTGCTATCGCTTGCATTTAATGAATACGAGATGGAGCTTTACCAATATCCCACAATCAAGCTTTGTTTACACAAATGCTGAGAGAGATAGAATTTAATATCTCTTTCAAATTGTTTCCAACCTTTAACCATGGTTTTGAGCCAGTTGGCTCATGTTAGTAAAAGGTAGGAAGAACAGAAACTAGATCTAAACACCAACTCGACTAATCAGCATTTATGAAACACTTTTCTATCAGATTGAAAGCATGAATTTTTCTGATACGTAAATATCTTCAAATCCAGTCAATCAAACTAGATAGCTATATGGGTTTGAATTTAGTTCAGTTTCACCATATAGTAAAATCCTCTTCAATCTATATCATTGCAAAAACCTTCAAGGGTGCATTTATGATAAACAAAACAAGTTATAAAATTTTATAACTTACTATTGCTTGCATTTAATGATCACTAGATAGAGAGTTGGTGTTTAGATCTAGTTTCTGGTCTTCCTACCCTTTACTGATGTGAGCCAACTAGCTCAAAACTATGGTTAAAAGTTAGAGACAATTTAAAGAGATATTGAATTCTATCTCTCTCAGCAATTTGTGTAAACAAAGCTTGATTGTGGGCTATTGGTGAAACTCTATCTAGTGATCATTAAATGCAAGTTATAGCAAGTTATGAAATTTTATAACTTGTTTTGTTTATCATAAATGTACGCTTGATGTTTTTTGCAATGATATAGATTGCAGAGGCTTTTACTATATGGTGAAACTGAACTGAATTCAGACCCAAATAGCTATCTAGTTTGTTTGACTGGATTTGAAGATTCATAAAAATTCACACTTTCAAGCTGATAGAAAAGTATTTCATAACTGCTGATTAGCAGAGTTGGTGTTTAGATCTAGTTTCTGGTCTTCCTACCCTTTACTGACATAAGTCAACTAGCTTGAAACCATGGTTAAAAATTCGAGACAATTTGAAAGATATTTTGAATTCTATCTCTCTCAGCATGTGTGTAAACAAAGCTTGATTGTGGGCTATTGGTAAAGCTCTGTCTAGTGATCCTTAAATGCAAGTTATAGCAAGTTACGAAATTTTATAACTTGTTCTGTTTATTATAAATGTACACTTGAAGGTTTTTGCAATGATATAGATAGCAGAGGCTTTTACTATATGGTGAAACTGAACTAAATTCAGACCCATATAGCTATCTAGTTTGTTTGACTAGATTTGAAGATATTTACGTATCGGAAAAGTTCATGCTTTCAAGCTGATAGAAAAGTGTTTTCATAAATGCTGATTAGTAGAGTTGGTGTTTAGATCTAGTTTCTGGTCTTCCTATCATTTACTGACATAAGCCAACTAGCTCAAAACCATGGTCAAAGGTTGAAGACAATTTGAAAGAGATATTGAATTCTATCTCTCTCACCATTTGTGTAAACAAAGCTTGATTGTGGGCTATTGGTAAAGCTCCATCTAGTGATCATATATATATATATATATATATATATATATATCATATATTGTATTGTTTTGAATAATTATATATATATATATATATAATTTGATTTTATTTGAAAATAATTTACTTAAAAAATATGTTAACAAGTTCACTCAAGAAGACAAACAGATAATTAGTGATAAGAATGTTAACGCTTTTTATAGCCACACTACATCATTATGTTTGAGTTTGAAATTTTAGAATAAAATTTGTTAGATTTGTATTCCTTCACATTTAAAGTTGAATTAACAAAAATTTTCATTTTATTTTTTTTTTACCAGCTGAGATAACTTCTTGACATTATCCAATCAAATGAAAAATCATAGTTTTCATTATATATTATTTTTATAATTATTCTTTTTGGTAACTGAAAAGTTCAAACATAATTTTGTAGATTGTTTTTTATTTGTACTCTTAAGTTTTCTAACAAATCAAATTCAATTTATTACATTCTACTACATAATAAAGGTTTAAAACTAAAATTGGATATTGAATATTATAAATGTTTTCACCAGAGAAAACAATAGAAATTGTTTTCGTCAGTTGAAGATTTAATAATTCAGAATTAAATATATAGATCTTAAATTGTATTTGAGAAGAATGTCTATGATTTGATTGTAGTGAAATCTAAATTTTATATTCATCATAAGTCATAGAAAATTCTTTTCATTTGAAATATCATTTCATTTTTAGAAAGACATCTACTAGCAATTATACATTCATTATATATATATATATATATATATATATATATATATATAATAAATGCTTATATATATATATATATATATATATATATATATATATATATATATATATAAGCATTTATTTTATAGCTCTATGTTTTATAAATTATAATACATTAAAGATCATCCTTTTCAAGCACATGCACAATAGCTTGAAAAGGCTAATCTTTAATATATATATATATTAATAGACGGGGTTCGAATACAATAAATAATGCAATATAGAGTGTTAATTGCGAGTGTTGATATTGAGTGACTGTGTATATGTGAAAAGATATATATAAATAGTCATTTGAACCCTGTTACAAAAAGTGTGAAACTAATACGTAATCTGCTAAAGGACTGTATGCTTATATAAATATACTTGTATATGTGTTATTATACAGTGTGTATATGTATTAATGGTTATATGTGGGATTGACGAGAGGCAATTATATACGGAGTTGTATAAATTTGTTATTGGTTATACATATATATTTTGTTGTTCGTTAATGTTCTAAGTTCTACATTTTAATAATATTAGTGGTAGTACGTGTTTCTTGATGAATCCATTGGGCATATAAAACTACAAAAATAGAATGAATTAGTTGCTGCAGGCAGTTTGAGTTAATGACTCTGTCGGCCAGAAGTCTGAGAACTGGTCGAGTTGGTATTTTGAAACAATAAAAGATCAGGTCTGCAGCATATGAATAGACAAGGGGAAAATGTGAGGTTAAAGAGTGTAAAAGAAAAGAACTATTTTTGCTCACTAAAAAATATAGTGGTGATTAGAAAAACAGGAGACGTGGCACGGATTTTGGATTGGATTAACGTGTAATTAATTAATAAGTTTTATTAATATTCACATCAAAATGTTGGGGTAATTAAATAGTGTTGGTTTCGTTAGACCGGCCCAGTGGATTGTTGTTGTAGAACTCACCTGAATCAGATTATGAAATTCGCTGTTTAAATTTTTATTAAGTATAATGGCGATGAAGTACATGCAGCTCGGACCTCTTAAGCGAGCAAAATCATCTACTCCACCTCTATGATAAGCTACTTATGTATCACATTGCGGACTGTTTACCATCTTTAGGATCAACAAATATCAGTAAGGCCAGTATTTCTTTCGGATTATAACTGTGTGGGCTGTTAAATTTGACCACGTGGACATTCGATCGCAATTAAGGTAAATTGACCTTTGCTCTCTCTCTCTCTCTCTCTCTCTCTCTCTCTCTCTCTATATATATATATATATATATATGTTCAATGAATGCATAGTGATGAAGGGACTCATGTTACTTCTATGTTAAATATAGTAATAAATCTTGTTTAAATTAAATAAATAAAAAAACATTAAATAAACAACTCTGATGTAATTGCACTCTTTCGTTGCTATATATATATATATATATATATATATATATATGAATCATATATGTAACTATCAGAATAAATGGGTTGTGCACATGAATATTAAAATATGTATAGGTGTGTATAAAGCTTACAATTAAATGATAGCTAGTGTATTAACTTATAGTCTAGTTTTGTTATAACTTCTGGGCTGGGTAATATAACTTATAAACAAGTAAATTATCATATGGTATACATAGATATATGCGACGTAATCGGTAATTGTCTTTGCTTTGTTCTCTCACTAGATCATGTTCCCCAGACCTTGAGATGGAGAGCTAGTCTGGACACGCTACCCTAGATATATATATATATATGTACAGAACCCTTATTTCTGTTTTCGGTGAGTATAATTCTTATCAAAGTGTAAGATTGGCACTTGAGATGGAATTTAAACCATGCTCATAAATATACTTACTCGAAGCTGCGGGAGAGATCGTATACGTGCATAAATTATGCAACAATAATATGGGTAGACGCTTAATATATATATATATATATATATATAAACAGCCACATGTAATTGAATAAGTTTGTACTAACTCCAAGCATAAAAAGAAAAAAAAATAGATAAGAGAGACAAAGAGAGAGAAAAAAACAAAATCTACTTTAGACATGAGTTTTATGTTAACTATATAAACAAGTGTGTGAACCATAAATATTCCACATAAAGAACATATTTATTTGATATTCGTTTTTTAAATTCTTCAACAGAAAACTTTTTTTTTATAAAATAATTTAAAATCATGTCAAGCCATACTTCTCTAATATATTCTATTCTCTGTTATATATTTCCAATGTAAATAATTGGCATTGCACTATTTTACAATGTGTTTAAGGTAATTTTTACACATAGATAGAGTTTACTCTCTCATTATATTGATCAAGTTTTATCATAAAACTCCAATTTAAAAAGTACTGCATTGTTTTTTTCACTTTACATGTCCTATCCAATAAGTGTAAGATTGTACAATAATGAAATAATTATTGCTGTCGAATCAGCAAATTGAAGAGCATATTCATTGGTTTTACGATCTTTCTATTGTATTTTTAAAATTTTACAGAGCATCCTTAAACCTTTTTAATGCTTTTTATTTATTCCAATAAAATATCCAAGTCTTTTTTCCATACAATAAATTAGATAAAATGATTAAAAATATACAGCTAATTTACTGCAGTAAATATTTTATTATGATAAAATAGTTTATCTTTTAACTTGTTAAAAGCAACAGTAATAGTTATCTTAACATCTAAGTCACCTTTAAATTTATAAAATTTCTAAAGTATTTAATCCACTTTACGTGATTATATTGATTAACTATCAATGCACAGAATTATTGTGTAGATTTTTTTTTTCTACACTGGTTGATACAGTGCTTGACTATTTTGGTTTGAATATTAATTAATAAACTGGTATTTTATGTATGGTATTCAAAACATACAGTTGATATTCCTAATCTTCAGAAACATTCTAATGAATTTAAATTAGAACTTACAAATCGGTTTCAAGTATTAGTAGATTTTGAACATGATTCAGATTTGAATGAAATTAATATGAAAATAACTGATACACTTTTGAAAACTGCAACAAAGATAGCTGGTAGAAAGAAACAGCAATTGACCAATAAAATTTCTACTGAGACTAGAGAATTTATGAAGAAAAGAAGGAATATGAAGATATACAAAAATTATGCCTTAAAAAGAATTGAATATCTCGAATTTTGTAAAATGGTGCGGAAAAGAGTTGAAAGTGATATAAGAAAGTATAACTGTGAACTAGCAAGGAAAGCTGTAGAAGAAAATAAAAGTCTTAAGAATGTAAAACAACATTTTGGTATTGGTAGGAAATTTATATCTGGAATAAGAAAAAAAGATGGAATTATTACTAAAAGGAGAGATGACATCATGAAATTGGTAGAAGATTTTTATCAAGAATTATATAGTAATAAAGAACAAGTACATCTTCCAAATTGCCAAGAATTTTAAATGAAGAAGTGAGACATGCAATTAAATGTATGAAGAAAGGAAAGGCTCCAGGTAATGATGGAATTATAATTGATATATTAAAAGAAGCAGGTGAAGAAATAGAAACAATTTTAGCAAAGTTATATACCAAATGTCTAAATGATAAAGATGTACCTGATGATTGGAACAATGCAATAATAATATTAATATTTAAAAAAGGTGATAAAGAAGATATTAAAAATTACAGACCTATCAGCCTTTTATCAGTTTTATATAAAAATTTTACCAAGATAATTACTACTCGTCTACAGAGAACATTGGATTTCCACCAACCAAGAAAACAAGCCGGATTTAAAAGTGGTTTTAGTACAGCTGATCATATCCAGATATTGAGAGAAGTTATAGAAAGGACAAATGAATATGAGTTGTCATTATGCTTAGGATTTGTAGATTATGAAAAGGCATTTGATTCTATAAACATTTCTTCAGTCATTAAAGCATTAGATCATCAAGGTATAGAAACAGGATATTGTCATATTTTAAAGAATATTTATAAAAATGCAACAGCAACAATTAGATTACATAATGACACTGGTAAAGTCAACATTGAGAAAGGTGTAAGACAAGGTGACTCCATATCTCCAAAACTTTTTACAGCAGTGCTGCATGAAGTATTTTGTGGATTAAAATGGGAAACTAAAGGAGTGAAAGTAAATGGTGATTATTTAAGTCATTTAGATTTCGCAGATGATGTAGTTGTTTTTGCAAATAATGCTTCAGATCTGCAGGAAATGTTGCAGGAATTATCAGATGAAAGTAGGACTAAAGATAAATGTTAAAAAGACTAAAGTAATGTTTAATCGATTTGCTCAAAATATGAAAATAAAGATTGATTATGATGAATTAGAAAAAGTTAACAGTTACAAATACCTTGGTCAGATTATTAATACAGATGGAAACATAATGGAGGAAATTAATCATAGAATTAAACTTGGTTGGAGTGCTTTTGGTAGAAATAACTTGATATTAAAAGAAAATATGCCTATGTGTTTGAAAGGAAGGTTTTTAACAAATGTGTTTTACCAGTTCTTACTTATGGATCTGAGACTTGGACACTTAATAGAAGAGCAATTCAGAGACTTCAGACCACTCAAAGAAGTATGGAGAGATGTATGTTGGGAGTAACAAGAAGAGATCGTAAATGCAATGTATGGGTAAGAGAACAAACAAGTGTTACTGACCTCATTGAAAAAATTAAAATATTCAAGTGGAGTTGGGCTGGACATATTGTTAGAAGAGATGATAATAGATGGACAATTGAAATTTTAAACTGGATTCCAAGAGATAGTAAAAGACCCAGAAAGAGACCACATGTGAGATGGATGGATGAAATAAAAAAGTGTGCAGGGGTGATGTGGAGAAGAGAAGCTAAAGATCAGAGAAGATGGATTAAACTTGGAGAAACCTTCATCCTGCAGTGGATTGATAATCGTTGATAATGATGATGATTCAAAACATAAATCATCTTTAAACAAACAAAATTATGATAATTTTTACCATACTAAAATCCAAATAAAAGTTGTTAATTTTATTCAATTCAAATTAAATTTTCTACCATTGAACTTGCATTGTATTTTGATCCCTGTTTGATTAAGCCATGTATAAACAATTCCAAAGACCATTGTCATAAAAATTGAAAACATTACCATACATATTGAAGCAGTTGATGTTTAATCACATCAAGCTTCATGCTTCACCTTCCATACTAACCTCTTATGGGGCCCGTAATTCAGACCTCATGGTATATGTATGCTATATCATCCACACACTATATGGAAAATAATCAAAGACAACTATAAAAATATTTAGTAAAGTAAAACAGTAGTGTGCATAATAGATATCTATAAACAAACTAAAAATCTTAGTAGTATTTATTGCTGAAAATTATTTTTTTAAATATATTATTAATTATATTTTGGAATTAAAAAGGTTTGAGATACTTTTGGAATTGTTGCTAAATGGAAGTAATTTATTGTTTTATTTTAGATTATTTTTGCTAATCCAAAGTATGAAATTTTAATTAAAATAAGACCTTATGTCTTTGTCAATTCTTTTGGCAAATCTGTACAAAATCTAAAATATTTTAAAAGATATTTCAAACCTTATCTATTTAAAAAAAATATCCTAATTAAACTTAAGAGATTACAGGGATTGCTGTGAGCAAATGAAACCACATTCTTGGGGGAATATAAAGATGAAAAATGACTCAGAGAACAAAATAAATCATTCAGTCAGTAAATTTCATTCAGTCAGTAAATTTCATTTGGTTAGTGATTTCTTTCAGAATGTTTCAGTCAGTAATTTTTCAGAGAAATTGAGTCATAATTCAACTATTAAGAAGTCAGCACAAGTTTTGCAACATCAACTGTGAGTAGAGGGAAGCAAGCACTTTTCTCCAGAACTCTTGGAGACCATCTGCTGCCTGCTACTGCCATGTTCTGTCCATCTATCTGGCTGCACTAGATGACCACCTGAGTGCTGACCCTGACTGCTGCCTACCATGTTGTACCTGCCTGCAAATTTGAAAGCACTAGCAGATATATATATATATATATATATATATCTATATATATATATATATATATATATATATATATATATATGCATTCACAATAGATCCTGAGGAAACCTCATTCCATGTAGAACTACCTTTAATATAAATTCCTTATGTAATTTGTGTAGCTAAGATATAATGAAAATCTTATGTTTCATTGTATAATATTTTATAAGTTTCTGTTAATTATGCTTTTAAACTCTCTGCCTTTAATACTCTACTATTATAATTTATTTCTAACTATCCTTCTTTATGCTTGATTATAATTATATAGCTTTGTGTGGCTCTATTAAATATTAGTGTATTTTGTTTTTATGCATATAAATTATCTTTTCATTAATATGCCAATACCACCCAACCTCGTGAGTCCCAAAATGGCGGGGGGGGGGAGTAATTGTTTAATTTGAAAAGAAGTGGGGGCTTCATCTAAAATCTATCAATAAAGGTTTGTTCTTTTTTTTTCTAGATGTCATAACATCAATCGGAAGATGAACCCACAACAATCATCTTCAACCAATTGCTTGCTTGCAAGGTGACTGCACTGACCTCTCGGCTAACAATGCTTGACAAGTTTTGTTCATTTTATATAGACATGACTCACTAGTTTGATTTCATTTTAAATCCATTATTCTTGGATTTTAGTTAAAATCTTTTACTGTGGATGAATGCTGCTAAATTTATTGCTTTGAATTTTTCTTTAAAATTTCATTTTGAAAAGATTGCTAATTTTATAATTAGGACTACCCCTTCTTGCTGTTGACTGGAGGGCTAATTTTATTAGTTAAAACATATATGGGAATTGAAATTAAATATAAATTTTGTTAGTTTAATGTTATAAGTAAAACAATTATTATTCATTATAAATTGCTACATGACTCATGATTAAAACAGATCATTGCACAGAGGTTAGACTATATATATATATATATATATATAGTATATGTTATATATATATATATATATATATATATATATATATAATAACATTACTGGCATACCTTTTGCTTTATTATGGTATTCATATATCTTTGTACTTTATTATTTGGAGACTTTGGAAGTCTGAAGCTGCCCACTTACCTTTTTCAAAATTGTTCATCACCAGAAGTATATGCTACTTTCTGTGGAATGTGAGGTTTGTGGATATGATAGTGCTGCGATTGACCATACAGCTGGCATTGGGCCTTGAAACCCAATCTCTCCATTCAGTATCGTTCTGCCAAAATGTGCGAACATACCAACCCTCATTTAGTCTCAAATATTTTAAAATGATAGAGTACCCAAACTACCATAAGAGCCGGATTTCTTTTATTATATGCTAGTATCATTATTTTCCTGATTAATCTGCTTGCCACCTGTTTGATCTTCATTCGTCACAATGATGTGTTGAACATAATGACTCATTCGTAAAATATGCAATCTTGTTAATTATTCAGTACATTGATTTAAACTGCTTTCTTTTAAAATCGTTATCGATCCCCATAGATGTAAATCAATACGTATTTTATGTAAAATTTTAATGATTGTGTAACCTACTTATCCTCGTAAATGTAGCGCGTTGTTTGTTTCTTATGTGTATGTTCCAAAGATGTCATTTCCAAACAATGCCAGTAAAACATATACAGTATTATGATTTTCATATTTTAGATAAATTATTAAGATTGTATATTCCTGCCTATTTATAAAATCATTTACTGCTAAAGTGCAAAGTAACCTTTATATCTTTAATCATCCAAACCTGTCACAATCTTTTATATTTGTTTTATGCATCCACGGCATTATATCTGTAAATATCTTTAAATTGACACATTAATCCCGCACAAGCTATAAATCATCTACTCAAAATTGTATCTGCTAAATTAATTTGTATAATGGGACTTCATAAGAAGGAATCCCAAGTTTTGTAAATAATTAATGTAACAACAAGCATAAAATACTTTTGTAGTATCTATATATACTTTTTCTTTATATTATATTAAATTTATATTTCAAATGTAAATTCTGTGTTTGAATCATTTTCTTTAGTTAATAGTTTAGCATTAATAAATAATACTTTAATGAATGTAATTCGTGGGCTACTTTTTGCCATAATCATCATCATCTCTTCGATCTTATGATCTACTGCTGTGTTTCCAGGCCTGGAATTAAAATAATTATGCTGTATCATTGGGATTGTTGTTCATGGGATCAGAGATTCAAAGAATAGGCAAATAGGTTAGAATCGAGGATTGTCCTGACCTGTGTATCTCGAGCATGATCAGATTCATGGTACTTTTGCTTGGACCTTTAGTCTTGTTGAGTGAGCAGATGGTTTTGACCAATACAATATAATGTTTTCATAGTTATATAATATAAATAAAGTAGTTTTGTAGTTAAATCATGTGTTATTTTTCTTACTTCCCAATATTTCAATGAAATAGTATCTGCCATTGTCAAGGTTAACTTTTTGAAATAAAAATGCTAGATCTCAAATAGTAACAAGATTGAATGTGAAGTAAAGAATGAGATTGAACATGAAGTAATTGAACAGGCAGAGTATTCTTTGAAAAGTTAACCTTGGCAATGATGGATGCGATTTCATCAAAACATTGGGAAATAAGCAGAAATAACACATGATTTAACTCAAAAATTATTTTATTTATATGTATATATTTTATTTTAACCACTGTAAAAATGTGAATTAAAGTAAAATATTACGAAGTTAACAAATTATTATTTTAATTAATTCACTAATAAAATAACAATAATTGATACACTAATTGGTTCTTTACAATTTACCTTATGAATATGAGCAAAGCGATTTATAAATTACAATTATATTATCCAAACATTTATAAAACGATTTAATATAAAAATGAATTTTAATAAATAACAATTTTTATATGTAACCTTTATCATCATGATAAATAAAAATTGTTATCAGAATTATTTTTAAAATGTACTAAGGAATAAATTTATATTTTATATATTGTAATATTCATGAAATAAAATGTCATATTATTTAAACAATAGTTAACAGTTTTTTTGTCAGTCCAAAGTTCAAGATTTGACTTCAGAAATATGAATGATATGGATAGCTGAAGAGTTGGAGGGTGGAGAACATTGAATCATGTCCATTAAAGTCTGAGGATTTGCAATCTTAATGTGAATTGAGCACTGATTATATATATATGGAGAATGATCTGAACCAACTTATGAGTGATGGTTCAGCACAAAATAGTATATTGGAAATCATTTATCTTTTCACTTGCATGTGGTCATATGTATCAGATGAATAAGATGGAATAAATAGCTGTAGGAAGCCTGAAAGTCTGAGTTCCAAACCATTTTTATTACCTTAAGTTCAGTATAGGCAATATAATTATATTTAAATATTAAATAATATATATTATAACAGAGGCAAAACTTTCCATATGATGATGTCTCTCTGTGCAATCCCAAGTAATAAATGAAAGCAACAAGATTTGCATGTACAATCCCTACCTAGTACCTATTCATCCAATATTTCCAGATAAGTTTCCAGATGTTATGAAAATATTTCTTCTTTCTTGTTTAGCACTAAATTTATTGATGTACATCTACTTTTAAGTTTTTTTCATGGTAACTAACATTTTATATTTAATAGAAATTGTTTGATGGAATGTTTTACTGTTGAATCTTCCAATTAAAATAATATAAAAAAGAATATTTCATTAGATGGTATAGTAACATGAAAGAAATATGTGTAACATGATCCAAAAGAGTTTGTTTTTTTACTCAAACATTATTTAGTATCAATTAATGCTGATAAAAGTAGTGTTAAGATTTCAGAATAGGATTTCATAGTAATGGCATTTACATTTCAGTTGGCTGTAAATATTTAATATTGGCAGATCTGTAGTATTCAACATACAATTTTACATATGTTTGTTAGGAAAACTAGATCTAAAATATGTTTTGATTGATATTAGTTATGAAAAAATATATAGACACAAGAATCTTCTATTAGAAAATTAACCTAACAAGATTAAAGATTGCATTTTTATAAAAGGAGTAGAAAATACTCACTGCACCTGACCAATTTTGTCTTTTTTGGCATTAATTTCTAACTTTTGAGAAATTGAAAAATGTTACATTACATGCCATTATTTTTTGTTTTCCTTTTTTATAAAACTTAAATGAATATTTATTTCTCAGTAAATACATAGTGTATTCATTCAGTTTCTATTTAGATATATTTGTTTTTGGCAGAAAATGATTTGATTTAAAATTTATTATGCAGCAGAAATCACCATTAATTTTGTTGATTTGGAAAATGCAACTTTACATGTAATTTATTTACATAATTATTTTTATTTTTGTAAAATTCATCTCAATATTTGCAGAGCTTGTTCACATCAAGCTGAACACATTCCAATTCACAACTAACAGCTTACATCAAACTGATATAAAATCTACATAAAACTCTTTTTACTCTTTGAGTTGCTTATGAAAAACCAAAATAACAAAACAACTAAATGTAGTGTTCTGTTGACATAAGTGTTACCAAATGTAATTCATGAAATTTCACAGATAGGGATTCTAGTTTAAATTAATGACATATAGTTAGCATTAGGTTTTAAAACAGATCCTTTTTACAAAATATAAAATTACATACATTTATACAAAATAAAAGCAATTAAATATACTTAGCTACCTAAGTGAAGAAAAAATGCAAGAATTTAAATAAAAAGTTTTTTTAATATTAGACAAAACTTCCATTTGATTTTTTTTGAATTTAGAAAAAGGTTGAAAAAATAATTTATCTAGTATTGATTTGTATTATACTATGAAAACACAGATATATTGAAAATACATGTAAAATCGAATTATCCATTACTAAAATATGAAAAAAAATACTTATTATAGAGACTTATGATACATCAGACAAAATGTTGAGATTAGAATATTTAACAATGAAAGATAACTAAGAAGATATGTCAGGATAAATCTTCAAAAAGCTGTCATTCTAATGAAAATATGTTATATTGATGTACAAAATATTTTTAGATCAAGCCACAAATTAATATTATCAGATAGATTATATTTTGTCTCTTTCTTTACATTATAATCATTTTAAACCATTATGAACCCACTTCAGGATGAAAATCTCTTCATTCTCCAATTCCTATCAGCTCTTGTCCACATTACACACAAACTTCTTAATGTTACCCATGTTTTTCACATAGCCTCTTCTTAAGACTTTTAATATTTTTAGATCAAATTTAATATTTTAACTGCCCATCTATTATCATGTCTCCTTGCAATATGTCCAGCCAGTTCCATTTCAGTCTCTTATTTCTTTCAATGGTAACAATAATATCTGTTTGTTCTTTTGCTTATGTATTTAATTTTTGATCTCTTTTTGGTATTCTTCTATAATTAGTTTAGCAGTCTGAAGTTTCTGAATAACTCTTCTGTTAATTGTTAAAGTTTCAGATCAATAAGTAAAAACTGATAAAATACATTTATTAAAACCGTTCTTCTTCAAACACATAAATATATTTTATTTTAATATTTAATTATATCCAAATTTAATTATATGACTACTTTCACTCATTATGTTTTTATCTATATATCAATCAATATGACCAAAACATTTGGTAGTTGTTAAGATTTTGTAATTTAGCATTATTAATATATATTTACTTTTTAGAATTAAATTTAAAGCATTTACTTTAGTTCTACTTTCTTACTTTTATCTGATAACTTGGCAAGATTTCATGATGCTCTGAAAAATATTTGCAAAGGCCACTATATAAATTGAATTATCTAAATGATATAAATAATCTACATTTAATTTACTGACTTAGCTTTCTATTTTAATATCTGAAACAAGTGTAAAACGTTTTATTGATACGGGCTCATTCTATTATATAACGTTTTCAATTTTCTTAGTATCATCATATAATCTAATCAGTGTTTTTAAATTTTGAAAATATTTTTGTTGATGATCTATTGTCTTATCAGTTTTATTTAACTGCCCTAGCTAGCTTGATGCAAAATTCATATGACTAGCTATTTATTGCTTTATTATGCATAGGCAATATATGGCTGTATGCATCTTAATAGTCCCTGGATAGATCCAGATTCATTGCATATACTATCTATAAATAATATTACCTATTATTATTACTAGTCACAATCCAGAACTGTCAATCTTAGAAGCTTAAGAGTACCCTAAACATCATTTCTATAAAAGATAGTATTAGGAGGCTGAGATTAATCTAAAACATTTCAGATTGCAGCAGTTGGCAAAATATAATAAGCATCTAGATTATAGTAGAGGAACTAAATGTTATGTGCATCAGATGATCTTTATTGTCTCTTTCAATAGCATTCAAATAAATATCACCAAATGCCTAGCTAGAAATTATGATTATGCCTCACATTAGTGATGGAGACTTAAGAACTAAATAATAAGAATGTGTGTCTACCTGATACATAATGATAGTAGCAATGCATTAAGTGTAAACAGCAGAAACAAAATCTGCTTTATACTTATTTATGAACAATGAAAGAATATATAAAACATAAGATATGTAGAAAGAATATGCATCTACCAAATATATTCTGCTTAAATTATGTCACCAAATGTGAGTGGCAGGAATAGCATCTGTTTCACACTCATTTCTCAGCCACCAAAAATATATATAAATAATGCAGCCTGAAACAACACGTAAGCTCAAGGTATCATATAAAAAAGTTTAATACTTGGCTTAGGTGATCCATAAATATCCTCCCTATGCATGCCTATTCCAAACTTGTAAGGGCATTTTAATATCAACTGTAAACTAGTATAATGATGACAAACTTTTTCAATTTATTCAATCTGTCTATGCATTTTTTACTCTATCCAGAGGTCATTAATCAGCAGTATTTACATTAGAAGTTAAATTATTATTCTTTCACTTATTATTTCAGAAATCTTGTTTAAAAATAATTAATTAAAATAATACTAAAGAATCTTTTTAACAAATGGTGACCGTTAACTGTTTTATTAAAAATATTTTTTTATGTTACCAACCTGATACCATGTGTGCTAATAAAATTAGGCAATCATAGTCATTCTGATCTCTAAATATATATATATATATATACACACATAAAAAAAATCATGACAATCCATACAAAATTTTCAATGGAAATGAAATATACATATGCAGGAGATTAAATATCTAATGTAAGTGCGATAGAATCATAACAGTATATAATTAAAGTTCATACAAATTACCATTTTCATCTTTGTTAGTTCATGTTCTGAATTCAGGTACCTATAGATTTTTTGTGAAACAGTAGGATATAAACATAACTATGTCTGACAGTGTTTTGTAAATAAAAAATTGTTTTTACTGACCACAATGATCTCCATTAATATAATCTGGACAAAATGATCAGTGGAATGGTTTTATTTTATTTACAGTTTCATCTTAGCAACTTATGATGGATTTAAGCTTGTGCTCCAGGGGCTTGGCCAGAGTGTTGCTGATGGTGTGCTTCTCTACTCTTCAATGATACACCTATTGATTGCAATAATATTTTAACAGTGACTCTGATGATTAAGACATAGTGAGTGAATGAATCATAAACCATAATAAACAATGTTCTGAGAGACCCCTTTTTTATAGTTCATTGAGCTGTCTTATCTATAAATAAGTTCCATCAGGGTTTGATTTCTTTTATTCATCCATTGGTAATAGATGAGTTCTAAACTTCATTGTGATCTGTGTCTTACTGATCAATTACAGACTTTTCCAAAAATTTGCTTTGAAAAAGGATTATTGCAACATTAAACATAATGTTTTAACTTGACAACATATATTAATTTCCTAATTAGCTGGTCCATTTATCTAGAATTTAAATCCTTTGTATAAAAATAATGTTATTTCCACCCACCTAATTATAAAATAACGTTACAATTAATAATTAATAAAATATTTTGTTTAAATTACTTAAAATTTATTCAGGATTAAACATAATATTTTTATTCATGTACTTATATATATATATATATTTCTGTCTAATAAATAATGTAAAATCTTATGTTTAATCCTATAATATTTTTATTGATGTACTTATATATATATATATATTTCTGTCTAATAAATAATGTAAAATATTTTGTTTAAAAATTTCTAACAAATTTTTAAATGATATACATGAAGCATATATATATATATATATATATATATATACATACACATCTGTAATGATACATGTATATTTTTAAAAAATGAATCTATACTACACAAATTATAATCAAGTCCATCAATATGTCAGTGTCTATTGCTGACCCTTTCATAATCCCCTCCTGAATCTGGTTCTCTTGATTTTGACGGTTTATGCCAAGTACTATTTGGGTCTTGGTTATTTGTATTACCACAGTTAAGTAGTCTTCTCAGTCTTGATAATTTCATGATAAATTATGTTCTCCTTACCTGGGTGAGTGAAAACAGTTTTATAGATTAATATTCACCATTGATACTTTTGAAATATTTGTGGTTTAGTTAGCATGTAGTGTCACTAGTCTGTAGCAACTCCATGTATATAGTTGCAAGTTACCACTATTCATCTATTTTTCTTCAATAATCTTGTAAAAATAAAATACCTTCAAGCTTTCAAAGTGCATTAGCTGGCCTTTTCTTATATCATCTATATATTCTTTCACCTTAATCATTTTCACTACAAGCAAACCTGTATCTTTCTGATTTCATTGTGCCTTACTGTTAACTGTTTCAGAATATATTCATACTCAAGATCCTTTTATCTCACTTTCTATGTCAGACTGTAATTTTTTATTGAACTCTGTTTGTATATTTAGGTTCTTAATTTTAGCTTTGACTTGTTTGAAAGTTTAGTTAAAAAACTTCTGTACCTTTTTATTAATCATGGCTTTAATTTCTTCTTTATATATTTCTTTTTTTTTTCTATACAGACTTTTTAATTCATTGATTTTTTTTATCTGTTTGAGTCTGGGATCTCTGGAAATCTATTTGATTTGCCCACACTCCCTTGTTTATCTTGATCATCAGTTTTCTATTTCTTGTTGAGCTCTTTACATATCATTTAACTGTTGATACTGTCTGTTTTCATAATCATCCATTAGCTCCCTCAACTTCTCTATCCTCTGCTTTTGACCATTTACCATCTCCTTAATATCTGCAGCTGTTTTGTTGATACACTCTTTTATCCATGTTAGCATCTGTTCAAAATTTTGGTTTCTCTTTTATTTCTTTGCTTTATTTTTTTTCTTCTTTGTTCTTTTCTTCTTTCTCATTTGTTTTTTTTTTATTTTTTCTCTTCATTTTCTTTTTTGTTTTTCTTCTTTTCTTTTTTTTGTTCTTCTATTCTTGTTTTCTCTATCATGTTGATTAATATACTCTGTTCTGTAGGATTTTGATTTTTTATCCTGATTATCCCTATAGAATACCTTAATTGACTTTTTGAAACTAATTTTCAGACTTTCGTCTTCTTATATGTTACCCTCAGGATCTACACTTGTCTGATCCTGATTGCACACATTTGATTCAATATTATCATTTGGATTCGCTATTATTCCTAATTCTTTTTTTATTTTCTATTTTGTTTTTTTTATTATTATTAATTATTAATGCTTTGTTGATCCACTCCACTCTGCCATGGTTTATGTGAGTACTGGTTAGTTCCATATCTAAGTCCATCCTCTGCTATGCACAGTGTGTCCTTTGTTAATATTGCTTTATGCCTAATATTAAATTTTCCCATTATGTTCAGTCAATAAATAAAATGGTCTTGTTTGCATATGTTAGGGATGTTATGCATGCACACACATATATAATTAATTTAATTTATTTCTATATTGATGATATATAAATTTATTAATTAATAAAATAATTTATTTTATATATTGTGATATCGGATAAAACAAAATTTTACCTCATGACACCACACAAATATATACTTTATATTTCAGGTTTTTTTTTTATTTTCCAGCTAAATAGAAATGCATGTGATATATGTAGTATATACTCATTACTAGTGATAACTTGTCAAATAATTTTTTTTTACCAACAAATATTTTTGTGATCAATCAGTAATTCTAAATGAATTTAAAATCGCTTATATTACTTATTGCTCTTTTAGCAAACAAAAAAATCTCCTTCTTCACTTTAGCATTAAAATTTATCAAGAATTCTCCAATCAATATACAATTAAAATGTACTTTTAATCTCAGAGGTGCATTATTATATGGTGAGTTCCATATTGGTGCACCAAATTATAAAAAAATTAATACTCTGTAATGATCAAAAATGCACTCCTAACATGCATATCACCCAAGAGTAATCTGCATACTGCTCCACATTCCATGTCACATGATCAAAACCTTTTTTCTTATTAAATCCTGCTAATCTCAGTTAGATGCAAAAGACCATTATCATTTTTAACTGATGTTATTGATTGCAATAAAAGACAAATGCTAAAATAATGAGAAATTATGATTTATTTATGTGAATTCATAATCACAAAACAAATAATAATACAATTGACAGAAATCCTTGGAAAATCACTAAACATCACATGATCACCATCTCATACTAGCACATAATTGTTGTAAACAAAGGCAAAACTCTCCATACAGTAGTAGTAGGAGATTGAAAATATTTTTGTGTTTTCAATTCATTCTCATAGTTTTGTAGTAAAGTAGAGTTAAAAGGTGACTGCTGGAGGGTTGCATTAGATCCTAAGATCTAGGTGCAGTGCTATCAGATCCAAGGCTCTTCACTGATGATGGCCACAAGCCAGAAACTAGTCTGGGGATATTGGATAAGTAGGCACTAAATAGGGATTTTATGCACCTGCCTTCTGGCATCTATTGATTACTCTGGTTAGCGCAGGGTGGCACTACTGTATGAAGAGATTTGCCTTTGTTTAAATCCTTGGAAACATATGTCTATTAGTCTTTTGCCTAGTATTGAATTCCATATAACAACCAGTTAATGATCTATTATTTTATCAGTTTTATTTAATTGCCTTAGCTAGTTTGATGCAAAATTCGTACAACCAGCTATTCAATGTCTCATCATGCATGGTCAATATACATTTATATGTATCTTAATAGTCACTGGATAGATCCAGACTTGCAACATAGACTAACTGCAAATATGATTACTTATTAATGTCATTGGTCACATTACAGATTCAAGAAATGTCAATCTGACTCACAATCATTAGGATATGCCAAACCTCATTTTTATAAAATGTATTATTAGGAAGCTGAGATGAATTTAAAGCATTTCAGGTTGCAGTACTTGGAAAATTATACAAAGTAAATATATTATAAATTAATAAAAGAACTAAATGTCATGTAAATTAGATAAACATTAAAGTATCTTTCAATAACATTCATATAAATATCACCAAGTTCCTGAGTAGGAATTATGCATCTACCTGGCATGAGTAACAGAGACTTAAGAACTAAATGATAGGAATGGCCATTTACCTAATACATAACAATAATAACATTATATCAACTAAGTGGCAGAAACAACAGCTGCTTTACACTTATTTATAAACAATCAAAGAACATAGAAAACATAAGATTGTAGTAGTAATATACATCTATCGAGCAAATATTGTTCAAACTAAGTCACCAAGCGTGAGATGCAGGAACAGCATCTGCTTTACATTCGTTTCTGGCCTATAATATATATATATCATTGAATATTTATATATATATTATAGGCCATATATCAATGATCAATGATATATATATATATATATATATATCATTGAATATTTACAAATGGAGTAATCAGATATATTTTAAAAATTTTATCCACTTAGTAGCGCTTTCGACTATCCTTGTAGTCTTTGTCAACTAACACTTTGAAAGGCTAACCTTTCCACAATTCTGCTATGTGTAAGAGGTTTCATGTACAGTAAACAATAATGACAACAAAAATTTGTTTCTATTATTATTAAATGAACAAACTACAGTACTTGTCAGGATAGTTGGCTTGGAACTACATTAGTTTAACAGTTGGTAAAGGGTTAAGTTTGAGAAAAGTGCATTTTCATATTTAAAACACTGAATAAATTAAATTTCATTTATTATCCTTTCACAAACATGTTTCATCTACCACCGTTCATTAAACTAAGTCCTTCCAATGTTTCCTTTGATTATCATTGCTAGAAAATGCTAATAAAAATATTGTTTGTGTATGTGAAATGAAATGAAAAATGTGTGGTGATGTTTATACAGACATATTTAAATAACAAATGATGAGAAAAATAAAATTATGCGGAATAAAAAAAATATTAACTCACTACTTAATTAAAAGAAGAAAATCTTTTAGCACAATGCGATCTGTTCAGGGATTGTTTGAAGCATTTTTCAAACTCCCCAAAGGTTCGTTAAGACTTTTTTAGCAATCAAAAATATATGAACAAAAAAAATCATTAACAATATAATCATAATAGATAAATTTAAATATCTTTTCAATTTTATTTTAGCTATTTAAAAATGAAAGTTCTTCATATTTTATGCATATTGGGTTTTCGTTTCATTTTTCAATTCTGCTATTGAAAAAATACTCAGTGACGTGTTAAGCGGGCGAACTATATGAAAAATTAAATGGGCTTCCAGGAGTCATTATAAGTGTAAATTACTTAAACTTTTCAACAAAAAAAAATAAATTATAAAATGAGATCTTGACAACGACTGTAATTAATGAATTACAAATTATTAACATGACTTGAGTTAAATGATTTTGCTGCTAAAGGTCGAAAGTGAAAATCGTAATTTGTAATCCTTTTTTGAAGGTAATCTATTAATATATGCAAATAATAAAAATTTATATTAGATTTTCAAACAGTAAATAAATATTTATATATATACCTATTATTTCCAAAACCTGAATTTGAATTTCAGACAGCGAAAACCAGCTTTCAATCAAGTTTAGTTTTTTTTTTTTTTTTTAATACAATGTTAATCAGTATAAGGATGTTTATCAACTCTTTGTTATAGATTAAATGAAGAATGGAAAACAATTTAATTTCTCACAGCCTTCATTTAGCAAGCCTGGAAAAAGATGCCTTTTTGTCATTGTTTTGTTTTTTTAAAAAGCTGTTGAAAAAGTCGATCCTGCAGTAGGTTATTGACAGGCTGTTTCATGTTTTTATTTAGATTATAAGATATTTAATTCTGAAACTTTGAAATATCACAGATCATTTTGTAAAAAATATATTCCTATAAGTCTCTACTTTTAGCTGTTATCTTTTTTAATGAAAACAAAACTATTTTTATTACAAATGTATTATATTTATTTGCAATTTTAATATATATATATTTAAATTTTATTCTCATCGCAGTGCATCTTTCACTGTAACTGAAGCATATCACAACAAAGACCAACCCCTCTCACTCCGATTGTATTTTTAAACGCCCATTCACCTTTTTTTAAGATGTATTGTAATTTTAACTTTCATACACGCTCTTTTATATTGGATATACTTTTAATTCAATACCCACTTTAATATATACATTTCGAACTTCTATTTCATCGCAATTTATATATATGTTGAAATGAACAAACTGTTATTTATCTCAATAAAAAGGGATAACCAGTCAAGCGTTGTCAGCCGAGAGAGGTCAGCGCAGCGCCTTGCAAGCAAGCAGTTGGTTGCAGACCGTTGTTGCGAGTTTGCCTCCTGGCCGATGCTATGACATATGGAAGAAAAAAAAGACATAACCAAGTTTTAATATAAAATAGTTTTTTTTTGACCAGATTGGGATAGTACTTCATTCAAATTCCAGGTTTTTACTATGATTGTGAATAAAATAAAGGGACACTATTGACAGTTAGCTAGATTTAATCGGGAACACTTTTGAAAAATACTTTAAATAACTCCAGTGAAAATGGAAAAAATAGGCTTATTTAAAAGACATCTAGAAATTACAAAATAAATTATTACATAAATGGACTTTTATTTTGTTTTGGTGTGTCTGATATTTAAGATATGATTTGTAAATTATTTAACTAATCTGAATTTGAAATAGCGTAGATAGTTGAAGGTCGTGTGAAAGTCTGAGTTCAAACCCCTATATATTACATATTAGAGTGCAGGTATAAAAAAGTCTGTACTGTAGAAAAATTCATATGCTAATCTCAATTTGTAAATTTGCTTGTTATCCAGATATTATTATTAAAAAAACTGTCAGTTGTTTTTTTTTTTTAAAAAAAAAAAAAAAAGAAAGAAATGAATTTGTAATAACTTCTTTTTACTTGTTAATTTTTTTAAAAAAATTCTTATTTATCACATATGTATGATAATCATATAAATGCAATGCACACATATAAATTACTTAAATCTCAAATAACGGGCATTACTATGCAATGGTCAGACTTAGCATAATTCATTTATTTACATTTTCTCTATTTATTTACATAAATTAAACAGGCATCACTTGCCTTTAAGCATCAGAAAATAAACTTACACATGTATATTTAAAACAATATTTTACTCCATAAAATAATGTAATCATTATATAATTACATTTGTAATACCAAGTTAAATCATGCAGAACATAACTTACCCCCCAATGAATGATGGTAGATCACACAAGCTTACATAAACAAAGTAACAAATTATATAATAATAATTTATTTACAAATATACTTATTAATTGATGAATAATTTATTTATTTTTAATAAAATTAACAAATCATGTAACAATAATTTATTTACAAAGTATAATCATTAATTGATGTGCAATTAATTTTTTTAATAAAATTCTTTAAACTTTATATGTCATAGTATCAATATATTCATAGCAAATGTAGTGTATTCACCATATCTTTAATCCTGCATTTAACAAATTTAAATATAATTCTATGCATATATGAATTCGTAAATATAAGCATTTCTTCGCTTGTATATCTTCTAATACTTACATATACATATGTTCTATATGGGATAGACATCAACATGATTTTTATCACAATAATCATAAGGAATAGCTTTTTAAATCCTAACCCTAACATAACTTCTTATATAATAATAACTGTAAAGGGTGGTATTTTGGTCCTAATTCTAACGGAATAAACTTTCCTTACAATAATTATAGGGAATTTCTCTTCGGTCTTACACCTAATTTAATACATCTATATTTTATACAAAGATGGCTAGTTCTGGCATCAATCCCTAAGTCATTAAACTGATTGGAATGTATTCTCCTAAATAGATGCAAATGTTAAACATTAAACAACTACATAAAATCCAATTTGCAGTAATCAAATATAAGTTTAACTACATGCAAATGAGACTAATAAAATGAATATATCAATATCTAGGATTATTACAGATTCAAACAATTTATATGTGTGCATTGCATTTTCATGGTTATCATTATTTCTTTACCTTTCCTCTTATTAATAATTTATATAAAATTCATAAGCTTAGCATAGATATATGATATATAATATTTTTTTAAAAAATAATTTTAACTAGTAAAGAGAAGTTGTTATAAATTTATTTATTTCTCTTTTTAAGCTGATAGTTTCTTCAAAATAATATCCAGATAACAAGCATTTTTTTACAAATTCATACTAGTTAAAGTAAAAGCACAAATCAGACTTTAAATATAAGACTTACCAAAACAAAATAGTTGTCATTTATTTCTTTTCTGACAAATATTAAAAGTCCATTTATGATGATAATATAGTCTTGTAATATCTAACTGTCTTTTAAACAAGTGATATCTTCATTTTAGCTGAAGTTTTTCAAAGTATCATTCAAAAGTGTTCCAGATTAGATCTGGATAACTGTTAGTAGTGTTCCTCTTTTTTTATTCACAAGGCATAATGTGAATCCTGAGATTTGAATGATGTAATATTCCATTCTAGTCAAGATAAAAGAAAAATTGACTTTAAATTAAAACTTAGTTTTCACTTCAACATTGCTTCAGTTTTTTTTTTTTTTTATTAGAAAAATTTGCATATCATTTTGCCTAGAAAAAAAATTGTTCATTTTATATATATATATATAGTTTATCTTTTGAAAAATAATAAATATATTATTTTCATTTTCAATATGCTGCATTTGTTTCATCCACGTTCTGTGTGAATCTTTGTTTAAGTTGCATAAGATTTTCATAGCTGTTTTAAAGTTATCTTTAAATGGTTTGGGTTCAGAGTTTTAAAAATTATATATTGATTACGTCAAAACTTAAATAATGTTATTTATTTTTTAAAAAAAGTTAAAGGTGCCTAATGAGCTGCTGCTTGCGGATGCTAAGAGTGATCTTTATAACTATTTCCTTTTACTATAAAAATATTGGGCACCTGTTTTTAGAAAATTGGTTAATTGTTAATGAATAGCACCCCGGTTATATTTGTTATTTTGCTTTGAAAAACATTATTAGCATTCTATTGGACATCTTGAATTTCCCATTCAAATAACTAAAACTAAATTTATGTCCCTAAAGATTACTAAACTAAATATGTGTGTATAAAAAATCTTGCATTCATTATTTCTGTTTTTTAATGTGGTGTCATGTAGCCTAGTAATTTAAAAAACTTGGTTACAGAACCAAAGCAATCATTACTTGAACCGTATAAGAATCTAAAGATGTGGGTTCAGCTTCTAAACCAACTACTAATAGTTGTGATTTGCTCACTCATGACTTGAGATAATGATTTAATAAAATTTATAACTAGATACCATAGAAGAACAAATTCTCAATATATATGTCGATTTTATATTTTCATAGATTTTTAGTTTTTAAAGAATGGAAATTAAGAAATTATATCTAAGATAACTTTTCCTTTTGATGTTACCAGAAAACTATCAACCATTACTAATAGATAATCTTCCTGAGGCTAAATAAGTTTTTCTTTATTAACCTATAATATCTTTTTGTTTGGATCTGTCATTTTTATAAATAATATAAAGACACTATGACAAAGAATAAAGTATAAAATGAATTTAAAATTATTTATGATAATATGTTGGACCATATATCAGTAAATGTTGAATCCATAGAAAATTGTAAACTTTATCTAATATACCATCATTGCAAACCTTCAGGAAAATTTAGAATTATTCTTTCAACATATTAATGTCTTAACTGTCATAATCACGAGATCAAAATATTTTATAATTAAATGAGTAATCAAAATTAAATTAAATTAAAGAGCTGGAAAAAATGAGAAAATAAAGTACAGTTTTAATTTATTGTACTATAAAATGGCAGTTAACTGTTAAGTATTAATGACATGTATTAATGTAATGTCTCAAATGTCAAAGTTGCATAAATGTTCGGGTTCATAAGCATATTTGCATTAAAACAAATATTTATGTAGGTTTGAGTCTGACAAAATTCAAACTTTGGAAATTTACATTGCTAGTATGGTAAAGGTTGGTTTTAGTAAAACTGATATATATATATATATATATATATATATATATATATATATATATATATATATATATATATATATATATATATAGAGAGAGAGAGAGAGGGTATGTAAGGCATTTAAAAAAACAGAAAAGTTAGAATGATAAAAAAATGGGTATTGTTATCATGTGATCAGAAAATTAGGACATAAAATTTGAGTAATGTGTTCAGATAAATTCAATGTTCTTCTTTTGGTTGTTTAAAGTTTAAAACTTCTGATAAACAACTTATAATTATCTTCTTAAAATTTTTATATAGAACTAATAAAAAAATATAGGTCTGTAATTTGCCATATTTTCTTTATCGCCCTTTTTAAAGATTATTACTACACTCATCATGTACATCTTTATCATTTAGTGATTTGTTATAGAATATTGCCAACAATACTCTTATTTCTTCACCTGCTTCTCAAATATCGATTATAATTCCATCGTTATTGAAGTTTTTTCCCATCTTTATAGATTCAATTGCATGTTTTACTTTTTCATTTAAAAATTGGGCAATTAAGAAGATATCGAAATTGTAAGGGATAAATTTTTGTGTTCTTTATGTCTTCCATACATTTCATGTTGTCATACCGGTTTTTAATAATAGTTTCATAATTTCTTTTTATTTCAGGAATAAGATTTCTACCAATACCAAGATGCTGTTTTACACTTGTGACACTAATTTATTTTTATAGATTTTATAGTTAATTTACAATTTTAGTTTCTTATATCATTATTAACACTTTTTATACCATTTTACAAAACTCTAGATATTCAATTCTTCTTAAATAATAACTTTTTAAAAGTATATATATATATATATATATATATATATATATATATATACTTTTAAATATATATATATATATATATATGTCTTGTTTGCTTGTATATTGTCACATCTCAGTAGGAAGTTTATAGGTAAATTGCTTGTTTGTACTAATTATTTTTGCTCTAGTTCTTAATATGAAATAAGTTATCTTTCTATTGATTTTATTCAATCTGATCAAAATCAAAATTTGTTAATATATTAAAAACATTTTGCAAGTTCTAATTAAAATTCATAAGAATGTTTACAGGAATGTTAAAAATAACAATTGTGAATATTGTTTTTCTTAATTATTTTTGTCTTTCCAGTTTTGCAATGACATGTAACTTACATATTACTATTCAATGATTAGCCTATGTTGAGTCTCTTAAAAACGTTATAATCTTAATATAATATATATATCTTCTGTTGGACAAAATATAATATATATATCTTCTGTTGGACAAAATATAATCCAAATTTTTATGCCATCATGTGGATATTTCTATATCCATTTTTGTTTAGCATTTTTCTAAAGAAATAGTTCATAATATAATTGTTCTTTTTTTCAGCAAACTCCATAAGTCTGTTCTCTCTCTCTCTCTCTCTCTCTCTCTCTCTCTCTCTCTCTCTCTCTCTCTCTCTCTCTCTCTCTCTCTCTCTCTCTCTCTCTCTCTCTCTCTCTCAGATTTATATGAGCATAATCAAATTTATTCACAGCACTTTCATCTTTCAATCATCTACTAATTCTAATATTAAAGTCTTTGATGACAATTTTTAAATGTTGTTTAGTCTAATCAAAAGGATTTTGTACATCCATATAAAAATTATCTACTTCTTTATTATATTCAGAACTTATTGAGGCATAAATATGATTTATCTATATTTAATATCTAACACTAAGTGAAATAATTAGACTTGCAAACCTATCTGATATATTCTCAATCTCCACAATGCTGTTCGAATTATTTATAATGAATCTCACTTCACTTGTGCTTTTATTTTGTGTACATATCTAGTAAAGAACATATCCATTTTTTAAATCAATTTTCTCTTCAACTTTTTTTCTAATTTTATAAAGCCTAATAATGTCCCATTTAATATTTCACAATTATACAGTTATAAGTACCTAAATAAAAGATTAGCATTTAATGGGAGATTGGGGTATAATCACAGGTTTTTTTTTAATGTTTTACCTTCAGGTTACCATCTGTGGTCTTGACTGATCTTTTATAGCCTCGTGAAAAAGTGTTATAATTTAATTTTATCTGCGAAGATAGTAAATATTTTCATATATATATATATATATATATATATATATGAAAATATTTATATATATTTATATCACCATATATATATATATATATATATATATATATATATATATATATATATAAGGTCATTAAAACTATCTTCACTCTGCCTTCAAGAAAACTAAATTGATTTTTCTGTTAAGAACTATCAGGCAACTAAGAAAAAATATTATAGTGTTTCTTATTCTTAATTAAACTCAAAGGTTAAAAGCCAATAAACTCACCACAGACTGAGGTGTACTGGTGAATAGCCCATCCATGCTTTATATTATAAGAAATTCAGCTAATGATTAAACATTACCATTATGAACAACAATTTGAAATAAAGAGAGAAAACCTCCTTTATTTCTGACTGAGATATGGAAATACTAAAATTTAATATTAAATGGATTATCAAAAATAAAAATTGCATCAAAATTTGCATTTCAGTTTTAGTTGCTATTTCAATGCTTCCTACTCATCCTTGTTGAAATTTTACATAATCGTGTACGTAAATTGTATTTCAGCATGAAAAGTCTACCTTCAATATAATGTATACAGACACTCATACACACGAAAAAAACACAGAAAATCGAAAAATTGCGTAGAACAAATAATATCTAATTACAATTCAGAAAACACATCGTTTTTAAATATTATTGCTCATATGTCTGAAAAAAATATTTCATTAGCTTGTTATTGATTACTTTTGTTTGCTAATAAAAGTTCATTTTTTAAATTATTTTTATAAGATATATATATATATATATATATATATTATTTTTATAAGATATATATATATATATATATATATATATGTAAAGTCAATAAAGCAAGCCATATATATCATGACATTGCTTTATAAAACGTTTGTATTTACAAAAATGCCATATAGTGAACATACCAATAGCTCAAACAAGCTCTTATTAATAAATGTGGTAAGAAAAGTTATTTAAAATCTCTATCTGGAATATTTTTATCCCTAGACCAATTACTTTTGAGCTTATGGCTCACCTCACTGAGGAGCTATGGCATTCAGACACTAGATAAAACATATCAACTCAAAACCCAGCACTTATTTAATACATAACAATTGAAAAGAAACTAAAAATTTTAAACATAAAGAAGATTTTAACTTAAGCTGTTCCACATAGAGATTTTAAATATTTTATCTTACTGCACTTATTAATAAGACCTTGTATGGGCTATTGGTATGCTATCTATATGGCATTTTTTGTAAATACAAATTTTTTATAAAACAATGTCATGATATATATGACTTGCTTTATTGATTATTATAATTTTACCTTTAAGACTTTGGAAATGTTAGGGCTGTTAATATATGGTAGATATGAATTTGGTTCAGTCCCATATAGCTATTTGAGTTAGATAGTTGAATTTAAAAACTTTTTTATGTCTGAAAATTTACAAGTTTCTTCTCAATAGTTGCTTATTAAAAAAATACTAGGTTTTAAGTTGATATTTTAGATCTACTTATTAAAAAAATACTAGGTTTTAAGTTGATATTTTAGATCTAGTATCTGAAGGTTCTAGATCCTCACTGAGATGAGCCATAATTTTGAAATCAATTTGTCTGGGGATAAGAATATTTCAGATAGAGATTTTAAATATTTTCTCTTACCGCACTTATTAATAAGAGTTTTTTTGAGCGATTGGTATGCTCTCTATATTTCAAAATCAAATTAAAATTTATATTTATATGTTTTTCATGATCAAAGAAAACTAAAGCAGTCATTAAATCATCATTATTCTTACTTTTTACATGCTTATATAACAATTCATACTCCTTTAATATCTTCTCAATACTGCACCTCCATTCACCTATATATGATAACATACAGTCACAAAAAATTTGATATATGATATTACTTTTCTACTTGACAGGTATGACATCTTTAGAATTATTGATTAATTTATTAACATTGTTTGAAACATAGAATGGAACATTAAACTTGAATATAATATCCACATGTGCACAAAAATTCCCATTTCTGCCAAGATTACTCCCACAGACAGGCCACCACCTCTCCAGAATATCTGAACACATTACTTACACCAATACTATCAATCCACAACTTTAACTTCAAGCAACCACAAGCTAAATATAAATATTGGCAAGTTCATCAACTTCTACATACAATTTAAGATGATGCACAAACTCCACTTTATATCACTGATAAACAATTGTGTCACAAATTAAAACAATGGTCACTTGACCCAAAATACTTTGTCTTGACTCACTACCCATGCAACATTTTTTGAAATATCAAAGAAACTACAAAGATATGGATGATGTGTGTAATTTTTGCCATAGGGACTCAGAGACACAAAATCACCTATTCTTTTCATGCCCAGATCTAGAACACAAAATCACCTATTCTTTTCATGCCCAGATGTAGAAAACATATGTGAAATAATTAGCACCTCATTTAAAGATAAAAAGATTACATAAAAAGCCTTTTTTATTTATTTAAAAGGAGTACCTTTGCAGAAATAAAATCAGCACATTTATATTCTATGTCTTTTGGTGTACAAGGTGTAATTTCATATATAACTATAACCCCAGAAGGCACCCAAACACATTAAAAAACTGCAAACCAAACATGTAAGAGAGATGAGGATCACAAATCACACTAAATACATTGACACTTGGAATATTCTACAACTTATATAAAAGTACTGATAAAAAACCATACCTGACATGCATCCTGGTGCCAGCATTAAATTCAATTGATGCAAATCGGACACATTCTTGATTTTCTTTGTTGAAGTATATCTAATTGTATACAATCTTATTATTGAGTGATCACCCTTTCCCTTGTTGATTTGTATTTGTATCTTGGTTTTTTTTCTTTTTTATATATATATAACTTTTCTTACCTTATTTCTTAAATATTTTTTGTTTCTTTGTTAATGTATACAATGTATTGATGAAATCATTTTACATATGCAGTTTCACGAACCAATTTATATGTAAGAACTATGTTGACAAATGAAACTTGTGTAACCTCTTTGAATGCGAATAATGTTTATCCTTTGAAACATCATCATCATCATCATCATCATAATAATAATAATAATAATAATAATAATAATAATAATAATAATAATAATAATAAAATGATAATAATGCCATCATCACCTGCAGAAGAAATTGGCTTATTCATACCCCCAACCTGCCCATTCCCATCATTCAGAATCATATATATATATATATATATATATATATATATATATATATATATATATATATATATATATATATATATATATATATATATATATATATATATATATATATTGATGCAAACTTGTTGATAACATTTCATCACCATGCAACCACTCTCAATATAATTTTCACCTATGTCCTATCTGGACACACCATCATATCAAACATTATACTCACCAATTTGCTGCTAGCTTCATCTTCTTACCCAACTATCATCATGGGAGATTTTAACCTGAAGTATACAGACTTCATCTCAAAATGGCTGCATCAAATAGCAATACCACTCATGAGGGCTTTCTACCACTAAATACAGTAACATACCATAATAACCGACACATATCTTTAATTGACCTTTAATTCTATTTTCCAATGCTGCATCATTACTTCAGTCTCAAGCTCAATCTATCCCCATTTTTAAATCAGTCTGCTCAAACTGCAACACTTGATTTAACTGAAATTTATCCAACTGCACAGCCACTTGGAAAACAATGAGAATTCTAATACTAGCATCCACTCCAGAATCTTTTTTTGGAAACATTACATTAATTTCAAAAACTACAACTAACAGATGTGCAGAGATATCAGTCATACATAAATATACTTTTATTTAATATTGATCATGTCACCAGTAAAAAAAACACCACACTCCAGGATTTTGGCTCTGGCAGATGAATTACACAAGAAAATAACAATGTCTAAACCTCTTCACAATACATATCAGCATATATATAAGACATCCAGGCATATAACAACACATGTGTAGCACATAAAGACTATCTAGCCATAAAAAAGCAAAATCTGCCTCAGTCAACAGCATACATGGAATAGAGGCTACATTAGATGGGCCATGGGGTTTTCCTCCACGACGAACATCTCTACATGCATCACATAATATGATTGAACCTATTTACAAGCATTTACAAAAGAAGCTTCAGACACATCAACTTTTTAACCCACTTCCAAATTATTTTGGATCATCTGAAAAAATACACCATTTATGTCTAACAAATTCCCTTTGAAACTTGCCATTCTGCTCAATGCATGTCATCCAGGCACTCATGGCATACTAAAATTTGTGTATGAGCACCTTAGCCATACAACTACTCAAGTGTTATGTAATCTTGCAAACTATCTCTCACAAAAAATATACAACATTGAAAATCTTTATCCAATTGTGATAGTACCATTTAATAAGAAACCAGCTCCAATAAACACCCTTTATAACATTTGGCCTTTCTCCATGGGCCCAATAGCCATCAATATCATTGAGAAAGTCATCATAGATAATATTGAGCCATACCTGCTCCTTTTGATTTCACCATATGAGTTTGCAAAAAAGCAATTGTCTACAGGACAGGCAGCACTCCTTTTCAAAAAAGTTCACCTACATGACAGGCAGCACTTCTTTTCAAAGCTGTATTGGGCTCAGTGTGAGACTGAAAAAAATATAGCCCAGTTGCACTCCAAATATACATTGAGTCAGCCTTTAATTTTTTGGCAATCGAGATTAATTAAAATGTTGGCTTCCACCACTATACCTTATACTCTTCTATATATTATAACCAACTTGCTGCTGAATTGGAAAATATATATTACACTCAGCAGCAAAAATTCTGAATCTTTTATCCAAAACAATCAATCTCACTAAGATTCCCCTTTGAGTGTTTTACTTTTCACTTTCTTCATCAACCCTTTATTAGTGAAAATCCAGCAAACATTCATTGGCATACAAATACCAAACATATCTCAGCAGGTAACATGTATCACTTATATGGATGACATAACTGTCTTCCTTTCATCTAAAAACACCTACTGGCCTTGCATACAACACTACAAGAATTTGCAGCTACACACAAACTCAGGGTCAATCTAAATAAGACTGAAGTTTGGTCTTTTTATAGTTCAAAACCAATGCACAGGCATATATGGGGGAAAGCCATCTGCCTTTCTGGGATTTCCTTTTTATATGATTGCAAGCACAATGAGGATTAAAATCCAAAACAATCTCAAAGAAACAATGGAGCTAATCAAAGGCATATCTCTTGATATACTCCAACATCCAGCTATTTAATCAGCTAATCATAACAAAATTCTCCTATTACTCATCCATTGCCACTTTATTGCCATTGCCACTTTATTTAAAGGTTTCATAAACAAAATCTTTTCTCTATGCATTAAGCTTTTTGGCAGAGGAAGACAGTGTCAATATCTGCAAATCAACTTATGAGACCACCCTATCACAATGGACTAGAACTTCATAGTATTTATACTTTCAATCTACAGAAAGCCACAAACCTAATATATCCACTGTAAAACCCTTTCCAATGCTTGAATGCCTTTTTCAAGTAATAGCAAACAGATAGGCCACACTCTGCCTATGACCAACTATCATCCAATTATCAATTATATAAACACCATGGCTCCACAGCTATCTCTTCATACAATATACAATTACTCATACTGGCAAGTTTACTCATTAATCCATCCAAATCTGAGCCATGATACCAATCTGACAATGCTTAGAATCAACAATTACTCTGTAAGTTTAAAAAATGGTCTCTGGAGCCAAAATATCTTGATTTTTTGTTAAGATTAAACCTGCACACACTGCCCACAACATATTTTCTGAGATACCAGAGACTATATACTAACATAGATCCTTTTCATCCCCTATGTCACATGGCTTAAAAAACACAGCAACAACTTTTCTATCTTTGTCCAGCACTAGACTGAATTCACTGTATACACAATTTCAGACTTTTCTTCACCATTAACAACTTTGTAAGATTTAATATGCTTAATGTATAATGAAATTAAATTCTTAGTTGTAATAATTATTTATTAAGGCTAAGCACTTATAGGCTATGAATATGGAGATGAAAGCTCTGAAAGCACTTAGTCTTAAGAAATAATTATTATAACTAAGAATTTAATTTCACTATATATGTTAAGCATATTAAATCTTATATATAGACAATCTAACACAACCCTTCAGACAATCTTTAATTTATATTATAAATGCTCTATACCATCAGTCCATGCAGCCACTTTTGTGCTTTATGCATACTGGTGCCCTAGGTGCACATTCATCTTAGGTAATAACACAAGATGACATTCATCAACATTCAATATCGAACTGGCAAAATTACAAGCTGGTGACAATAAAATTGCACATCCAGATATTTATGCAGCAACCTGGTCACTGATAACAACAATCAAAATTCTATGATGGCTCCATATAATTGCCAATTTATGCTATCAACCAATATTTTTCTCAAAAAGATGTGACATATCTACAAATAAAGATACAGAAAATGTTATCTTTGACTGCATACTATTGATATTGAAGACTGTAACAGCAAAATCAGGACTTAAACACTGGAAAGCAAATTAAACCCAGCACCACAATAGACATATGAGTTAATTTTTGCAATTAAACAGTGATAAAACAAGACTTTGCAAACCCCTTAAAGGCATTTTCATAAAACATATCCAAAGGGAAATTAATAAATGAATAGACTAATTACCATGCCTACCCCAAAAAATTCATAATTCTAAAACACCTTCAACAAACACAACAATGTTTAAATATCTTTCCCTCCTAATTTAGTTTTATTTTTGTTCCATTACATATACAAACATAAACTTGCTCCATTCACTAGCAATGTAAACATATGTATATGGAGTGGCTTATAGCAAATGTAACCCTACATCAATAAAGGTCTTACTTTGAAGCACAGTCGTAGTAGTAGGAGGAGGAGGAGGAGGAGTAGCAGAAGCAGCAGTAGTAGCAGCAGTAGTATTAGTAGTAGTAGCAGCAGCAGTAGTAGTATTCAGTTGTCTCCTCAATTTCTAAACAGTAAATTATTATGTTTTGGTGAGAGTTTATGATTTTTTTTTAATTTTAGATTTATTGTTTAAAAACATGCATTGTATAAAAAGTTTAAAAATATTGAAAAAAAATCACAACAACATAACTACATTATCACCAACCAATGCTTACATTTACTGAATAAAATGTAGCTATATATAACAGGGCTATAATCATACCACTTAATGAAATCTATAGTATGTGTTTAATAGACATTTGAAACACTTGTTATTAATTTTTGATTTGTGTATTAATTATTTTTAATGGTATGACTAATAATAACAAATAACTGAATATAATAATGTCATTGATGGTAAGATAGGCTACTCTAGCCATAATCTTGGGTTCAAATATATGAAAAGACTGAAATATTTTTTAATTAGCTCAATGTTTTTCAAGAAATTGAAATTATTCAGATAGATACTCTAGAGACAACCCAAATATTTATTCATTATTGATCAAAAACGAATATAAGGCTCCAAATTAAGCAAGGTTTATCAGATGATCAGGAATAGCTGGCTATTGAACATGATGATCTCAACTACAAATGCCAAGTTCAAACATAGTTATTTACTAAAAAGATAATTACTATCATTACATTATTACAACTTAACAGTACATATTAATTTAATAAAAGGACTTAATGATGATGTCTGTAGTTGGAAATTCTTGAAAATCTTTTATAAATGATTATAAAATAACTTGTCTTATAGTGGAACTACTTAAATTGCTTTTTTATAGTTTTTAAAATGTTCTACAAAGCATGGATAAAAATAATGATATTTAAAATACTACTAATAATACATTTTTCAAAAAAAAATGTTAATACTTTTTTGTCATTGTAGTATAAAACTTATAAAGTTATCAATTATTTATAAAATATACAAAGCAAATTAATTATCAATGGTCTATTTTTTTCTTTAACTCAAGTTTAAAAGAAATTTAAAACTATTATAACAGAAAACGTTTATAAAGAAAGATTTAAAAAATTGGTTAAGGAAAGTAATATGAGTATATAGAATTCCAAGTTAAATTTATTGATTGGCAGAAAAAATATCAGTATCTGTTTCAAACTTATAACTGGTTATAAGAATAAAAAAAAAATATTTTTTTAGATGCATCACATAATACAAAATATAAGTTTTTTTATACATTTTTTTTATCTAAATAAGATAAAAAGCATAAATAAGTATGCTATATATTATTATTAATTTACTACAAAGTCAACACCGATTCCTGAGAACCGTAAAGAATTTTTCCAAAATGATCAATCTTTTGTGTGGCTTACCAGGTTGTTAAAAGACATATTTATTATAGAAATAATATATCTTTATCCACAATAATTACTGATATTGGCTTTCAGAACAAATCTTTTCAGCATGCTATACTTTTCATAATTTTATAATAAGAACAAAATTGAATAATTTCAATGTTCTTGTTGACTTTTTTTATTGTTTATGATATTCTCAAACTTTATAGCAGAAATCAGAACAAAATCAGCAATAACATTCTTCTATTTGTTTTCAGTAGCCAACATTCATATATATATATATATATATATATATATATTGTAATGGAACGTACTTGCTGCATTCCATTTAAATTGAAGAAAGAAGGCCCCAAACATTGGGAAAGCCAAATATAATGGAATGTATCTTTATATGATCTCAAATGAAAATAAACATATGAACTTTTGCAACAATAATCATTAGTTAACCAAGCCCCTAACTTTGATACACCAAATGTAATGAATAATTAAACGAACATATTATGCTGACCACGTTGTGGCGTTCAAATGTAATGGAACATACTTTTACTCCATTATACCAATCATCAGTTAACTGGGACCAACAGTTTGTGGTGCCAAATGTAATGGACAATATATCATATAAACATATTATACCTCAAATGTAATGGAACATCAATATATGAGAAGAAAATAATGCTTCAAACATTGGATGATAAACGTAATGGAATATATATAATCTAAATGAATCCAATTGTTGAGAAAGCCTAATATAATAGATTGTATGATTTAAATGAAGAAAAACAAAATTATCCCAGTTATATTTAAATAAATTGTTTATATGCCCTTCCAACTAGCTATACATGAAATAAATCTAAAATCATACAGAGCAATGAGATCTATCATTATAATTTATTTTCAAGGTTGATATGACTAACTAATCAAACATATATCAGAAACAAAGGGAATTCTATTAAATCCAATATACACATCTATTATGTAAATTTATGTATATCTAAACATATGAATGAATAATAATATGTGTAAGTGACCTAAAGACTAAACAATAAGTGAAATATGAAGTTATCCTCTATTAAATTGTGAATTCAATTAATTTCATAATGACTTTGGCACTAAAAGAAAAATAAGAATAAAATATTAATACTCTTTCAAATAAATTACAAAGGCATTACTTATAAAACAAATAGTACATCCTTTATTTTATATTATGGTTTAATTTTAGGTAATATCAATGTTTTAAATACAAACCCAAATAATAAATATACATATATACTTGCAATAAGTATATATATTAAATATATAAAGACATATCTGTGCTTAACAAGTAGATATCAATATAAATACAAATCCATATTTATATTTTTCAGATATTTAAAATAATAAAAAAAAATATTATATACAGCAAATACATATAAATTATTGTTTTGGTATGCATAAGAATCATTATATAAAGTTAAAAAAAAATGGAAATAAATTAATAATAAAACATTTTTTTTTTTTATAATAAAAATTTGCGAATATAAATTTACTTATTAAAATATACATAACAACTCATATGCAACCCAAACTTATAAGCCATACTTTAAGATTTTAAATTACTTAAGTGTTAATTTTAACACCTGTTAAACGTTTATTGCTGTTAGAAAACAAGACGCTTGAATTGACTATTTATAAAACGTTATATTTTTATAATGAAAAATAAAAGTAAACAAAAATATCAATCTTAAAAATATATTTATATATCATTTATACATATAAAATTATTAACTACCTTTCAAAGTTCACATGTCCAGTTTTCCTTCAAAAGTCAACTTATTCCTTTGTTTTATTTCTTTATCCATTTAATATTAGAATGCATTCTAGTTAAGGTGAGGAAACTATCACGTTAGAGAAAATTGTCAATTCTTGGATATATGTATATTTTTATCCTTCTAAAATTTCTTTCCTTGAAAAATAAATAAATAAATTGAAATGTTAAATCCAATATATTAATTCTAGTTATCTCCAGATTATTATTAGATTGACCATTATAGATTCCAGATAGCTATGTCAAATTTCGGCTTCAGACGCGATGAAATATATGTATTGAACTTTTCTTAGTTTTTTCTTTTTAAACTGCTTTGGAATAAATGAAAGAAAATGGTGCAGCCTCTTGGCTGCGATATATTTCTATTAGCCTGTCATGATTTATGTATTTACCATAGAAATCTATCTTATTCCAATATTCTGAAAAATGGTAATTTCAAAGAAACAAAGTACAACAGAATTTTATCCTTTTGTTTTTCTAATCACCATCCTAATAATAATAATGGCTTCTTTTTTTTTTGTTGTTGCTCCACGTGCTAGCAAATGCTGTTTTGAAAACCCTCGTTACACATGTTTTCTTTTAAACAATTAACATAAAAAAAAATAAAATATCAAGCATATATATAAAAAAAATATTAAATTGAAAATTTATTTGACAGCTTTAAAAATATACATAAATAATAATATTGCATTTTTTTAATAATCACTGCAAATAAAATATTTTTTTTATATAATCAACAATTTATATGTCTTTATTTATTTATAATAATTAAATATTCATAACGATGTACCATCAACATATAAATAAAATAATAACTTCAAACAATAACTATATTTAATAACCATAAACAATAATACTTCATGTATAAACATCAACTCAAAGAGGTTTTTTTTTTTTATATATATAACAAATGATAATTTTTAAAATATAGATAGACTTATCGATATTTACAATACCCTCTAATCCACCGAAAAAAAAAATGTCTTTGCAGATAACTAATGAATTATGAGATATCGAAAAACTTCTCAAATTTGTAATCTTTCTAAGGACTAACATGGTTTAAAGAATATTATTTTTCATATTAATAACCATATTCATTTATTTATATCTATCTTTCAGATCATCTAGATATTTGTCCAAGTTTTCTTTAAAAAAAAAAAATAATAATAATCAAAAGTGCCTTTTTAATTCTTCTTGTAAAGAATTTCCAGTATGTTGAACTTTGTGAAGAAGTTTGCTTTGATTTACAAGATTTTCATATAGCATTTTGTATAATTCAATTGCTTTTAAATAATTTTGAGATAAGTATCTAAAGATTTTGCTATGAACTCCTTAGATTCTGCATCTATATCCTTTACATAAATAGTAACTTGATCATAAGCATTAACACCATTTTTAACTTTATCAATAACAGTTGCTATTTTATCAGATAATCTATTACTTTTCCTTTGACTATCTTGATAAACATCATCGACTTGAGTAAGTCTTTGTTTTACTTCACTTGTTCTATGTTCAATTAAAAACAATACTTTTGGCAATTTTGAATGGTATTCATTCAAATTTTGTAAATAATCCTTTAAAAATTGCAAATCAGATTGATGTAATACAACTTCAGCATTAAAAAAAAAATTTCTGAAAATCATTTTGAAAATCATTCTGTTCTATATTAAGTCTTTTCAGTTTAACTTTAGGTTTATTTAAATCTCTTTCCTTAGCTATATTTTCTCAAAGAAAATCTTTACTAATCACATCATCACTTCTCATTTTAAGTTTAATTTTGGATTTTCCAATTTATTTTTTCCTCATCAATCATTCTTCTACCAAGATTCAGATCAAATATCTTTTTACCCATTCTTCTAAATTTTACTTTTGCTTTACCTACATCTCTTTCTTTGTCAATATTCTCTCTAAGAAAATCAATATTATTTATTATTCCTTCTATAACTTTAAGTCTAACTTTGGCTTTTCCAATATCGTTTATAAAATCTATACTTCCTTTAAGATAATTTATTTTAAACTTCTCTCTACTCATCTCTTTGAATTTTACTTTAGTTTTACATACTTTCATTCTTCTATTACAAATTTCATAAATTCTATAAGTAAAAACTGTTAATATAAGTTTTACATTAAAATATTAATTAAACTATTAACTAATCATAATGTATGGGCCGAAGACTTCTAGCATTATAGGTTCCCCTCGAACCATCATGCATATGAACCACATAAGCATTTGTTCCAACCTTTTTGTCGATCCGATATGGTCCCTCATAAATATTAAAAAATTTCTTGAATTTGTGGTCTTGTGGATTACTAACATGAGGTGTACGAACTAATACCATATCTCCTTCCTTGAACTGACTGGGATGCTGTGGACCTTGTAATCCCCGTTTGTCTCCCATTTTTATCATATTTTCTTTAGCTTTGATGACATCATCATTGTGATTTGGCTCCTCTAAGATAACAGGTAATAAGGTTTTAATTACACTTTGCTCTTCCTTTCCAAAATGCAACCGCATAGGTGTAAAACCTGTAGACTCATTTCTAGTCATGTTAATGTACAACAATACCTGCTTTAATTGGTTTACCCAACCACGATGATTTCCTTCAAGATATACCCTAAATAACCGACTTAATTCTCTCATAACCCTCTCACATGGGTTAGATTGAGGGTTACGAATAGAAATCAGTACAGGTTTAATGTTTTGCATACATAACCAATTTTTCCATTCTACTGACATAAATGAAGTGGCATGATCAGTCAAAATTGACTCTGGTTTTCCAACTATTGGAAATTGAAAGTTTGTCATTACTTTGATGACATCATTAGCTGCAGCTTTTCTCACTGGATAAGCAGTGACATATTTTGTAAATAAGTCATATGTTACTAACAAAAACTTGTACTGCCGATAAGAGGGTAAAGGACCATAAAAATCAATGGCCAAAATTTCATTAGGCTTGTTTGGTAATATAGGCTGCCATTTTCCCGCATATGACCTATTCAGAAACTTTGTTTTAAGACAAATTTCACACAATTGTAAAGTATCCAGTATAGATGCATACATTCGAGGCCAATAAAACAATTTACGCAAAGCATGTTCTATTTTTCTAGGACCATAGTGTCCACACAGACAATGTACATAATTTATAAGTCTTTTCCTAATATTGCTAGGAACATAAACTTTCCATGATCCAGAATTTGTAAGATCTACTTGGTACATTAATATACCTTTTGACAATTGATACCGTATCAATTCTCCATTAATTATTGGCTCTGCCACTCCCATTGCAATAGTATTGTCATTCAATTGGGACATTATAGGCCCCAATTTAGGATCCTGTAATTGAAGTTCACTAATATTGGTTAAATCTTTCTCCACAGAGTCATCGACTACCAAAGTAAGAGCTGTCAAAACCAAGTTTCCTGTATAATTAATAGGTTGATCTGGGTATTCCATTGGGTTCCGACTAAGAATATCAGATACTATATTATTTTTACCCTGACAGTATTGCACAGTATAGTTAAATTGTTGCAAGAATAAACTCCATCTCACCAAACGGTCATTATTTAGATATCCCTTATTTAAAAATTCCAAACTCTTATGGTCTGTTATCACTACCACTTGGGATCCCAACAAAAATTGCTTAAGCTTAGTGAAAGCCCAAACTACTGCCAGAGCCTCTTTCTCTGTTGTGGAATAATGCATTTCAGCCCCTTTTAACCTATGGCTCAAAAAATACAATATCAATGGTTTACCTTCTACACTCATTTGAAATAGCACCACTCCAAGCCCATACCCACTGCTGTCTGTTTGAACATAAAATGGCTGTTGAAAATTTGGATAATGTAGAATTACTGTTTCCAAAAATCTTGCTTTCACATGCTCTAATTCTACTTGATGAATATCTAGCCATTTCCATTTAACATCCTTCTTCAACAATTGAGACATGTGAATTGTATCTAAGGCAAAATTCTTATAAAAGCGATGGTAAAAATTGCATAATCCGAAGAATGAACGCAGTTGCTTCTTATTTTCAGGTTGTGGAAAATTTTTTATAGCCCTAATTTTGTCAGGATGAGGCTTAATTCCTGCTGCACCTACCAGATGCCCTAAAAAGATGATTTCTTCAGTAGCAAAGGTACTTTTCTTTAAGTTAATTTTGATGTTTTTATTCTTACATTCTTGAAGAAATGCTTTTAAATGTCGTAGATGTTCATTCATATCCCATGAAGCAATAACGATGTCATCTACATACATCACTAATATGTTCTTAATTTCTGTAGATAAAACTTGATTTAAACAGCGAATTAAACTTGCCCCACTATTAACCAATCCGAATGGCATCCTCTGGAACATATAAGATTGTCCCTCATATTTGAAAGCAGTAAACTTTTGATCTTGCGAATGCAAATAAATTTGCCAATAACTGGCTGTCAAATCTACAGTAGTGAATATCTTCTTTCCTTCAAAATGAGCTAAGAGTTCCTGTACTATTGGAGGAACATCACATTCCGGAATTGTCCTACGATTTAGAAATCGGGCATCCAAACAAATGCGAGCTGATCCATCCTTCTTTTTGACAATAACTAAAGGGTTATTAAATGCCGAGGCAGATTTTCGGATAACACCCCATTCCACCATCTGGCTAATTTGCTTATCCACCTCTTTTTTGTATTGATAAGGTATTGGGTAGGATTTGCACTGAAAGGGTTCCAGATCATTCAGTCGTATCCGGTGGACATACCCTTTGATGATTCCAGGCTGTTTTGAAAAGACATTTTTGTAATTACACAATAACAAATATAAGGCCTCTTTCACTTCATCAGTTAAACCAATTGATTCATTTACCTTTAATTTTACATCAAGATCTGTTGTGACTGTTTCTATGCAACTTAAATTTAAGGATTGGTGCAGTACATATTGCTTAAAATGAACAATTTCACCTTTACATATCAATTGTTTTGCCATATAATCTATGATGCAACCATGCATCTGAAGAAAATCTGATCCCAAGATCACAGCATGTACTAACCCTGCCATTATCAAAAAAACATGTTCCTGGCTTACTGAATTGAATTGTACTGTTAGCCATACTTGTTGAGGAATCAATTTAGCTTTTCGCCCATTGGCTAAGGTAACCTGAAAGGATTGTTTGATCGGCAAGGATGGAACAATCATACCCACTTTTAAAAGTCGGTGAAACAATTCATCTGAAATGATGGAAGACTGACTACCGGTATCAATTAAAGCTTTAATTTTAATTTTTCCAAACATGATCATAATTTCTGGACAATTGCTAAAAAAAATTTGATTCTCTATTTCCTGAATACGATTAGAAGTAACATCATTTACTACATTAATATGTTCATTTATATCTTGTAATTTATTAACATCAATCAGCTGTTCCTCTTGTTGCAATCCCACAGCAACTTTAACTTCAGCAGAGATAGTTGTATAAATATTTTTAAATGAAGATTCATTATCAATTCTCAATGCTTGGAATTTATCCCACAATACTTTACTATCATTAATAATCTTTTTCTCAAATTCCCCATGCTCTTTCTTAGACTCTTCTAATCTGGCTATAATTCCTTGATTTTCTTCCCTCATTTCACTACTTATTTCCTCAAATTTTGCTTTTAAAGAATTAGCTTCAACCATTGTCTCTTCTCTGTATTTTTCCATCTTTTCATCAAATTTTACTTCTACTCTTCTAACACTATTATCTACCAGAGCTTTTAATTCATCTTTTAATTCCTTAGAAAATTTATTAGAATTGACTTTCATCTCAGTTCTAAGTTCCTCTTTTAGTTCATCAGAGTTAGTTTTTAAACTAATCTCTAGTTTCTGGGAAAGTTCATCAGAATTTGTTTTTAATCTAGATTCTAGTTCATCATATTTGGTATTTAATCTAGACTCTAGTCTCTCAGAATTTGTTTTTATCTCAGCTCTAAGTTCATCAGAATTTGTTTTTAATCTAGATTCTAGTCTCTGGGAAAATTTTTCCATAAAATCTCTTAAATCAAAATCACCACTAACTGGCATTTCACTACTGTTGTCCATTATTATTAGAACTACAATATTATATACTCATAAAAAAAAATCTAAGATATATATATATTTCTATATAGTAATTACCACAGATCAAGGGCTCACCATCTCCAATCATTATCCCAACAAGCAATTACTCAACTAAGAAAAGTACAAGCCTTTTTAATTTTATGATACATAATAGCTATCCGACAATCTAAATTTCAGTTATTTGAACTCATGAACTTCTTGGCTTAAAAAAAAAAATCTCATCTATCACCATAACAATAATAAATTCCTCTAAAATATATATATAGAGAGAGAAAAAGAAAGTAACAACTGAGATCACTAACTAACATTTATTTATAGATAATGATAATAAATATTCCACACTTATACAATATTGAAATGTGGAACTTTCATATCAAATTCAATATAACCTTGAAATATTTAAAATACAATAAAATGTTCACATGCCTTGAAAACAACCAATTCAATAATATTGTGAGATAACTTTCGCACTCAAGATAATGGTAGTTAAGCATAAACTTACTAAATTGATACCTATAAATTTTCTGGACCTTAAAACTTAATAACATTTTATATACATAAAAAAAAAAAAAATTAACTTCACTAATTATTTACTTTTGTGCCCGAAATATTTTACTAAAATTGTACTAATGCAGTTTACTATCAACAAACATTCACTAATTGAACTTCATGTTTAAAAGTCACTTATAATGGAAAATAAAACATTGATATGTTTGTTTTCAAACCCTAATTGATAATCAATGTAATAGATTATTTGTTACAAACAATAATCAATTAATCAAGCCCTTAAGTTTGGTGTTATATATTTAAGTTATATACTTATCTATTCCTCCAAAGATCCGACAGATACTGACAGCCAAAAGATTGATTAGCACTTCACAATTTTGATATAGATAAAAGAATTCAATCATTACTCCTAAAGCATACAATGTTTCATGAACACTTAGATGACTATCACATTTCATTCTATCCAAGCTACTACAACCCATAATAATTTTCTGAAAACACTATTACACTGCCCTGCTTACATCCAAGTCTTAGGGGCTATTATTTATAAAATATTTCCTTGCTCATCTTTGGGAGACTTAGAGGCAAATATTATACATATATCAAAATAATTATACCTTACCCTCTCTGGAGTCTTAAAGGTAAAATCATGGCAGGACTACTGTTAACTGCTTCATGATAAATAATAACTAACATCAAAATTTGGGTTGGAGCAGTAAATGATATCAATCAATCACAAGTGACATGAATGCATCACATCCTCAAGATAATGACAAAAATTCCCCATCCAACATCAATACTTGCAACAGAACCAACCAAACTCCAACAATCAAATATCCAATCTAACCCTCAAAATTATAGATTTTCTACAACATAAACTTTCCAAATATGGACAAAATTATTACGCTATACTTTAACACCATCAATATAATTTTTTAAATTGAAATTAAACTGCTTCATGACTATATTTATCTTTCATCATTAAAAAAATACAATAACAGTAACAATCACCATCTAAACATTAGGCCAAAATATTTCCATTTATATAAAAAAAAAAAATTACACAAAAATGCTTCTCTTTCTTTAAACTATACATCTCATATCAATAAATATACTACACATCTCTCAGGTATGTGGGGTATTTCAAGCCCTAATTAGCTTATTTCGAGCCCTAGTTGTTGCGCCAAATGTAATGGAACGTACTTGCTGCATTCCATTTAAATTGAAGAAAGAAGGCCCCAAACATTGGGAAAGCCAAATATAATGGAATGTATCTTTATATGATCTCAAATGAAAATAAACATATGAACTTTTGCAACAATAATCATTAGTTAACCAAGCCCCTAACTTTGATACACCAAATGTAATGAATAATTAAATGAACATATTATGCTGACCACGTTGTGGCGTTCAAATGTAATGGAACATACTTTTACTCCATTATACCAATCATCAGTTAACTGGGACCAACAGTTTGTGGTGCCAAATGTAATGGACAATATATCATATAAACATATTATACCTCAAATGTAATGGAACATCAATATATGAGAAGAAAATAATGCTTCAAACATTGGATGATAAACGTAATGGAATATATATAATCTAAATGAATCCAATTGTTGAGAAAGCCTAATATAATAGATTGTATGATTTAAATGAAGAAAAACAAAATTATCCCAGTTATATTTAAATAAATTGTTTATATGCCCTTCCAACTAGCTATACATGAAATAAATCTAAAATCATACAGAGCAATGAGATCTATCATTATAATTTATTTTCAAGGTTGATATGACTAACTAATCAAATATATATCAGAAACAAAGGGAATTCTATTAAATCCAATATACACATCTATTATGTAAATTTATGTATATCTAAACATATCAATGAATAACAATATGTGTAAGTGGCCTAAAGACTAAACAATAAGTGAATATGAAGTTTTCCTCTATTAAATTGTGAATTCAATTAATTTCATAATGACTTTGGCACTAAAAGAAAAATAAGAATAAAATATTAATACTCTTTCAAATAAATTACAAAGGCATTACTTATAAAACAAATAGTACATCCTTTATTTTATATTATGGTTTAATTTTAGGTAATATCAATGTTTTAAATACAAACCCAAATAATAAATATACATATATACTTGCAATAAGTATATATATTAAATATATAAAGACATATCTGTGCTTAACAAGTAGATATCAATATAAATACAAATCCATATTTATATTTTTCAGATATTTAAAATAATAAAAAAAAATATTATATACAGCAAATACATATAAATTATTGTTTTGGTATGCATAAGAATCATTATATAAAGTTAAAAAAAAATGGAAATAAATTAATAATAAAACATTTTTTTTTTATAATAAAAATTTGCGAATATAAATTTACTTATTAAAATATACATAACAACTCATATGCAACCCAAACTTATAAGCCATACTTTAAGATTTTAAATTACTTAAGTGTTAATTTTAACACCTGTTAAACATTTATTGCTGTTAGAAAACAAGATGCTTGAATTGACTATTTATAAAACGTTATATTTTTATAATGAAAAATAAAAGTAAACAAAAATATCAATCTCAAAAATATATTTATATATCATTTATACATATAAAATTATTAACTACCTTTCAAAGTTCACATGTCCAGTTTTCCTTCAAAAGTCAACTTATTCCTTTGTTTTATTTCTTTATCCGTTTAATATTAGAATGCATTCTAGTTAAGGTGAGGAAACTATCACGTTAGAGAAAATTGTCAATTCTTGGATATATGTATATTTTTATCCTTCTAAAATTTCTTTCCTTGAAAAATAAATAAATAAATTGAAATGTTAAATCCAATATATTAATTCTAGTTATCTCCAGATTATTATTAGATTGACCATTATAGATTCCAGATAGCTATGTCAAATTTCGGCTTCAGACGCGATGAAATATATGTATTGAACTTTTCTTAGTTTTTTCTTTTTAAACTGCTTTGGAATAAATGAAAGAAAATGGTGCAGCCTCTTGGCTGCGATATATTTCTATTAGCCTGTCATGATTTATGTATTTACCATAGAAATCTATCTTATTCCAATATTCTGAAAAATGGTAATTTCAAAGAAACAAAGTACAACAGAATTTTATCCTTTTGTTTTTCTAATCACCATCCTAATAATAATAATGGCTTCTTTTTTGTTGTTGTTGCTCCACGTGCTAGCAAATGCTGTTTTGAAAACCCTCGTTACACATGTTTTCTTTTAAACAATTAACATAAAAAAAAAAAAATATCAAGCATATATATAAAAAAAATATTAAATTGAAAATTTATTTGACAGCTTTAAAAATATACATAAATAATAATATTGCATTTTTTTAATAATCACTGCAAATAAAATAATTTTTTTTATATAATCAACAATTTATATGTCTTTATTTATTTATAATAATTAAATATTCATAACGATGTACCATCAACATATAAATAAAATAATAACTTCAAACAATAACTATATTTAATAACCATAAACAATAATACTTCATGTATAAACATCAACTCAAAGAAGTTTTTTTTTTTTTATATATATAACAAATGATAATTTTTAAAATATAGATAGACTTATCGATATTTACAATATATATATATATATATGATTAAAAAATGATTATTTTCGCAATTATTTCATGCAGTAGCTGCTAAGTTAAGAACCTATGATGTCGAGATCCTGAAACTTAAACTTACAATAGATATAATTTATGTAGATTATCAATTTTAAAGTATTTTTTGTCTTAGCTAATTAACTTTTTAACAATATTGACAGCTGGTAAGTTAAAATGTCTAAAAACACATCAGTTCTGGCAGTTTATGCATTGGACATAATACTAAAACTTAACTATAATTATCGGATATTATACTATTAGAGAGAACTGATTCAACTAATTTATTAACACCATCAATCTAATGGATCGCTAAATGCTAAGATGTAATTTTCATTTATTTGTGATAGTGGGATTTTCTGAATGCCAAAAAATAAAATGTGATTTAAATAAAACACTGAATATAATATTAAACTGGTATTTTAAAAATATTTATAAATAATAGAAACTATATAACAATTTTCTATGATCCCAAAACAAAAATTCATAGAGGATACTTAACAATTGCATCCAATTCTAACATAGCTGTGCCACCCCACCTTTCTGCAACACTCATCTATTCAAAGGCATCAAATATAGGCATCACAATCCCACCATACCTCCCATCCACACCAACACTCTCCCCAACCCACATTGCCAATGAAACCAAGAGAAGGCCTGATAACCCAAAGAATATACCCTAAAAATAAAAATACTGACATTGATTTCACAACAACAGGCCAGATTTCACAGATAATTGACACACTACCATGGAAATTTCTAGTCCTTGTCTATGTTACCAAGGCAACTCAACCACATATACAACTAAACTTGGATTGCAGCTGTAAATACAGTAGTCCAGACCATGTAAAATTTATGCAATCTTGTGTAAACCAATAAAACAACTTTTACAGTGTAAAACTACAACTACAGACTACCCATGTAACCACAGCAATCTAAGGTATGTAAAACCATTCTAACTAATACACAGCATAAATAAACTTTTACATACATAAACCTATACCTATGGATTGCTGACAAAACCATGGCAATCCAAACCAAGTAAAAACCCTTGTAACAAATCCACAGCATTACAATTTTTTTGTAATCTCATGTAAATCAATAAATCAACTTTTATATATGTAAACCTATATCTATGGATTCCCCATGTAACCACAGCAATCCAAGTTATGTAAAACCATGTAACTAATTCTCAGCATGTAAAAATTCCTGTAATCCTGTGTAAAACAATAAATCCATTTTTATATATGTAAACCTACAACTACGGATTGCCCATGTAAACACAGCATTCCAAGCTATGTAAACTCTTGTAACCCTTTAAGACAAATAAAGCTTATCGTTGAAATATAATAATAATAATAATAATAATAATAATAATAATAATAATAATAATAATAATAATAATAATAATAATAATAATAATAATAATAATAATAATAATAATAATAATAATAATAATAATAATAATAACAACAACAACAATAACTTTGATCTTTCTTAATTGGAATTCGGTATTCTTAATGAATTTTGTAAATAATTTTTATAATAAATTATTTAAATATTCATCTTATCTAAGAGTTTTATATTTAATCATTCCTAAATTAGATAATCTAGGCAGGAATATCACTAATAATGTATTTATTTATCGTTTACTCTTAAATAATTAAAAACATTATCTGAAGATTATTTTATCAAGTAGTTAGTCATCTTTCCTTTCCACCTTTGTCTATATTATAAATGTAATACCATTAATTTGACCACTTTCATTTTTAATTTTAATGGACTAATGATTCTTAGATTAAGCAAAAATAGAATAATAATTTAACAATATATTTATTATCAAAAATATTCGGGAATTTAAAGCAAACATATGTTTTATAAAAATGTGTTAAATTCTATATTGATGACCATCAAAATCAACCATTATCAATACTTGCAAAAAGCAAATCTCTCCAAGATTGAATCAATTTTTCTGATCCATACTCTCACTTCACCACATCACATTAAAAATTTCCATATTTTAACTAAATACTTTTCAATTTTGAGGGATTTAAAACTTTAATAGTCTATCTATTGTCATTTATTTAGCAGTATATTTATCTTGGCTCCATTTCAGTCTCTAACTTTTTTCAATGATGTCAATAATATAGGTTTGTTCTCCCATTCAAATATTTAACTATCAAACTCTTTTTGTTATTTCCACCAAATATCTCTTCATATTTTGTTGACTATTTGGCTTCCTATGCATTAATCTTCTGTTATGTGACCAATGCTTAGATGCATGCATAAGAAATGATAAAATACTTTTATTAAAAATCCTTTTTTTAAACAAAGGCATACTTACCTTTTAATATTAAGTTATTTTGTGCAAATGCATTCTGCCCATACTGAATCCAGTTATTAATTTCTTGCATTATGTTTCAATTATATTAATAATCTGTTCACATTATTTTTAGTTGTTGAAAGTAGGACTAAAGACAATATATATATATATATATATATATATATCTATATATATATATTATATTTATATATATATATATATATAATTTATTGAGAGAAATAAAATAAAGATTAATAATCATGGATTATTAATCTTTATTTTTAAATAAGTATACATTAAACATTATTTTAGTCTTATATTCTTTATCTTTACTCCTACTGTCTTACTTCTATCTGATAACTTTTACAATATTATTTGCAAAAATAATCACAAGAACTGCAACGTGATATTTTTTTTCCTTTGGTTTCTCATTTTAATCCAAAAAATATTTTCTGCAAAACTGCTGTAAAAAGTGTTGAAAACATAAAATAATTTGGTCATATATCCATGTCAATATTAGTCTTCTTAGTGTCACTATGTAATTTAATCACTGTTTTTTACATTTAATAAATACTTTTCAAAGTAAATACTTCTAAAAATATGCTAATATATTAGGCCTACATCTTGAAGGTCTAAGCTTTAACCCACAATCAATAGTCTTATAGAATCAAATGCTTTTTTTATAACCTGAAAATTCAAATTATAATGGCAGATCCCAGTTATTGACTCTTTTTATAATTTGTTTTACTATTTGGATATGATTTACTACACTAAAATTACTTTTCAATCGAGCTTGAACTTTTGGTTGGTCTGAATCCAAAGTTCATTGTAGATGAATTGTAATTATTTTAATAAAGAGTTTGTATAAAAATAATAGAAGACTGATAGTTCAATAATTTTCCTTGTCTTCTTTATCACTTGTAATAATATACTTTTGATATATGTTGAATATACTGTATATATTTATAATGCGAAGAGAATACGATAGAAATCTCAGTTGTGAAATAAAATATTCTTCAGTTATGAAAATTAATTGCAAATGATTCACAATCAATATATGACCAATAAATTCTAAGATAAATTATTGCATCTTCAAATAGCTAGATTTATGCTTATGATACAAATCAACTTTTCTTATTTATTTTGTGCTTTTTCTTCTATTTTTTATTTTATTATCTCTATCCATTTAGGTTGGTATATGACACAGTTACTACAAGCTCTTTAAGTCATTAATCATTACTCTGCTTTTTTCATGATTTTTGCATACTGAACATTTCATTCTTTAATCTATATGCAGATATTCTGGATCTTCCCTTTTTCTATTGTTGCTAAATAAACAAGCTATATCAATATGTAAAACATTGAGAATACTTAATAATGAGGAAACCCTATTGCTGTACAGTCTGCTTTTAATTGATATCTTGCAAGAGATAAAAGAATTAGTAATGCATTATTTAAATCTAGATTCATAACTGTTTTATTTAGAAATGATTGTGTTAGAAAATCTCTATTGAAAAATACCAATTCTTAACAAATGCAAACGACTTTAAATTGCTGTTTCAAACTGATACTAGTCAAGCGTTGGTGGCCTAGCGGTTAGCGTAGCTGCCTTACAAGAAGCTGGCCCAGATTCACTTCCTGGTCAACACTTTGACATATATAAAATGACACTATAAAATTTGGCTACTTTTCTATAACTAGTACATCCTTTATTTAAACAATATACATATGTTTTTCAAGAAACCACACCTTTACTGTGTAGAGTTGAATATAATAACCTGTGTTTTCACAGACATAAACATAAAATTTAAGGAAAATTTTCTACATAATATAGATAAAATGTTCAGATCCAATGTAATTGAGAAGCAGCTAATTAAATCTGATATTGTAATCTGAAAACATACAATGATCTAGTAATAACAGTAGTATTTGTTTGACATACATTGAACCAAAAGTGAGCTATGTTTTGTTGCTTGTGTATGTATATGTGATTTATAATTTTTAGAATCACTTGTATGAAGAAAATAACTATATTTGCTTTAGTGCTAATCAGACAAATACTTTTATTATAAGATTATCAATAGTTTTGAGCTTGAATTGTTTTCTCTAATTGATTTTTGTCTAGTTATCTCAAAACTAAAAATTTTATTTAGATTCTTACATAAAAAATTCCCAATGTGGTTTAATATTTTAATCTAAAAGTTCATGTAAAATTTTAAAATATTATTTTATAAGAGATAATTAGGTAATAATGACAACATTCAATGTTTTTGAATAAAATAACAAAGAAATCTCACTGTTTATATTATCATCTATGACATAGTTAACATTTCTATAAATTTTCTCTTGGGATGAGTTCTTAATTTGTTTTTTAAAGAGGCTTTTCGTCTTTTTCTTTGCTACTAGACTACAATAAATTTTAAGTAAAGTGTTTGCTTAATTTTTTTCTCGTAGAATATATTTCCTTTTTTCTCTATTATTATAACCATGACATATTTCAGATTTTCTTACATATAAAATATCTACACTTCATTTGGTTTAATATAAATCAGACAAATATTATTGTTATTATATTACATGGTTTCTGCTTATCCTGTTAGTTTTAATATATTGTCACAGTATTACATAAAATTTATTTAAACCATTACCCTAAAATTTCCCATTATTTTTTAATGTTTCTATCTATAAGAATCTTTAAATTAATATATAAAATTCTTTGCAATAGATGTTTCATTTCTTTGAAAACTTGACAGAAATTGTTACACTTAACATTTTCACACAAATTTTATAAGTCGGTTTTTTACTAATCTTATAGCAGAATTTGATTTAAAGTAAGTCATATAGCTATTATTATCATTACTATTATTATGATTTCAACTTTTATTAACAGATTTCATTAGTTTTTTCTTGATTATATCATCACTGAAAACTTTAAATTAATATGAAGAAAATTTTCATTATATTTTAATGTTTATTTTTATAAGACCACAAAAATCTATATATTGATATATAAAACTTTTTGTGATAAATTCTCAGTTTCTTGGAAAAAACTCAGAATTGTCATATTTCAAATTTTTATTCATACAAAGAATTTACATCAGATTTAGTACTCTTGTGATATCTAGAATGCACCACTAAAAATGGTCTACTTCTGATTTCATATAATCAGAGTAATAATGTTTTCAGCTGAATGATTTAAAGAGGAACTTTTTGTATTGATGCTACAATGGAGAATACTCTTAATCAGATGTATGAAACCACACAAGGATGTCAGAAATACTTTACACTGTGAAATGGTAGAAGATTGTAAACTTGAAAATGTTTTGCACCCTATAGATAAAAGCAATCATGAAATATAGCTATAATAAGTGGGGAGTTAGGAAGCTCTAAATATGATGTCATATGGCAATGTGAGATAGAAAATAATTGTATTGATAAGTAAAATAAAAATAATATCACAATGACAGATATATTATCGAACACATTGCTTAAGGATTCTTATGAGGATTTGTTCATTAAGCTAGAAAAACATAGGGGCATTAAATATAGTGATGAGGATGAAATTAATATGCAAGATACAAATAGATGAAATATTGATATTGAGGTTTCCACACAATGTAGCCTGGGCATGAATAGTGCTATGGATAATATTTTGTTATGAATGATTAATTGGATGAAGTCACAAATGAAGAAAAATGTGATAAGCAAAAGACTAGTTAATATAAAGAGTAATGGTGATGATGAAATGAATATATGAATCATAAATAAGACAGATATTGGTGCTGATGTTATAAGTCAACAAATCAGAGATCTAAAAGTCATAGATTATAATAATATGGATAGAAATATCAGAGATTGAAATAAGAAAGTGATTGATGTTTGTATAACAAATTGGATGAGGACATAAATATAATGGTATGATGAATAGAAAGAAAGAAGTTATTTAAAATGTGGTTAATAGTCACTACAGCAAAACCAGTGTTAACATGGATATTATAAATCCTTATATAGAGGCATCTAAAAATAAAGGAAATACTAAGTTATAAATGAATTATTCTGCCAACATGCTATAGAAATTGTTAATAAAGTATAACATATGAGAAACATTGATACCAGAAAAATTATGGTCAGCCATAAAATATTATTCAAAAAATCTGGAAAAACCATATACTCCTTCACCCCAGTGAAACTTTTACATGAGTAATCACCATAATAATCATTCAATTTGTACATACTGTTTTGATTTACAATAGATTATAATGCTATCACAATCTTTAAAAGTGATTATTTCTTAAAAAAAACAATTGCCATTTGTTTTCAAATTGGCAGCCATTTTGAAAAATTGATGATGTCAAAGGAATGTGGGTTCATTAATACTACATTATCCCAAAGTGAAATGATGAATTTGACACGATAAATGTTAATTATAGTATAGAGTCTATTTATTATAATATGTTCTGTTATGTTTTTGGTATAGATTTTAAACATAATTAACTTGTTTTATCTGATTTTAATTCAATGCTCAAAGTAAAAGCAATTTTTATGATTAATACTACAAAAGCAAAAATAATTGCCATTTTTATTCAATGTAAAATGTATCCAAAACATACTTGGATTATGTAATTTAGTACACTGCCTAGTCTTACACACATAGTCCTCTGGTTGAAATATAATATTATTTATTGGACTTATAAGTCTTTTTGTTTATATATATATATATATATATATATATATATATATATATATATATATATATATATATATATATATATATATATATATATATATATATATATATATAAGGGATTCAAACTCAGATTTTTACATGACCCTCAACTCTCCTTGCCATCTCATATTGCTGACCCACATGATCACATAATATTGAAAAGATAAATAATCAACAATATACATATTTCAAGCTAAACAAGCAATAATCAGTAGATCCAGGGTACTATCTCCACACATATATTCAATCTGTGCTCAGCTTTATCTTAAGATAGCTAATCTTCATACTTTAATAAACAGGATTCAAACTACTCCAACCCACAACACTTCAGCCATCCATTTCATTGAAAATCTGATGATGGAATGTTAATTATGTATTACAACAGTGTATTAATGTTAACTTTTAAAATGTGTATGTTAAATAAAATATATTCATTTAATCAATATGGATTATAAATTTTATGAATGTCATTTTGTTTGTAGCAAAAGATACATTAATTGTAATGGTAATCAACTTAATTATAAATTACTGGTGGGAGGGGGGGGGAATATTTTGAGCTTTATGTAGTTAATAAATTAATAGTCAATTTTACATAATCATACATTACTAAATGTAAGTTAAAATTATTATTTATTTGTTCTATTTTAAACCAATTTCATAATTTGTTTTGATATTCCTGGACTATAATTATTATGAACATTATTTTGTTTGAGGCAAATAGTTATTAAGGATCATCATAATTATAAATTATTTTGAGGGTAAATTTTTTTTTATGTCAAGCGTTGTTAGCCGAGAGGTCATCACAGCTGCCTTGCAAGCAAGTAGTTGATTGCAGATGGTTGTGGTTCACCATCCGGGAGATGCTATGACATATGAAAAAAAGAATAAAATAGAGGATTTTTGCATTATGTAGTTAATAATTAATTTTATATGATTAAAGATATTAAACCTAACTTAAAATTATAATTCATTAGTTCACTTTTAAATCAATCATCTCATACTTTGCTGCTAAAATTTCAAGAAAATGATGACATTAAAAATAATACATCTTTATCCTAGCAGTAAAGAGAAAGATTTTGCTTGATCAATCAACTGTACATTACATTTTATTATCAATTTTTTATTTTATTTCACTGTATTTATGTAAAATAAATACAATTTATAATGCATAATTTTTTTAAAAAATAGAAAAATAATAATAATAATGCAAAATACAGTCCAAGTTTTCATGGTTAGACATTACAAGTATAAAAAACTTTGATTAAAGAACATAAAGTGATCAAAAATAAATTTTAAAATATGTACTACAATTTAATTACATATTTATTTTCTTTATACTTTATTTTAATTCAATGAATGATGAATTAAGAAATGTCCTTTTATTATGTAGGAAACAAAATGGATCCCTGCAATGAAAAAAAAATTGTATATATAAAGTATAGCAACTGAAATAATTTTATATAGAATAATTACCCACAGGTTAATATTTTTTAATAATATGCTTAATAAAAATGTTTATGCATTAATTAGCACTTTTTCAATTTAAGTTTTAATATTTTAATCAAAAATTTATATATATTGAATGTAATAAAATTAATGCTTTTTTACCATCAGAGTTATTTATACGTCCTTACATTTTATGTGAGGTATTTGATTTGTGATACATTTTAGGACAACAATTGCTCCCACTACTTGAAGATGTATAAACATTAAATTTGGATTTAACTAAGCACAGCCAGATATTTGAAAAATCTATACATCAACTAAAAATAGTATTTATAAAAATCCATGAAAATAGTTAATTCAACATATATAACTCTTTGAAGAAGATTAAAATATTATTTTTTGAATGTTTAGAAAGATGTCATTCTTTCTTGTTTTCATGCTTATAAAAATAGATTTTTGGGTTTAAATCCATCTAACAACTTGGGTTTGAAATAAAAGAGGAACTATCCCAATAAAGGATTTATAGGTTAACAGAGATAAGTTGTTGAATCTCAGGAGAATTGTCAATTAATAGTAATTGATAATTTCCAGACAACATCAAAAGCTAAACCTATCTTTGTTTTACCATGGATATAATCTTGATATGTCTACTCTTTATTATATTAATAATTCATGAAAATATTTAATTCAATATATATATAAAATTTTGCAGAAGAAAAAACTACGCAGGTCCAAATGTGACATTAGTGAGAACATTGTTTGAGCATTTACTTCAACAGATCTTGGAAGTGAACAACTTAAAGACCCATTTACATGACATAGAAAAATAAAACTTTTAAACTTCTTCAGAGAGTTGTATATGCTGAATTAAATATTTTGATGGATTATCTTTAGTCAATGCATAGGTTTTTCAGACATTGATTTAAATAATGTAAAAGTGTAAGTTCCATTCTAAGTTTTTAAATAAATTATAAATACATTGTTTTTCTTGCAGTTAAGTATCTTTTTTATAAACTTAATTAAATATTTTTATTAAAGTTGAAAAATTGTTTTTTTTTTATTTGTTAAATTTTGATATTTATCAAGTTAGAATGAAATTTTAAAATTGAGATTTAATATATTTAAATGTAATAGAATTGCTTAAAATCTTGTACATAACTAAGTAATATCAAATAAGATAGTGTCATAAAGATTTTTTGCATTCAATTTAATATTATGTTAAAACTGATATTTAATAGATCCTAGTTCAAATAATTTGTTGAAATATTGTACATTTGTTTAAAATGTCTACGAAAGTGATAAGATACATTAGTTTTTTTTTTTAAATAAGTGACTTAGTTTCTTAGACAGTAAGAGTGAAGGGATATCTGCTTTATCCAAAATGGTATCCTAAATGTTACTTTCCCTTTGCCATTGTTATTTATCCCCAAACTAATTATAAAAGTCATAAAATTTATAACATGCATTGAATTTGCTAACTTATGCAAGAATAAAAACAAAGACCAACAATTCACTAAACACTGCAAATTCGGAGACAATTTAAATGAATATTCAAAGATCATCTAGAAATCTAAGCCATGGATTATGTTCTTCTAAGTTATATATATAAATATAAATTTAAACATATTTTAATGCGTAAACTTAAGAAAAAGAATCTAGTATTAAAAAAATTGCAATAGATTTTAAATGTAAATTAATTTTATTTTTTAGTTTGTTTGAAAATGAACAAAAGTTTTTCTTTTATATAATGTTATATTTCTTTATTTCATAAAAATAATCCTTTTGATTGTTCGATTTTTTTACATTATTGTCACACATATATTCCAAGATTTTTAATTACACAGAACATCACCACAGAGTCTGAGAAATTCAAAAAAGTACTGTAATCATATCTTTTGAGATCATTCAGTATTATTTTTTAATTTGCTATTGTTCATACTTTTAAAATATTAATTTTTAATTTTAAAAAAATCAAAAGGAATCAATAAAATCTAATAATAGCAAAGGTAAACAGTTTTAGCACTGCCTTCTTTTCTTTGATTAATTTATGCCTTTGTAATATGTTTAGAGAACATTTGCAAGATTATTTCAAGATAACTTTTGAGAAACCTAACCAATTATTTGTTTAACAAAGTTTATTAAGATTCACTGTAATTTTACAAAATAATTCTTAATAATTATTACAAATTAAAAGTACACATTATTTCACTTTTTTTATTTTATATTTTATATCTACGTTTTATTTTTAAAAATTTAATGTAATAACTTATACCATAAAATTAATGAAGAAGAAAAACATAGGGAGAGCAATTAAATCTGTTGCACTACTGGAGAATTAAGAATTCACACTGATATAGGAAGGAGAAACCCAAATCATGGTGCTTACTATTGTAATTTAATTGCGACTGAAAAAAAAGAATGATGAAATAAAAAAATTAAAAATCTTGTAATGTAATATCTTTATAATAACTACAATTATTTGCACATTACCTTTTATACGTTATTTTACGAAACTTCAGATAGAAATTATTTCATTAACAGATACGAGAAGAATTTTCTATGAAAAAAAAATGCAAAGCTTTAAGTAAAAATGATATCTATAAAAAACAATTATGATTAAATAATTGTTGTAATTAGATAGATAGATAGATAGATAGATAGATAGATAGATAGATAGATAGATAGATAGATAGATAGATAGATAGATAGATAGATAGATAGATAGATAGATAGATAGATAGATAGATAGATAGATAGATAGATAGATAGATAGATAGATAGATAGATAGATAGATAGATAGATAGATAGATAGATAGATAGATAGATAGATAGATAGATAGATAGATAGATAGATAGATAGATAGATAGATAGATAGATAGATAGATAGATAGATAGATAGATAGATAGATAGATAGATAGATAGATAGATAGATAGATAGATAGATAGATAGATAGATAGATAGATAGATAGATAGATAGATAGATAGATAGATAGATAGATAGATAGATAGATAGATAGATAGATAGATAGATAGATAGATAGATAGATAGATAGATAGATAGATAGATAGATAGATAGATAGATAGATAGATAGATAGATAGATAGATAGATAGATAGATAGATAGATAGATAGATAGATAGATAGATAGATAGATAGATAGATAGATAGATAGATAGATAGATAGATAGATAGATAGATAGATAGATAGATAGATAGATAGATAGATAGATAGATAGATAGATAGATAGATAGATAGATAGATAGATAGATAGATAGATAGATAGATAGATAGATAGATAGATAGATAGATAGATAGATAGATAGATAGATAGATAGATAGATAGATAGATAGATAGATAGATAGATAGATAGATAGATAGATAGACAGACAGACAGACAGACAGACAGACAGACAGACAGACAGACAGACAGACAGACAGACAGACAGACAGACAGACAGATAGATAGATAGATAGATAGATAGATAGATAGATAGATAGATAGATAGATAGATAGATAGATAGATAGATAGATAGGTAGGTAGGTAGGTAGGTCGGTAGGTAGGTAGGTAGGTAGGTAGGTAGGTAGGTAGGTAGGTAGGTATGTAGGTAGGTAGATAGGTAGATAGATAGATAGATCCGAGTTTCATTGTAGTTTTAAGTAGAAACTAATAAAGAAGGCATTAGATAGAAAGTATGGATTTTGACGACTACTTTTTTTGTAAGGACTCTATATATTTAGCATCTGACAATAAATTAAATTTATGAGTATCCGAAATATCAATATTATAAATAAAAAAATTTAAATATATTGTATATATGTGGTTTTATTTGTTCAACATCATATTCTAAGAAAATGGATTGTTTCAGTTTTTAACAAAGTTGTGCTTTTTTCATTTTAATTGCTCCTTTATAACTAATTTTGTTAATGAAAATTTAAAAATTCACAACTAATTTAATTATTAGTTTTATAATTTAAAACTATCATTAACATAATGTAATTTTAAAAAGATTTTTGCTAGTTCTTTCTATTATTTATTCCAAAGAAAATAATTAATTATGTGTGTGAAAATTAAAAATATATTATTTTTTTCTAATTAACTATCATTAAAATAAATCATTTTTTTAAATGAAATAATTATAGTAAAAATGACTAAATGATATTTTTTTATTATTAGAAAAAAAATAAAACATCATTTTCGCCTTTAATATTACAAGTTTTTTTTTAAATCAATTATTTAATAAAAAATCAATTTAAAATAAAAATAATTTCGTTTACTGCATTTTTAATTAACATAAGACAATTTACAAATTACTATTTTTTTTATTTCATAGATGGCGTCAGACCACTTCCAAAGAATGCCTTGAGAAATGGGGTTAAAAACTAAATTCGTTGCATGATTGATGTGGACAGAGAGTGGAAAGAGGAAGGGGAAGAAAACGTTGAGTATTATATATTAAAATATAGCTACAGTTTAAAGATAAATAATAAATGGTGAAATTGTAGAATATATTTATATATAATAAAAGGTGAAATTATAAAAAAAAAAAGTTATTTCTGTTTATAGAAAAATTAAAAATATACTAATAAAAAAAAAAAGATAAGATAGCCTGAAATATAAAATATTGAATAGAATAAAACAAGTAATAAGAAATTATAAGTATAAAATGTAGGTATGTTTTCTGCCTCGTGGTATAAAGAGCAACTAGGTAATAACACTTTCTGATTATTAGTAATATTTTGCTATTTCATATCTGAATACTACGTATTATAGCATTTTCATTTTTAGGGTTTATTAAAAACTTAGTTCTTCATAACCATGTCATCTAGTAATTAACAAAAGTATTAGCGTTTTTATTTTAAACTAAAAAATAATGTGTCTAGCTTAATACTCATCACTCTATATGGATATTAAATCAACCCAGGTAGTTTTATGTTTCAGATTTTAAAGTTTTAACAACCATTTGTAACCTCATCAAAATGTATTTATTGTTTTCTTGAAGGTTTGTGTTGATGGTATTTTAGTTATATATTGAACTATTTCCATCATCTAATATTATGTTTTGAATGTCTTTAGACAAATTAACTTTATTTTAAATCTTCCAATTACATTCGACTGTTAGTATTAGCACAAAGGTAGTATACTAACCTGTGTTCTATTATTAACCTGTGTTCTATTATTAACAGTTGAATGTAATTGGAAAATGTAAAATAAACTTTCATTTTTCTAAAACATTAAATACTTAACATTAGTAGAAATAGTCCAAAAATTAATTATATTTTTTATATTAGGGTCATGAATATATGTATAAATATATATGAATATATAATCAAAACTACCCCAAATCCAAAATTCAAACAGACCAGCATAAAAATAATATTAAAACACAACCAAAGGTTTCACTGCTACAAGCAGACTTCTCAAGTGTAAAGAACTATATATATATATATATATATATATATATATATATATATATATATATATATATATTAAAAAATTACCCACAAATCCATTCACTTCCCATCCACCCTTAATATTAAAAGAACTTTTAAATAAGTTAATTGCTTCAGAATAATAAATTTTCAATAATAAAGATTCTTTAATTCTTCTTTTGATTTCATTTCTCTCAAAGAAGACAACCTTAGCTTCATCAAAATCAATAGTGTGGCCTGTATCTTTTTCATGGACTTACAAAGCAGAATTTTGGATTTGGGATAGTTTTGATTATATATTGACTAGTTTAGCTTTATGCTTGTATTGTTTATATGAATATATGTATAAATGCTATATTATCTTGTTCATCATTATGTGATTTATTTTACTAATATGCATCCAAATAATATATCATTTATATCAGTAGCCTATGAAAATCTTTATTTTAATATATATATATAATATATCATTTATATCAGTAGCCTATGAAAATCTTTATTTTAATATATATATATAAAACTCATTGGAAAATGTTGAGTTTATGTGAACTTTCTGAAAAATTAAAAATTCTCAAATTTTCTTATATATAAAAATATCTGGTATGATTCAATATTTATATAAATCATATATCACATAATTCAACTTGGAATATCAATTTTATTTTGTGATCACTTGGTTTCATCATAGTTGAAAGTTTATTTTAGTTTAATATACAAAAAATGTCATTATTATATCAATATTTACATCTTTAAGTTCATATAATATGTATATATATTTTACCATAAAGCCAACTTGGATATCTAAAACTAGAGGTCACCACCATCATCTGGAAAAAAATTTGTTGCAGAATATTTACTTAGCATGTGTAGGTGAAAAGAAAATTGGGATGCAGAGAGATACATTTAATTGGATTTGGAAAGATCAGAGAAAATATTGTTAATGTTTGAAAAGTGATTCAATATGCCATTTTAAATATAAAATGCAAGGAGGTTTTAAAACTAAGTCATATATAAGATTAGTTGTTTTTTAGCAGGTTTGCTATTAAAGAATTTTTCAATGTAGGAGAGTGATTTATTTGAGAAATAGGATAATGCTAGAAAGCATGTATTTATCGATTGCCATTTAAAAGAAAAGTTATTTTTCTTCTATATAAAGAGATTAGAAGAGTTGTTGAAAAATCCTGAATTTAAATATAAAGTAGGGAAATTGAAAAATAGGAATTATGGTTTGTATTTATATCCCACAATGTATATATAATGGTCAGAAGTAAATTAGATGTGCAGTGGGAGAGATGTAACAGGTATGTGGTTATTTAGATCATGTAAAAAATTGATAAAAGTGGTAAAAAATGGTTTCTAAGTATAGATAATTTTTAAAAAAAGTCAAGAGAAATGGAGAAAATTGTAGTTAAGGAAGAAATAATAGAGTATGTATTTAGAGGAGTGACAAGAGATATGGATGACAAAATAAGCAGTGCAATGAAGATAGTTATCTAAAGAATACATAAGATAGAGAAATGTAAAAAATGTAAAAGTAAAATTAAAATTATTAGATATGAAGTGTGAGCAGATCACAGAATTAATGAATAGAAATAATAAGAAAGAACTAGATAAGGATTTCCAATAGATGGAAGAGAGTGCTGTGTATGAAATAGGCAAAGTAAACTTTGAGACAGTATTAGTAGGAGACTTGTTAATTAGAGAATGTGGAGATGTAATTGCAAGGGAAAATAGAAATTGGTATGTAAAAGCATGTTTGCCTGAAACTAGAATTAGAAATATTACAGATAAAGTAGAGAAACAAGGGTGTATGGATGTTTATTTATGGTAGGAACAAATCCAACAGAGAGAGTAAGAGATGAGTACAAAGAATTGATTAGTAATTTGAATAAGATTAAAAAAAAGTAGGAATAGTTGGATTACTGTTAAGATTTGACAATAAATTTATGTTAGACAGAGCATGTTCTATAAATAAGAGATTGAAAATATTATGCGAAAGAAGTAATGTTATGTTTGTGAATATGTGTGACTTTTTTTTATTAGCAACAGGGATTTATATAGCAAATATGGATGGCACTTAATAAAACAAGTAAGGGAAGTATTAGGGAGTGTGATTTATAAAAAAAATATTATAGTTTGGGGAAACTATAAAGGTGGATAACATTTTAAATTACAGTATTATCAAAAAGAAAAAGAATGGATGGCATGTAAGAAGTAACAAAGGGCAGCTAATTTAGATATAAATGTAGATGTGGAGAGGGAATAGGTCTGTATAATTAATGATAAACAATCTTATTGTAAATGTAATAGAGAAGAAAGAGTCAAAAGAATTTATAAAAGGGTATTATGAAAACAAGAAATTGATAAAATTGGATATTTGAATATGCAAGCTGGTAGGAGACCAGAAAAGTAGCTGGAATTAAACAAAGTAGTTAAAAATGAAGAGCTTGATGAATTAGAAGTAATGGAAACACATCTAAGAGAAATAGAAGAACCTCTACTGGAAGACTTGGTATGGCAAGGTATAAATAAAAAAGACAAAAAACAAGGATTGTGGTATAGGGTTAATGTCCAAAAATATTTAAATACTGTTAAGTGTCAAGAACATCTGTGGTTTGATATCATGTTAGGAAGACCAGAATGAATGGTTGTTATAGTGTACATGGCCATTGGAGATAGTCTAACTATAATGGAGTAAAACAGTAGGACATATAGATGTCTAGTTAAGGATGTACAGAGTTTCAAAAAAGGGAGGAAAATAATGTTTATAGGGGGTATGAATGGGCATATAGAAATGAATAGCTTTTGAAAAAAATTTGTCAGAGAATGAATTTGAGCATTGGAAATTTATCAAACGAGAAACAATATACATTGTCTAGAAAGAATATATTTCACACAATAGATTATGTATTAGTAGAGAAAGATGAATTGAATAAAGTTCAGAAAATTAAAGACTTTGATAATGAAGAGAGAATATGTAATTCTGATCATAATTACTTTTTAATAGAACTGGTTAGTAATGTAATGGAAAATAGTAATAAAAGTAGAAAGGATAATGATTGATAAGAATAAGTTAGAAGAATATAAAATAAAAGTAGAAGAAATTATGGAAGAGTTTGTTGGAGATGAATATAAGGACTGGTGTGATGGAATAGAAAAAGTGGCAAATAAAGTTTAAGATGAGAATTTTCAGAAGAGTAAAAATAATAGAGGAGCGAGAATTAGTAAAAGTCTAAAAAAGCAAGAAAGAGCATGCAGGGATGTGGGGAAAAAAATAAAAAAAGAAGTTAGCTAAAACAGATAATTATAGAGAGAGAATGAAACTAAATAGTAAATTATTTGAAGATATTAATAAAAGTGAAAGAGATGGGAGTAAGAAAATTTGAAAATATATTTAAAAAAAGAATGTATTATTAGAAGATGAGAAAAAAAGTGTACCTCTAAAGAAAAATTGGAGACAATTGACTTAAGTATGTAATGTATATAGAAAAGATGTTACATGTTAAGGACAGAGTGATAATAGACATAAAAGCATATAGTAATGGAAATATTAGGTTCACAGAAAATGAATTGAAAGAGGCAGACAAGAAATCAAAAAGTGGAAAGGCAAGAGGTTTAGAGGAATGGGCAGCAGATAATCTGATGAATTTAGAAAATAGAATAAAATTATATCTATTACCATGTTTTAATAAGATGGAACAGAAGTGAGATTTTCCAGTTAGCTGGAATAATATAAGCATAAAGCTACTATTTAAAGGAAAGGGTAAGAATTAGTGAAAGTTAAATAATTTTATAGACTAATAGCAGTAATATCAGTATTATAAAAAGTTTTTTTCATATATGATGGCTAGAAAAAAGGCAATATGGATGAAAAATATAATGTAGTGAAAGAAATGCAAAAACGTTTTCAATGGGCTAGTCATATAGAAGACAGTTTATTTGTAGTCACCCAACTTATAGATATGAGTACGAATGCAGATAGATAGTTATATATGGTCTTTATAGATAAAGAAAAGGCATATGATAGAGTAAATGAAGATAGATTTTGGATAACTTGAGTAAATTTGGGAATAAATGGAATTAGTAGGTCTTATTATGAGATTGTATGAAAAAAATTACTATACTTATCAATTAAGAAATATATAATCAGAATTAAAAGTGGGATGGAACTAAGGCAACGAGGTCCTAGGTCATCTATTTCGTTTTTGTTATATTTAAAAAAATGGGGAGAGCAATAGAAAGACTTGGAAGAGAGAGATAACATTAATAGATGTCAAGGGAATGTATATATTATAAAGTCATTTATTTGGTGATGATATATTCTTGTGCACAGAAAGTAGGGAAGATATGGAAGTTATGCTGAAGACATGTGAAAAGATGGATAAAGAAATGGGAATTAAATTTAGTGAAGTAAAATCAAAAGTAATGATGATAAATGCGGGGGAAAAAAAGAGAAATATATTTTATTACAGAATATAAAGTTAATTGTGATGAATAGATATAACTATATGGGAATTGTCTTATGTAATAAGAAACATTTCTTGGATGAGTGGAAGAAAAAATAATAAATGAAAGGAAAAAAAGGAAAGGGACTGATAAAGAAATTAACAATGTTTTCATATAGTAAATATAATATAGCTAGAATTGTATGAAAGTGGGTGGCAGTAGCAGTATTAAGCAATAGTAACAATGTGTTGTGTGTTAGTAATTGGGTGTTAGATTACTTAGAATAAGTAGAAAAAAAGGTAGAAAGACATGCATTAGATATAAATGTGTGGTCAGAAAAATAGGAAATTCAAAGAAAAATAGGATAATCAGATTTTTATATGAGAGATGCAAAAGGTAAAATGAAAATGTTTGGTAGATTGCAATTTAAAGATAATAAGAGAATAGCCCAAATAATATTTAATTGGGTTATGAATAAAGTACAGGCAACAAAATAGGTAAGAATAGTTGTATAGTATGCAGAATATTTGGATAAAGTTTATGTTGGTATACTCATATAAAAGGTAGGATGATTGAGTTACTAGAATTGTTGAGTGTTATAGTTGTAAGAGATGGGATAGAAGAATAGATACATTAATAAAAAATAGGGAATTGGAGAGATGAAGAACTATATGGAGAATAAAAATAACTCATATATATATATGATCAATAGATGGAGCTTTACCAAGAACTCCAAACAAACGTCAGAGTCAATATTCACTGTCTCTTTCATTTTGCTCCACCCTCAGATCAGCTGATTTCAAGCTGATTTGCTCTCATCAGTGAAGGGATAGAAGTTACAAACTAGACCTAAATATTAACTCCAAGCGTTTATGCAAAATGTTTCTATCAGTTTGCAAGCATGAATTTTTTAGACACCTAAATGTCTTCAAACTCAGCCTATCAAACTAGATAGCTATGTGGGTCTGATATCAGTTCAGTTTCTCCACATAATCAAAGCTTCTGCAATCTATATTATTGCAAGAAAACGTAAAAGGTACATTTATGAAAAACAAAACAAGTTTTATATATGTAAAAACCTGCTATCGCTTGTATTAATGATCAATAGATGGAGCTTTACCAAGACCTCCAAACAAGCATATTTGTTTACATAAACGTCAGAGTCAATATTCACTGTCTCTTTCATTTTGCTCCACCCTCAGATCAGCTGATTTCAAGCTGATTTGCTCTCATCAGTGAAGGGATACAAGTTAGAAACTAGACCTAAATATTAACTCCAAGCGTTTATGCAAAACGTTTCTATCAGTTTGCAAGCATGAATTTTTTAGACACCTAAAGGTCTTCAAATGCAGCCTATCAAACTAGATAGCTATGTGGGTCTGATATAAAACTTGTTTTGTTTTTCATAAATGTACCTTTAAAGTTTTCTTGCAATGATATAGATTGCAGAAGCTTTGATTATGTGGAGAAACTGAACTGATATCAGACCCACATAGCTATCTAGTTTGATAGGCTGAGTTTGAAGACATTTAGGTGTCTAAAAAATTCATGCTTGCAAGCTGATAGAAATGTTTAGCATAAATGCTTGGAGTTAATATTTAGGTCTAGTTTCTAACTCCTATTTCTTCACTGATCAGAGCAAATCAGCTTGAAATCAGCTGATCTGAGGGTGGAGCAAAATCAAAGAGACAGTGAATATTGACTCTGATGTTTATGTAAACAAATACACTTGTTTGGAGGTCTTGGTAGCACTCCATCTATTGATCATTAATTTAAGCGATAGCAGGTTTTTACGTATATAAAACTTGTTTTGTTTTTCATAAACATACCTTTAAAGTTTTCTTGCAATGATATAGATTGCAGAAGCTTTGATTATGTGGAGAAACTGAAATGATATCAGACCCACATAGCTATCTAATTTGATAGGCTGAGTTTGAAGACATTTAGGTGTCTAAAAAATTCATGCTTGCAAACTGATAGAAACGTTTTGCATAAACACTTGGAGTTAATATTTAGGTCTAGTTTCTAACTCCTATCCCTTCACTGATGAGAACAAATCAGCTTGAAATCAACTGATCTGAGGGTGGAGCAAAATGAAAGAGACAGTGAATATTGACTCTGACATTTATGTAAACAAATACGTTTGTTTGGAGATCTTAGTAAAGCTCCATCTATTGATCATTAATACAAGTGATAGCAGGTTTTTACGTATATAAAACTTGTTTTGTTTTTCATAAATGTACCTTTAAAGTTTTCTTGCAATGATATAGATTGCAGAAGCTTTGATCATGTGGAGAAACTGAACTGATATCAGACCCACATAGCTATCTAGTTTGATAGGCTGAGTTTGAAGACATTTAGGTGTCTAAAAAATTCATGCTTGCAAACTGATAGAAACGTTTTGCATAAACGCTTGGAGTTAATATTTAGGTCTAGTTTCTAACTCCTATCCCTTCACTGATGAAAGCAAATCAGCTTGAAATCAGCTGATCTGAGGGTGGAGCAAAATGAAGGAGACAGTGAATATTGACTCTGACATTTATGTAAACAAATATGCTTGTTTGGAGGTCTTGGTAAAGCTCCATCTATTGATCATTAATACAAGCGATAGCAGGTTTTTACGTATATAAAACTTGTTTTGTTTTTCATATATATATATATATATATAGAGAGAGAGAGAGAAGTAAACATAATATTGGTTATAAATTAATTTATGATAATTGCAAGAAAAATAGTTTATTGTTAAGGCTTGAAATGGATCATTAGCAACAAGGAAACATACACATAAATGGAGAAATGCAGGTGATTTATTCTGCAAGTTATGTAAGGAAAGCATAAAAAATATTAGGCATATATTAATTAAATGTAAATGCTTACAATCAAAAACTATGCAAATAATGAAGTTGTTGGAGAATAAATATTAAACAAAGTGATTATACAGATAGTGGGTTTTTGGTTTTTATGCTTAGTATGGAAAAAAAATTAGAGGGATTTACATATAAAGGCTATAGAGTATAGACAAATATCATGTTTTGAAAATGAGATGAAGCAGGATTGAGAAGAATATAAGATAAACAGGGTAGAGAATGGAAAAGAAATAAGGTGGCAAACAGGTCTTTATAGGCATAGTTGCTGAAAGAATCTATGATTTAGAGAAAGAAAAAGCCATATTGCATCACATTGCATAGAAAATTTATTGGGAGTGATCAGACATTAACTAACAGTGATTATAGTTATTCCTTAACATAAGAATAAATTACTGCTGCAAGATCAGTAAGAGAAAAAGATTCCTATTCTAATAAATAATTGATAGGAGAAAATAGCAAACAAATGCAAACTGAACTATTAATAACAATGTTTATTAATTAATGAATAAAAGAAAATAAAAGTACAAACAAAACACAAATAAAAGGTAGAAATAAACTTCATTTATAGATGGTTTTATTAAAGTACCATGACTTAATAGAAATCCTAGGCAGATCATTTAACATCTTCCTTCTGGTTTAATTGTATAACATTGAAACAGTCTTTCTGTAATGGTTCATTTACAGAGGAAATGTGTATAAACTTTGCTAAAACATTCTAAGTTTATTGATTTTGTTATTTATCTACTTATATATGTAATTACTTCACACAATATTAATCTAAAATACAGTAAATAAGTATATTAAATATACTTTATTCAGAAGTAATTTCAACTAACTCAGTAGTTGTTGTCAACTAATCAAAATTCAAAAATAAAATTATTTTTGAATTTTGAATAGTTGACAATGACTACAGAGCTAGTTGAAAATACTTCTGAATAAAGTATATTTGAAATATTTATTGTATTTTAGATTAATAGTCTGTGATGTAATTATATTTTATAATAACTTTTAATACAGATATAGCTTGATATATATATATATATATATATATACATATTATAATACCACCCTTTTATTTTTATATTTATATCGCCATTTGTACGCTTCTACCCGTAGCTTCGAGTGAGGATATTTGTGAGCATGGTCTGATTCCATCTCACATGCCAATCTTACACATGGATAAGAATTATCTCATCGAAAACGTAAATAAGGGTTCGGGTATATATATATACCTCTATTATGGTAGCGCATCCGTACCAGCTCAATCTCAAGGTTTGGGGACTATAGTCTAACTAGAGAACAAAGCTAAACACTACCCAACTAAGTCTTATGTGTCTATCTATTCTGTCCGATAATTTATCCGTTATAAATCTAATAACCCAACCCGGAGGTTATCATACCATTTACTCTATTTATTACCATACTTAATACCAACAAAATCTCATTTATCCACGCATATAAATATCAATATTCAAGTGCACAGCCCATTTACCCTGATACACACATATATAATTCATACATGCATCAAAATAGTACAATTATACATCAGAGCTGTTTGTTTAAAGTTGTTATTTTATTTAATTTAAAAGAGATTTATTATAGGAATTAATATTGAGGTAACACTAGTTTCTTTACCAAGATGCATTCATTGAACATATATTTAGTGTAAATGTCAATTACCTTAAGTACCGTCGACCGTTCACATGGTCAAAGACAATCCGCATTTATAATTCTCCACGAATACTGGTCTGGTTAATATAATGGAAGGCAAGGATTCCCAATGTGGTATATCGAATAGCTTATTCCGGAGGTGGAGTAGATGATTCACTCACTTTATGAAAGGGTCCCATTTTCTAGATCTTTCGTTGCCATTACACTTGATGAACAAGAACTCTTTGTATAGCGAAATTCGTAGGTCCACTTCAGATGGGTTCCATGACAACTGTCCACTGGATTGGTTAACGAAACTAGCACTATTGAATTACCCCGACATTTTGGGGGAGAAATATTAATAAACTTCTTAAGAAAATTTTATACGTCCACACACTCCGTAGTCCAAGCCGCGTTTTTTTTTCTTTTTTTTTTTTCACTCTCGAGCCCACAAAAGTTCTTTTGTTTTCACTCTTTAACTTTGTAAAATTTTCTTCCAATATCCCTACGCCACTGTCCCGTTCTTCTATTGTTTTCCAAAGATACTCACCTGACCCGTTTTCGGACTTCTTGACGCCAGTTATTACTAAACCGCCTACAGCAACGGTTTTATTTCTATTTCTATCTTCAGATGTTCAAAAGATTAATTAGCAAAAGAAAACACGTGTTACCGACAACATTATTAACCAGACTTAAAGAATATTTTTTTAGCGGATAAAATATATATAAATAATCAATTACAACTTATACAGCTCCGTATATAATTGCTTGTAACCATCACTGTTAATACATACAACATTTTATACTTACATATACAAATATATTTATATAAGCATACCCACCTAACATTCACACTCTTTGTAACCGGGTTCGAATGACTATTTACATATACATCTTTTCGTATATAGTCGCTCAACATTAACACTCACAATTACTAATATATTACATACGCTTGTATTCGAACCCTGTTTGTTACATACCCCTCTGGTGTGATAGCCTTCAAATACCTTCTGTGTATTTGAACGGCTTCTTAACGACCTCTTTCTATCCTTTATTCCTCTCTAGGTTTGCGAAGGGTTTGAGTGACCGGGCGTTGTATGATCCTTTTACTTCCCGCCCAGTATCCACCCAAAATGCATGTTTTCCCAGACCTTTTACTATCGTAAATGGACCCTCATACAGATTGCAAAATTTTTTGCAAATAAACTTTCCAGGTTCGCTTACATGGGGCGTCCTCACCATTACCTGGTCCCCCACCTTAAAGGAGTGCGAGGAACTCTTGAAACTCTCCTTTCATTGTCTGCTCCTGTGAACCATCGACTGGTAGGCCTGCTGCCTATCCTTTTCTAGATCAATAGGAGTTTCTTCTCCTGGAAAACCAGTCTGGAACAACCTAGGTGCGTGCTTACCAAAATGCAAATGTACCGGAGTGAAGCCAGTAGATTCGTTCACAGCCCAATTCATATAGTTTAAAATGTCCAGAAGGTGTTCGACCCGCCTTCTATGGTCGGTTTGGACATAAGTACGGAACAACCTACCCAATTCCCGCATCATTCTTTCACAGGGATTTGACTGAGGATTACGGATCGAGGTTAACACACGACCGATCTTCAACCGTTCTGTCCATTTCATCCACTCCCTCGAAACGAATGGGGTTCCATGATCTGATATGATAGCTCGAGGTTTTCCCACTGATGGAATATGCTCCTTTTCCAGGACACGTATCGTGTTCCACGTGTTGGCTTGTGTGATGGTATATGCAGACACCAGTTTAGAGAATAAATCATAAACGACCAGGAGGTATTTTTTTTTATTAAAGGCCGGCAGTGGGCCATAATAATCCACTGCAACAATTTCCTTAGGTTCTCTGGGAATCATGGACAACATCGGAGCTGCATATTTCTTATTTGCGGGCTTAACTCTCTGGCAAATTTCGCACTGCCCAATGACCGCTGTAACTTTGTCATGCATGCCTCACCAGTAAAACCACCTTCTGATCCATCCTTCAGTCTTCATTATCCCATAGTGGCCCGACCTGCGGTGCATGTGTGCCACCACGGCCATCCTCATGTGCCTAGGGATGACTGATCTCCATTCTGCTGGATTTTTTTTAACTCTGTATTGTAGCACACCTTGCTCCAATCTAAAATTTCGAATAGTCCACTCGACCCAACCCCCAATCAGTTTGGCTTCTTTACCTTCCAATTTTGTCAATGACTGGCTGGAGTTGTTGGTCTTCTCTCTGAAAGTACTCCAGGTGCCTCAAATCGCTTTCAAGACCTTCATCTGTTCTTAACCCTATGCGTGCTATATACAAATTCTCCGTACTCAGATGATGTGATTGATTGTCCACTGGATTGCGACTCAGAGTATCAGCTACTACATTGTCAGACCCCTTACAATACCTCACCGTATAGTTGTATTCTTGAAGGTACAGGCTCCACCATACTAATCTGCTATTGGTGAGGTAGCTGTGGTTGATAAATTCCAGACTCTTGTGGTCAGTAACCACGATGACCTCCAAGCCCAGTAACAGTGTTCGAAACTTCTGAAAGGCCCAAACAATGGCCAATGCCTCTTTCTCAGTGGTTGTATAATGTACCTCAGGACCTTTGAGTAGCCTGCTCAGAAAATATAGTATACCCATTCTTCCATCTTCTTGCTCTTGAGCCAAGGTCACCCCGAGACCATATCCACTGCTATCTGTCTGAACTATGAATGGCTTTGAAAAGTCAGGAAAGGCCAGCATAACATATTCCAAGAAACCCGTCTTCACTCTTTGGAAGGCTTGGTCCTCTTCTTCTGTCCACTTCCACTCACTACCCTTTTTTAATAACTTCACCAATGGCTCCATCCGTTCTGCAAACCATTCTTGAAAGCGGTTGTAGAATGTACACAGACCCAGAAATGATCGGATCTGTTTCTTGGATCTAGGTGTTGGAAAGTCACGAATAGCTGAGATCTTGTCCGGGTGCAGTTTGAGACCCTGGGCTCCCACCATGTGCCCAAGAAAGGCCACCTCTTTCTGACACAGTGTGCTCTTCTTAATATTTATTTTTATGCCCTTTTTTTCGCATTCTTCTAGAAACAGTCCTACTTCCCGTATGTGTTCCTCGATATCAGTTGAGGCTATCAACACGTCATCCATGTAAATTGCGACCATGTCCTTTATCTCTGAGGATAGCACCTGGTCCAAGCACCTGAGTAAACCGGCCCCACTGTTTATTAGACCAAAAGGCATCCTGTTAAATTGATATGAGTGGCCCTCATATCTGAACGATGTGTATCGGCAATCTTCCGAATGTAACTTAATTTGCCAATAACTGGCAGTCAAATCGAAGGTTGAAAATACCTTCTTTCCTTGGAACTTCCTTAGTAATTCTTGCATGGGAGGTGGTACATTGCAGTCTGGTACAGTCACTTTATTTAACTGTCAAGCGTCAAGACATAATCTAACGGATCCATCTTTTTTTTTACTACCACCATTGGGTTGCAATATGCTGATGAGCATTTTGATATAATTCCCCACTCTAGCATCTGATCTATTTGCTCTTTTACTGCCTTTCGGTATTGATGTGGGATGGGTTATGATCTAGCTTTGAATGTCTGGCCATCTCTCATCTTAATTCTCTGCTCAAACCCTTGGATAACCCCCGGCTTGTCTGAAAAGGCATGGTGATACTTGGTTAATGTTTGTTGTAAGGAACTATCTTGAACTTTCCCTTCTATTTTCATTCCGTCGATCTTATCTTTGAGTTTTTCTGGGACATCCTCCTCTAAATGTAACATTCCTATCAACCATTGAGACTCCTCTGTCAGAAAATGTACCACTTCACCCTCACAGGTGACCTGACCCCTCTCATAGTCAAGGTTACATTTGTATCTATTTAGAAAATCTGATCCCAAACGGGCCTCATGTACTAAACCTTTCATTATAAGGAACACATGTGAATAGCTCTTTCTATTAATTTTTAGATCCATCCATATCTGCTTTGGCTCTACTTTAGCTCTTCAGTTGTCTGCCATTGCTATGTGAACTGTTTTTAGAGGGAGAATCGGTATATCTGGTTGTTCCCTTCTAATTTGGTGGTATAATCTCTCTGATACTACCGATACCTGACTGCCTGAATCCATGAGGGCTTCCACATTCATTGAACCTACCTTTATAGGGATGATGGGGCATGTCTGAAGTGCATATCCGGGAACCCGGTCTTCCCAACAAAATATTAAATTGCCTATTCTTTTTGTCCCCTGCTTATGTGCATCGGTGTCCCCTTTGGACCTAAGCTTATGATCCTCTATCTGTCTCCTTTCTGTGTCTATTTCTAATTGGCTCAACATTTTATCGATTGTCCCCCCTGATCTTTCTCCTCTTTTTCCCAGCATCCATCTAATTTCATTGGGTAACTTTCTGCATGTTGTTACTACAATCTGCTCCTCTGATAGTTTACATGCATCTACAGTTCTCAACATAGCCACCTGCCACCTAAAAAAATGTATGTACGCTTCTCCATTACCTTCTTGAAACTCGTGCTCTACCACTTGAACCCTCACCCTTTCTTGTATTTCTTCATTCCAGAATACATTGGTTAATGCTTCTTTATACTCCAGAAATGTTCGAGGTTGCTGACTCAGTGAATTCCACCATGTCTCTGCATGTTTCTCTAGATGATGGTATGCTATGATCACTTGGTGTTCATCTGCTATCTCATAGTGCTTATAGTATCTTTCAAGGCTCTTGAGGTGCTCTATGGGTGTCTCCTCCTTTCTCCCTCCATATATTCTTATCTTCAATTCCATTGCCCCTTTTTTTTCCTTTTTATATATCACTATTAATGTTAAATGTGCCAGGTTCGTCACCCCGTTTTCCAGTGGTCCACTGCATGGCCCACCTGATAGACCTTTGCCCCTCATTATTGTCATATTGAGCGATATTGTTTTATAATATCCCAATGTTAGATAAATTCTTCAACCTCGATTTATAAACTATGACTTTATATATATAGACAGGACATACCTCAACGCTATTTTCCCCCTCGATTTATAAACTATGACTTTATATATATACACAGGACATACCTCAACGCTATTTTCCCCCTTGACCACTCGAGAACTTTTCTATCCGTATATTCACACCGCCAAGTATGCCCCTCTACTATATTACCAATATGTATTCAAACTCTTTCTGATTTATAACAAACTATCGCTTTTATTTTTCCCTTTTTCTATTTTTTCCCTTTTTTTTTTTTAAAAAAAAAAAAATCTCCAACTCTCATTTGTACGCTCTTTTTACATTACGTTACGATGCTCTTTTAAATGCCCGTTCTCTAACATTCGCAGCCCCGTTAGTTGGGACGCCATTATATTACCACCCTTTTATATTTATATCACCATTTGTATGCTTCTACCTGTAGCTTCGAGTGAGGATATTTGTGAGCATGGTCTGATTCCATCTCACGCACCAATCTTACACATGGATAAGAATTATCTCATCGAAAACGTAAATAAGGGTTCGGGTATATATATATACCTCTATTATGGTAGCGCATCCGTACCAGCTCAATCTCAGGGTTTGGGGACTATAGTCTAACTAGAGAACAAAGCTAAACACTACCCAACTAAGTCTTATGTGTCTATCTATTCTGTCCGATAATTTATCCGTTATAAATCTAATAACCCAACCTGAAGGTTATCATACCATATACTCTATTTATTACCATACTTAATACCGACAAAATCTCATTTATCCACGCATATAAATATCAATATTCAAGCGCACAGCCCATTTACCCTGATACACACATATATAATTCATACACGCATCAAAATAGTACAATTATACATCAGAGCTGTTTGTTTAAAGTTGTTATTTTATTTAATTTAAAAGAGATTTATTATAGGAATTAATATTGAGGTAACACTAGTTTCTTTACCAAGACACATTCATAGAACATATATTTAGTGTAAACGTCAATTACCTTAAGTACTGTCGACTGTTCACATGGTCAAAGACAAGTCCGCATTTATAATTCTCCATGAATACTGGTCTGGTTGATATAACGGCTGGCAAGGATTTGCAATGTGGTATATCGAATAGCTTATTCTGGAGGTGGAGTAGATGATTCACTCACTTTATGAAAGGGTCCCATTTCCTAGATCTTTCGTCGCCATTACACTTGATGAACAAAAACTCTTTGTATAGCGAAATTCGTAGGTCCACTTCAGATGGGTTCCACAACAACTGTCCACTGGATTGGTTAATGAAACTAGCGCTATTGAATTACCCTGACATTTTGGGGGAGAAATATTAATAAACTTCTTAAGAAAATTTTATACGTCCACACACTCCGTAGTCCAAGCCGCGTTTTTTTTTCTTTTTTTTTTCACTCTTGAGCCCACAAAAGTTCTTTTGTTTTCACTCTTTAACTTTGTAAAATTTTCTTCCAATATCCCTATGCCACTGTCCCGTTCTTCTATTGTTTTCCAAAGATACTCACCTGACCCGTTTTCGGACTTCTTGATGCCAGTTATTACTAAACCGCCTACAGCAACGGATTTATTTATATTTCTATCTTCAGATGTTCAAAAGATTAATTAGCAAAAGAAAACATGTGTTACTGACAACATTATTAACCAGATTTAAAGAATATTTTTTTAATGGATAAAATATATATAAATAATCAATTACAACTTATACAGCTCCGTATATAATTGCTTGTAACCATCACCGTTAATACATACACACATTTTATACTCACATATACAAATATATTTATATAAGCATACCCACCTAACATTCACACTCTTTGTAACCGGGTTCGAATGACTATTTACATATACATCTTTTCGTATATAGTCGCTCAACATTAACACTCGCAATTAGTAATATATTACATACGCTTGTATTCGAACCCTGTTTGTTACAATATATATATATATATACACCTGGGTCTCGTTTTATGCGGATTATTTTAATGTGATTTTGAAGTTATGCAATTCATGTTTCTTCTTAATATCTTTTATATTTCACTATATTTATTAGATATCAAGAAATTTAAATTATTAATAACTTATTTTGACTTGAAATACTTTTTTTTTCAAAAATATAACGTTATATTAGAAGATAACATGAGTATGGCCTGAAGCTACATTTAGAACTTAGCTTCTATGTAAATAACTTATTTATACTAATGAGTAAATAATAATAATAGATTTATACTTACATATAAAAATATCGCAATAAATATTCAAAAAATTTAAACTTTTAAAACGTATTTTGTTATATATAACAGAAATAAATAATCTTTTAGATTTTTAAAATAAAAAAATGAAGATTTTATAAACTGAAAATAATCTTTCTAATGATAATGTATAATATTTTTGTTTTGATTGCCATTTTATTTTTTTAATATAGAAACAGAAAACCATTAACATAACACAAGACTGAAAAAGGCTCATGAATAAAAATAAAGTGGCTTAACAGGTTTCTCTGGACATAATTCCTGACAGATTCTTGATTTTGTTTAAGGAGAAGCCACAATACATCACATCAATCAAATCTGATTTTTTATCAGTTTACAAACAACTCTAGTGGTAATGATTAAAATATATATGAAAAATGTAAAATTAAATACTGTAGTAATAAAAAAAATTAAAAAAAGTTTGTCTTGTTTTATTTTTTTTCAAATATTTGAAATTATTTATTAGTCATACTTTAATTGCTTATTTTTTTAATGCAAATTTTAGAGTAATTTTCCCTTGTTGCATTGCTTTTATGCGAATTCTAAAAATTACAGCACTATCCCCCATTTTTCAAGGTAAGTTAAGTCTATTTTTGTGCAATTTTTTTTTAATGCAGATTTTCTGTGGAACCTATCTACCACATAAAACGAGACCCAGGTGTATATGCTTTATTAAGATTTATGTGTATGAGCAGATCCATACCACATGAAAAGTGTATTAAGTGCTATAAATGCTAAATATAAAAAGAGAGGCAGGGGAAGCCCTTTCTAAGCTTTTCCAAGCAAAATTATGACCATAATTTGAACAGTAAGAAACCCACATTAACAGGAGAATATCTAACTATGAGTTTGAAAGAAAATTTACTCACCAGTAATTAGAAACTATTTACAAACTTATAGCAATAATTATAAAACAAAGCATGGAAAGCTATTCCAAAGCTTACCAAAGCAGTGTAAATATAACTGCAATATAAGCAGTGTATGACCCAGGTTACAAAAGATAATATAGAATAATTCATAGCTAATTTAAAGAATAAGTAAAAATACCCTGAAAAAAAACTAAATAACAACTGGTAATTATAAAGATCAATTTTATGCCACACACACAAGCAGATAACTTTTATTTATAAACTATAATAAAATTTTATGCACAAGCTGTTTGATACTTTTATCAAATCTACAGTTTATACACACCTATATACAAATAAATGTTTGTACAGTTTTTGAACACTATTTTCTAAAAAAATAATTTTGAAACATTATTACAAACTGTTATTAAAAATGGATATTAAGCAATATTTTATTTTAATATTTGAAGACATATCATTTGTAAAAAAAAAAAATAATAGATATTTATTTAGGAAGGGGGTGGGAATAATCTTGTAGCTTTTAATAACAATAGACAAATTTTAAAAAAAATATTATTTTACTATGAACTGTCAAAACTTTAATGTAAAAAAAAAAAAAAACAATAAAGTTTATTTAATAGTACTCATAAAACAATAAATATCAAAACAAATAACATATCTATAAAATGAAATAATCATATTGAAATAAAATTGTATATTAATAAACTTAAGTAAAAGGTACAATTAATCTAATATTACTAATGCAAACATGTATATTTAAGTAATTAAAGACAAATATAATCACACCTGGCTTAGTGAATGTGTAATAAAGTTCATATTGCCATTAAGTCCATTAGTATTTTGCTTTCAGTACTTTATTTGAAGAAGTATGTACCCTTGTGTCCTTTTTTTATGATTGACTTTCTGGTTATCAGTTAGATAAGAGAGACTTCAGTATAACATTGGCACTTTCAGAGGTCATCTTTTCAAGGAAATTAAATGATGCTGGAGAATGGAATTAAAACTTGGGAGTAAGATGTTAATCTTCTTGGGAAACACTTAACTCACATATACTTTCATAAAATGCAACTGAATAAATTTATATGTTCATTGTTATAACAGCAAGCTGCATGTCACAAAATAATTGCAGGATATTAATAAAGGCTTTTAATTTCGAAGTATTAGCTGCCAATGAGTTACAAGTGCAACTTGTAGAGTAGTAATAATAATCACAATAATTTTTGAGAGTTTTTATTATGCTCACTGTTCATTGTTCTTATCCAGAAATTTGTTAGAACTCTTTTAATTAACACATTACAAAATATTACAGATAAGCCACAATATTTATACTTTCTAATTGATAGATTCCTAGCTAATGATTTAATTATACAATTTCTAGATAATGCTTAATTTTACATTTTTTATCACCAAAATATCAGACCAAGATTTTGTAGATTAATCATTATATACCTGTGTCTATATATGTAATATATAAGGTATATGAGGACAGACATTCACATGACCCACCACTCTCCATTCTATCTCATAACACTGATACACTTGAACACATATATGTTGAAAAAATAAATAATTGCCAATATACGTAGTTCATGCTAAACAGGCAATCATCAGTTGGTCCAGATTACCTTCTCTACACATATATGCTATTATATGCATGTAAAGATGGTAATCTGGGCCAACTGATGTTGTCTGGTTTAGCATGAAATATGTATATTGGCGATTATTTATCTTTTCAACATATATGTGGTCAAGTGTATCATTGTTATGAGATAGTGTGGAGAGTGGTGGGTCATGTGAAAGTCTGTGCTCATATACCTACATATTATATTAGTAAGTAAAAGAAATGTTTTAAATATTCAGGTATATATATATTTATATATATAAAATTAAGAGCATGCTAATAGCTCTAAACAAGCTTTTTTTTTATTTATGATAAATGCTACTACAAGAGAAGGCATTCAAATCATTTTTATTTTAAATGGTCCCCATCCCCAGACCGGTTTCGACCTATGGGTCTCTTCAGTGAGGAGTTGGGACATTAGATCTAAAAAACCAACTCAAGCAAAGCATTTATCTAAAAGATAATTGTTAGAAGAAGATCTGAAACTTTTAGACATCTACATGTCTTTAAAGTCAGCTCTCCAACTGAAAGAATCATATGGGACTGAACTTAATTCAGATACTCCATATATTAGTAGGCATAGCTCTTTAATTTAGCTAAAGCCACAACAGCAAAATAATAATAGTAATAGTAACAAGTCAGATGTCACATGACTTATATATAGCTTGCACTATATATATTGCAAGCTATACATTGCAAGCTATATATAAGTCATGTGACATCTGACTTGTTACTATTACTATTATTATTTTGCTGTTGTGGCTTTAGCTAAATTAAAGAGCTAAGCCTACTAATATATGGAGTATCTGAATTAAGTTCAGTCCCATATGATTTTTTCAGTTGGAGAGCTGACTTTAAAGACATGTAGATGTCTAAAAGTTTCAGATCTTCTTCTAACAATTATCTTTTAGATAAATGCTTTGCTTGAGTTGGTTTTTTAGATCTAATGTCCCAACTCCTCACTGAAGAGACCCATAGGTCGAAACCGGTCTGGGGATGGGGACCATTTAAAATAAAAATGATTTGAATGCCTTCTCTTGTAGTAGCATTTATCATAAAAAAAAAAAGCTTGTTTAGAGCTATTAGCACGCTCTTAATTTTACATATTTGTAAGTGCAAGCTATATATAAGTCATGTGACATCTGACTTGTTACTATTATATATATATATATATATATATATATATATATATAATAGTAATATATATATATATATATATATATATATATATATATTACAAGCATAAAGCTAAACTAGTCAATATAAAATCAAAACTACCCCAAATCTAAAATTAAACCAGACCAGCATAAAAATAATATTAAAACACAACCTAAGGTTTCACTGCTAGAAGCAGACTTCTCAAGTGTAAAGAACTACAAAAAAAACCACACATTATATATACTATTAAAAACTACCCACAAATCCATTCACTTCCCATCCACCCTTAATATTAAAAGAACTCTTAAATAAGTTAATTGCTTCAGAATAATAAATTTTCAATAATAAAGACTCTTTAATTCTTCTTTTGATTTGATTTGTCTGTATTGATTAAGAAAAGTTCTTTATCAAAAAATAAAATTAAGGTAATTAAAGATTTACTTTTGTTATTGGAAGATTCTATGTATTTTACTTATAGAGGTAATTTTTATAAGATTAAGGAAGGGTGGATAATAGGTTATATTATTTCTCCTTTAGTATGTTCAGTTTATATTAGTTTTATGGAAGAGGAAATTATTATTAAAAAGAATTGTTTATATGTAAAATTATTTGTCAGATATGTTGATGATTGTTTATTTGTAGTTGAGAATGATAAATTGAAGGAATTTGTAAATGAGTTTAATTGTTTTGATCCTTCTATAAAATTTGTGTTAGAAGGAGGGGGGTAGATTTTGGTAAGTTAAAATTTTTAGATCTTTTGGTGATTAGAAATATAGAAACTAATTGTTTATTGTGCAGTCATTTAGTTAAAAGTAAAGAATTAAGATCTATAATTAAACCTGATAGCTATCAGTCTGTATCTCATAAAGTAGCTGCTTTAAGGAATAATTGTCATAGGAATATTAAATTAAATAATTCTAGTGGGGTAGCTTTGTTTCAGATATATCAATTTTATAAAGATTATTTGAGTGTTGGATACTCTGATAAATTTGTTAAAAGTATTTTATTTAATAGTAATATTGGTAAGGATGTAAAGGTTAAAGAAAAATATGATTTTATTTCTTTGCCATTTAAATTGTCTTCTTATAGAATTGTGTGTAGAAATAGTAAATTGTTTGGAAATAAGAAAATTGCTTGGAAAAGGGGTGTTACATTGAATAATTTATTAAATAATACAAAAGAAGTTTTTGATAGAAAGACTATTCCTGGTGTGGTATATTTTATTCCTTGTTTATTTTGTAAGAAGGTTTACATAGGTCAGAGTAGTTTGAGTTTAAATGAAAGAATAAAGGTTCATAAAAGTAGAGTTAAAAATAGATATCTTAGTTCTGCTTTGTATGTCCATGAAAAATATACAGGCCATACTATTGATTTTGATGAAGCTAAGGTTGTCTTCTTTGAGAGAAATGAAATCAAAAGAAGAATTAAAGAGTCTTTATTATTGAAAATTTATTATTCTGAAGTAATTAACTTATTTAAGAGTTCTTTTAATATTAAGGGTGGATGGGAAGTGAATGGATATGTGGGTAGTTTTTAATAGTATATATAATGTGTGGTTGTTTTTGTAGTTCTTTACACTTGAGAAGTCTGATTGTAGCAGTGAAACCTTAGGTTGTGTTTTAATATTATTTTTATGCTGGTCTGGTTTAATTTTAGATTTGGGGTAGTTTTGATTATATATATATATATATATATATATATATATATATATATATATATATATATATTACCACACTCGCTATAACACAAGTTTAATAGAAATTTTACAAATAAATTCAAAATTAAGATTTAGCTGAACCAACTGATATGTACAAATAAATTTGAAGTCTGACAAAGTATCTCAATATATATATATATATATATATATATATATATATATCTAAGTGTTGACTGGTTTTATAATATATATATATATATATATATATATATTATTAAAACCAGTCAACACTTAGACAATCACAATATCAATAACAATCATCAATCTGAAGCTGTTATCAAGACCACCCGTATTTAACAATATATAACGTCTATGATGTAATGCTTAGTTTCTGATGATTATTAAGAAAACTTGTGAATCTTTAAATTTGTACGTATAAGAGGATTTATCTGGGTTGATTTACTATTTCCATAAGATATAGAGTCTTAAAGTTGAAACAGCTATTTTTTTAGCTTAAAATAAAATTTGAATAAAGGCTACTATTAATTATTTGTTCACATCATTCAGCATAAACTACCAATTTTAATTGGTGGTTGCCTAGTTTTTTATCATAGCTGAAGATTCATTTTAGTTTAAAACGAAAAAATCCATTATATTATCAATGTTCACATTTTAAATCTTAAAAAATAAAATTCTCCATCCTTGTATCACTGACTACCAACATAATAAATATTTGACTGATATAATGAATTTACTCTACATTTCTATCAATTTTGCCAAGAGTAAGCTTACAAATATCAAAGATTATAAAATAGATGGATTCTTTCTATTCTTGAACTTTTTTTCAATATCAACATATTTTTATTTATTCATAGTGAGAGGAGTGAGTGGTTTATTGCCTTAATTACAAATTTATATGTATATGTAAACTGAAAAAGTTAACTATGTCATAGTATATCTTTGGATAAAAAGAGTTGCATTATTTATTACATATTTTAATTTACAGATTAAAAAATAGAGACTAATAAAATTATGAATTATTATAAAAATAAACATATACATTAAAATGAATTGGGCAATGTTTATTTTGTGTTATAAAAATAATCAAAAATAATAATCAAAAATAATGTTTGATAAATGAATACATATGAAATAAAATATTTATTATATAAAACTTTGCATATATATATATAAGAAAAAAAAGAAAAATTAAAGAGGCAATTAATTAAAAATTACAGAGGCAATGTTAATTGATAAATATAAAAACGATGTTATTACTAGGCAAGTTGCAAACACGGCCATACACAGCTTATGGAAATATACTGTAACGTTTATTTATATACGTTGCAAATATATTGGCATTTGGTAAAAGCTAAAAAATAAAAGTAAATTTAGATTTTTTTTTGACTAATTTTTTTTTAAAAAAAAAAACATACAATGAAAGTTAAATTATTCTTTCGTTTTTTTTTTATGTAATTAAAAATAAAAGTTAGAATTGGAGAGAACAAAAGACACAAATTACCAATCTAGATAAGAGAAAGTAAAAATATTTCAACTAATTAAAGATGGCAGAATTATGCTGAAAAAAATAGAGACTTTGTAACATAAATTTTGTAAAGAATATATAAGATTATCAACGGATATTTTGACAAACAAAAGATATGTGCAGAAGTCGGAAAACCGGGCCTCTAGAGTATAAAAGGCAGAGATCAGTTTGAAGAACATCTTCTTCGTTGGTTTCTCTAGTTGGTATTGGATAACAATAATATATCCAAGATCGCTCTATGCTGAAGTAATTCGGCATGTCGGAGTGAACCGGAGCTTCTGAAGACATCATGCCTGAAGATGTATACCAGAAAAGCTTTCTTGACCGACTAGGAGAGTGGACCACAAGATCAAATAATAACCAAAAGGCCGAGCTCATTCTACCCAAAAAACTATGCATAGTTATCTACTACTGAATTCCCAAAACTTACTGGTAAGTTATACTTCATTACTCCTGATTGTGACCAAATTAAACATTTTCAAACAATTTCTAAACGTATGTTTAAACAATCCCGATAGAGACATTAATTTTCTTGTACAAGATACATTCATTTTTTTAAGGAAATTTCTAGAAAAAATTTAGATATGAACAGTAATTGTAAAATTGTTTTTTATTAATGGATTCACGTCTGAGTTGTGTTCTCTCTAATTTACTTGATAAGTAATTTATTTCAAATATTTTTTTAGTCTATTAGAATAAAAATATTTCTAATACCAATTTTCATTTGTGCGTTATTAATAATAGTTATTATTTTTTATTATTAGATCTATTAGTAGTTTAATAAGATTTAAAAATGTAATTTACCTTTGCCAATATGTTTGAATAAGCCCAGGAATAATAATCTTAAAAAAATAATTCTCGTTACACCGATTAGTTTAAAAGTATTTTTTTTTTATTTGTGAGATGTTATATGACGATTTCAGCGAATTCTTAGGAATTCTGGCACCCACATTAAATAAATTAAAAGCTGATTTCATCAGTAGCACAATTCTCAACAATTAATAGGCCGAGTTGATCAGGAAATATAGCTATGTTTTTAGAATAGAAATATAACTCTTCTTTTTTGACATGGCTTGATCAACTCACGCGCAGTTTATATTAGCGTGTAGAGGCCTAGCAAAACAGAAAATGTTATAATACATAACATTAAGTTTAAAAATTTGAAATTCAGGTAAAGCTGACGAGGATTACCACGTAATCGAAAACGCTACAAAAGAATTTAAACTATAATATTGTATTTACCGTTAATTTTTTTCTTTTATATATATATTTTATAACAGGTATTGTATTATATATATAGAAAGAGAAAAAATATTGATGTTCTAATGGTGAAGTGAAGTTTGTTAATACATATTTTTTTTGCCGTGTTAATTGTGAAGTCAAGACTGCTAATTTATGTAGAGTTTTAATCATAACAGGCATTGCAATTTTAGTTAATGCAAACATATTAAACTGTACAACAGGTAAATCATAAGTTCAATATTCTTAGATATGCATTAGCATCACAGGTAACGGTTATATATATATATATGTATATATATATATACCGTTACCTTATTTTGTATTTGTGTATATATATATATATATATATATACACAAATACAAAATAATCATGCTGTCTTTAAAGACATCCGCATTTTTTTGTCAGTCCAGTCTATTTTAAAACTTCATTTTCCATATAGGTATCCATTTATTTACCTATATTGAATAAATATCTAGGTTAAACATATACCACACATCCCTCCTTCCAAAAAATATAAGCTTTTTTTTTTTAGCAATACCTATTTATATGAAGAGTTTTCATTTTCAGTTTTATTTCAAATTTAAGGTATAAGTATAGATTTACTCAAAAATAGTGTCTTATATGAGAATTCATTAAATATAAAGTGTCTCTTAGATTTAATAATGTCTAGATTTGCATCAATATTAGATAAATAACAAAGTGGTTAGATACTGCTTACTAATAACAATACCTATTATACTTAAAAGTGATTCTACTGTGGATATTATCAATAGCTTGAATGTAGCATCTGGTCTATGTATGAGGAAATACCCCCCAAAAAATTAAAATTTTATAATAAAAATATATGTGTTTATTTTTAAGTATTACAAACTAAATTGCCTTCAAAAGTACTGTCAATTTGATGCAATGCAGTGATCTAAATGTGTTTTTCCTTTTTGAAAATATTCTGAAACTCTTGCAAAGTGATATATATTAATACCTCCATTTTTTTTACTTCACCATAACCATGTCTGCAAAATGTTTTCTTCTGAGGCATAAAAGAAGTTATGTGAAGTGATATCAGGTGAATATGGCAGAGGAATAAGTAGAATTATCCTTTTTTGTTTTTAATATGTTTCATAATCAAGTGTTTGTATGCTGGCATATTGTCACTGTGAAGCAAAAATTCCCACTTTGATATATATTGGGACATATTTATTTTATTGCATCATGCAATTTTTTTAAAACTTATAGGCAAAATACCTGCTAAAAATAAATTCTGTAATAAAAATGTTGTTTCCATAAAAAAAAAAGCAAAATCTTGACAGTAAATTCATTCTCTGCACTTTTATGGGACATAGTAAATGTAAACTTTTCTATTAAGTCACTCATAAACTTGTGTTTTCTCAGAAAAGCTTACTTTTATTTGGTTTCAAACATTACAACAGCTCTATGTGCCATTTTTCTAACAGAAAACTTTCTCATTGTTCCAACTTTTCAGCCACAACAAAAAATCATTGTATAAGTGAGACACATTTAATAAAAAAGATTACTACATAGCAACATACTTTTATTTGATGATGCAAATCAGCAGACTGATGCATAAGGAATCCTGAAAAAGTAGTGACAGAAGTATGTACTACCACAATCCCACCCAATAGGAAATGATTTTATTTTTGTGAATAGCCCCTCATATATATATATATATATATATATATATATATATATATATATATATATATATATATATATATATATATATATATATATATATATATATATATATATATATATATAATATATATAGTACCCTTTACAATTAGTACTGACAATCAGGTAAACTTGGAAAAGTAGTTATATTTAAAAATAATAATTTAGGTTATTTTTAACATATAATTTTGATTTTATAGGTAGTAGAGGTTCATACTCAATACATAGGAACCTATAAAGATATATTAGATAGTTTGAACTCATTATAAGGTGAATTAAATATAAAATGATACAATAAATTGTTTAAAAGATTATATTAATTTTTATTTATTATATTTAAAAAATACTACAAAGCTAGAATAGCTCAATTGTAGCAATAATTATTTTATATTATAGGTTTAATGTAATTATTTTATTTAAAATATTTAAAAGATAATTAATTTAATATTAATTTAAAATATGCTGAAAGTATCACATGGTTAGAGGTGATTGTATAAATATGTGAGCTTTCAAAAAGTTAGGTTAAGAAAATTAACTTTAACTTGTCAATGAAAACTTGATGCATAATAAAGTATAGCAAATATTCAGTCTAGAGATAATATTAAAAAAATACTAATTAAAATTATTACTTTATTTACGTGTAATATTTTATTTTGAATCAATTTTAGGTCATTAAAATATTAAAAATTGTTTCAACAAAGATATTTAGTTTTTTAGATAAAAATATTTAATATTCAAGGTATTAAATTATTTGATATTTAATAATTGATGACTCATAGTTTTAAAACTTAATTGAAAAGTGATATTAATGTAGTTATGTAAATGAGCAAATTTTTACAAGCAATATTAACAAATGAAAGCATTGGGTTAAGACCAGTATAAAAACAGACGTTGTGGCCCGTCTAGACAGATTTTCATAGATTTTTTTTACAAATTCTTAGTGATTTAAAGATTCAGATTAAGACAGATTTCATTTAAAATTTATAATTATATTTTTTTATATTGTGACAGTAGTCATTTCTTTTAAATTATTATTATTTTATTTAAAAGTATTTTGAAAAATATAATTGGAATAATTATTTAAATAAGGGTTTACAAAAACATAAAATTTTCCTGTCAGTCTATTTTTCTTGAAACTTGGTTTAGGACCTCAAAAATTCTATGGAATGTGATAATAGTTACTGAAATATTGGGACAATGAAAATAAAATATCAAGGAATATACTACAACAATATCAGAGAATATTTACATAAGAATATTGACATTTTTATGTATTGTATTTCTGGAATGAGTAAACATTTATATGCAATTAGTTTATCATATTACAATGACAATAATTTATTAATGTCAATTAGGATGAATCGGATATTTATTAAAAATCTTTATTGTAGTGTTAAATTTGGAAAAAAAGAAAAGAAAATTAAGACTATATCTAAGTTTAAAAACTCAATTTAAAATATTTTATGGTATGATGAATGACTGTTAATTATAAAATTGATAGTAATAATTTTCATTTTAAGAATGATATATTTAAAGACAAATTAAAGATGTCTTCTGAATATCTTTTATGCTTTTAAAAGGATTTGCTATTCATCTAATCAATAAATAAATTTTATATTTTAAAAATAACTTTATTTGGGAAAAATGAGCTCTGATACGTCTTTTTAAAAGATTGAAATTATATCAGTTAATATATGCTTTCAATGATATAGCTGTCAATTTACCTGGAAAAGAAAAGTATCTAGTAAAAAGATACACATTTAAAAAGATAAAAATAGTAAATCTTTTAAAAAAAATGTTTATTTTAATTTATAAACTATGTGTCTGATAATAAACATATTGAATAAATAATTTATATTATATGTTTTCACTAATGTTTTTGACTGATGGAAAATGAAAATATTATTTATATTTACTGTGACATATCTGCTATATATAATAGCCAAAATTAACAGAGAGTACATATGGAGAAAAAACAAATACTTTCATAAAAAATGGATTCTAGAATTATTACTTCATGAAGATATTTCATGCCTGGAGAAAATTTTCAGAAATAACTGAAATCAACATTTTATCTCACAGGTTGGTTAATATTCTATTTAGATTTTATTGCATTTTATATTATTGCTTCTACATTTTTATAATAGCACCCAACAGGAGTATAATTGTGCACAAAGTTTTTACCTATAACTATGCAACATGGTAAGATTCCTGACAAGCATTCAGCTTATGATCAGAAGAAAAGAAAAAAAAAACTTTTTGTGACTTAGAAACTGTTTATATTTTTATTATTATTTAAAGTCTAACATTAATATTTAGAATACTACAATTTTTTTATTTTTTTTAAACTAACCTTACTTTAAATTTAATCTTAAAATATATTAACTTTATTATGTTAAATAAAAAATGAGTATTCTGAAATTAATTTTTTGAACAAGATTAATTGCAATCATAATTGCTTTTTCTGAATCTGTGGTCCAAGAAGCATATCACCATAAATGATCTTAATATTTGAGATCATTGGTCATTTTTTTATTATTTACAATACATTTTGCTTAATCATTTTCTTTAAATGTTATATCCTAATTAGGATTTTAAATTAGTATTTTATATTGCTTGAATTTAATATTAAATAGTGGAATAAACCATTGATAGAAATTATCATTGCCTGTATTTTTTATAAAAAATTGATGAATGTGGATGAATGTTTTTGAAAACATCCAAGGATATTTCAAATAATTACTTAATGTGAATGCATGAATATGTGCACATTAGATAATATCTTTAATGTATTAATGTTTTATCTTTGTGAATGGTATCTGTTGAAATACAAAGAAATACAATACTAATCTCTAAATTGTATAATAATAAATAAATAAATGTATAGTATAAATGTACATTTTTTATCAAGATCATTTGTGCTTAAAAACTTTAAAAAAGCATGTTAAAATGAATTTAGATCTTTGTTATTTCTTTAATATTGTTGTTTTTGGAAATTATTTTAGAATGTAGTTTGTATATTTTATGATGTTAAGTGACTTATTCAATGTGGAAAATATAAAATGTTTGGTCAGGAGAGTAATATTCATATGAAATCCTAGGTGTTATGAATATGTTAAAATCTGTTACATGTGAATTACATTTTCACACTTTGAAGTTGTTAAAATATATAGCTAACATAGGGCTGTAATTTTTTTCCATAGAAAGTTGCATTTCCTTATAATAAATAACTGCTATAATAGAGCCATGACTTGAATCTTAGGTACCTGATGAATATAGAACTTTTATCAGGATTTTTCACTGTATTCATGATGATATTATCTTACTCATTTGAATTATTATTGTCATTATTTCATACCCTACACTATAATTGCTATCTATCACCACAGAAATCATTGTAGAGGATAATTTTATAAATTGGTAAAGTAATGACTAATCCATTTGAAACTAATAATTTTATGAGGGCAAGATGAAATATATAAAAATTTCTTTCACAAATGATGTTGAAAAGGTTGATGATTGTCCTAGTATATAACATAAGAGAGGACATCCATATAAGTATTAGAGAACACTTAGCTCAAACAGCTGAATATTTAAGGTGGAATGTAAGTGAGAATAGTGAAAATGATTTTGAATGATATAATGAATGTAAGAGTATAAAAACAAAAGAAATACAAATGTCAAGCAATATAATGTATAGATAGTTTTTAAAATTTTATTATAAATAATTTAAACCCATTTAAGTTACAAAAATTGTATAAAATTATTTCTTATGTATTTTTCATAAATAGTTAATTTTTTATAAAGAGATATTTTTATATTTTCTATTAAAGATTTTCTGTTATTCAAATATCAGGATGATTCTTTGCTAAACTGCAAAGAAAACTTATAATTTTTTTTAATATTGTACTTGTTGAATTTTAAGAAGTGTATTTTAAATATAAACTTATATTGAAGCACTACACCATAAAAAGTATATTTCATAATAGCATAAGTGTAATATTAAGTTTTCTTAGAAATTGGGAAATTTATTGTAACTGTTCCCAATACAAATAAAAGAGTAGTATTTTACTGAATGAGGATTACATATTGTCATTACTGTTGTAAGTTTCATTTTATTTCAAATGGCTGGAGTGAATGCTAATTTTATTTTACTCCTTGTCATTTATTAGTAAGATTTACTGTAAATATTTTTAATGTTAAATAATGTCAATTCTTATATTACTTTTGTAAATATTTGTTTTATATTATGTTGTAAATTTATTGTAATAATATAATATTGTTAATTTATGAATAAATATGTTAACTCTTTTTGAAACTCATATTTTAGAGAAGTTGTGATTTATCTGTGTGTTGTTTATTTGATTAATCATTTTAAATGCATGATCCACAGAAAATTAATAATTTAAAATTTTACTTATTTAGCACACGATTCCTAAATATTACTGAAATATAATTTCTATTATATCTGATTGAAAAACAAAGCATATTATTATTATAATAGCAGATATCATCATTGGTAATTATTTTTAAACTGAAACAATACCAATAAGTGATATACTTGATATTGCCACAATATTCAAATATATTATATTTTAAGAATGCCACATTAAACAAAGAAATATTGTATAATGTTTAATTAAATTCTTATTATATTATTTATGATTTATTGCTAAACTTTAATCATTAAGTAGATTTAATGTTGAAAGTCATTAAGTTATTTTATCTGCTTATTGTTATTATTTTGTAAGAGTAGTTATATATTATGTAAAATCCCTTACCATATTTAATTACCTGGTGTTAATTAATTAATTTATTTTGTTATTAGTTTATTAAAAATGAACCTGAGATTATTATTATTTTAGGAGAATTGAAACTTTTCTATTGAAAGACAATTAGTAAGAAATTATTAGTTAATGTTAAATGACTACTTAGTATTTTTTATTAAAGAAATAATAAGTAACTTATTATTTCTGTAATAAATTTATAAATCATATTTTAAGATCATTATATGTGTGTGTTTAGAGACCTGAGAATATTGCATATACTTTATTAGGTGAACTTGGTGGGGTAATATTGTTATGTATCTTTAGAGGTGTATCCTCAATGTTTAAGCCAGTGTACCTTACTGAATCCATCATGTTAAGAGTTTTATAATTATAATTGTCATTTTTGATAGAACCAAATATTATTTATAATATGGAGCTGGTCATAAGTCTAATTTATTATTGAGATGAATAAATCGAGTATTCTAATTGGAATCCTAATTATTTATTATGATCTTAAGTGTTATGATATTTTAATTTAATAAGTTTTCTTGTATTTAATTATTGGAAAATATTGTTTTTATTAGATATTGTGTCTTAGCAATGTATCTTGAGCTAGTCAGAACAATATTATTTTAATAGTCATTGTTTTTGTAACTTAATTGCGGTTCACTATTGTTATATCCTAGTTAGCTGGATTCTTTTGTTCCAGGATTTCTCATTTGATAAGGCCACAATATATATATAAATTATTATTTTTGGGACTAAACCATGTGCTATTTTGCATTACAAACCGATATTTTGACAAACCAGCATCTGCCATTATTAAGATTGACTTTTGATTTTAGTTCCCAAAATGAGAATTTATCTTTATCATACAACCATGAAAACATTATATATATATATATATTGTAACGATCGCTATAAGTCTCATATCTCGCCTTATCATTAAATGCATTAAACATAAATATATACATGGATGTGTTGATTTATAAAAGTAATACATCTATTGAAATCACAAATTAATGATAAATAACAGTATGAATCAATTCTATATTATAGTTTAATGAACTAGAAATGCTTAAAACAAACTCAAAATTTTTTTATTAAATTTAATTTTATTAATATTTTAAAATAACAAATTTGACAGAACAATTGAGAAAGTTTTATAAAAAAATAAAACCGATTTGATAATCTAGTGTTGTAAAATGGGAAGGGGGAGAGGAAACCTGATGATTATAATGTAACCATAACAACAATAACATACAGCAATTTTTTTGTTGCTGTTGTTGTTCTTTAATGGCTGGAAAGTTAAAAATATGTATCGAGAAGATTATACATGAGATTTTCATTTGTTTATTCGCTAAGGATGGCAAAACAGTTAATTTAAAATTGTATTTGGGCAAAACGTTTTCAGCATTTTGAAAGAAAGAATTATTGGACAGTAAATATGCATAGACTGTAAGTTGTTAATTTGATCTATATGTGTAAAAAAAAAAAAAAACTGAAACGAAAGAATATCACCATATATCCATTGAAATTGAACTTTATAAAGTATGAAAATTTACAAATAAACAAATTATAACCTGTTGATTAAAGCATAACAGGGACCAAGATTTTTTTTTCTTTTGTTATTGATAATTATAGTGAACTATTTTCTATGAAAAATATAAAATATTCAGTTACATAATCAAGCATTTAATAATTATACAACTGTTGGAAGTTTTAAATTTAATAACGTTTATCATCAAACGAAAAAAAAGTGACTTTAATCGTATTTAATTTTAGTATATAGCTATAACATTTCTAATGCTGATATAAGAAAAGAATTTTATGAATATATATAATAACATAAAAATGATGCAGGTGTGCTATAAAAAATCGTTGTGAAGGTCAAGGCTACTCAGATAAATTTTGAAAAAGGTGAGGAACACAATCCATAGTATAAATTATCACAATCACATATATATATAATGGCAACCAGATATTATGTGAAGGTGTATAGATCAGTGGTGAACATGGCCCAATCAAAGATCATCCAAATTACTTGGTCAACTTGTGGGAATTGGATAGATCATGGAAGACCCTACCTTGGATAATGAAGCGAATAAAAGATGCTGAGAATTTTCAATCTACCATGAATTTTTTTCATTTAAAGAAGATGCTCATGTTTGATCAAGAGGTTTACTAAATCGTTCATAATTTTATGGAAATATGTAACTGTTTGTTCGTTATGGTTAACATACTGATGCTATAATTTTAAGGTTTTCTCTTCTTCATTTATGTATTTATTTATTTATTTATTTATTATTACTTCCACATTGGATTTTTTGAGCTGGAAGTCCGAAGAATTTAGATGTATTCATTTCATGATATAAAATGTATTTTTGAAATAAAGAAAAAAAATATAAATGGTTCTGTTTAAAAAAAAGGACTAGACTATGATGAAATGAATATAAATGAAGGTAAGACTTATTTTTGACTCACTAACAACATAACATTAGTAAAAAAATTAATTATTAACATTATCCTTTATTAACAAGACACATGCTAACAATTACTTATAAAATCAATTGATGGCAATTCCAGTTCTCATGATTTATAATATTCACATACGAACTCATTAGTTCAATTATATTTATAAAATAAGAAATTGTATATTGATATGATGATACCTTATTTTTTTAAAAAATAAATAAACAATGTCATTTGTTTAGATTGGCATGAAATATCATAATTATTTTTGTTAATATGATGGCATGAAAGGTTGAAACCTATGTATACTAAGAATGACCTATAGTTAATGATATTATTATTTTATGTATTTTTTTTGTGTTATTCTTTTAATGAGATTAAGTGGAAGTGGAAGAATTGTATTTATAGTGTTTTTTTTAATGTATATTTATATAGTTACATATGCTATGTTAACATAAAATAAATTTGTTGATTGTAATTGATTTTACATCAAGGATTATCTATAATTTGTTGAGAATACATCATTGAATTCACATATATTTTGATATTAAATATATATGTAATATGTATCCAATAAGGGTCCTATATAAGCCATAACATAACATCACGTCATTTCCCACATTGGCTAGATATATGCTTATAATTTATACCTAAACAGAGTAAGTACTTAGATTATGACTGAGTTTGAATTCTAGGGAATCTAATAGATTGACATGAAATTGGGTTGATCTGGTGCATATTGCCAAATGAATGGGTGTTGAATGATAGTAGAGATTCCTCTTGGTTGTAATGTTATTGGATCTTTTCAGTTTTTCCATGGATGGCTGGATTATTGTTTTGGTAAATGTAATGGGATGGATTTAGGTAAATAGTTGGTTCTACTGCAAGTATTGATGATGGATGGGGAATTTTCCATTATAATTTTTCAGCATTTATTTATATCCTATTGCCTTTTGATGTCACAATGCGGTCGGCTATATGTTTATCTATTCGTCGGTCCATTACATTTTTGGTGAGCCCAATTGTGTGTCATTGAATCAATGATTTCCAGGCATCAAATATAATTCAGTCTGTTACATATGTTTATTTTCATTTGAGATCATATATGAGATGCAGTCTGTTTCATAATTTTATCCATATTTGGAAAATATGTGTTTTAGAAAATCCATAATTTTTAAGGTTGTATTGGATATTTGATTGTTGAAGTTTGGTTAGTTTTGTTGCAAGTATTGATGTTGGATGGGAAATTTTTGTCATTGTCTTGAGGATGTGATGTATTCATGTCACTTTTGACTGATTGATCTCATTCACTGCTCCAACCCAAATTGTAATGTTAGTTACTATTTATCATGAAGCAGTTAACAGTAGTCTGCCATGATTTTACCTCTAAGACTCCAGAGAGAGAAAGGTATAGTTTTTTTTATATATGTATAATATTTGCCTTAAAGATACCCAAAGATGAGTAAGTCAATATTTTATAAATAATAGCCCATAAGACTTGGATGTAAGCAGGGCAGTGCAATAGTGTTTGCAGAAAACTATAATGGGTTGTAGTAGCTTAGAGTGACTGAAATGTAATGATCATCTGAGTGATCATGAAACTTTGTATACTTTAAGAGCAGTGAGTATGTTCTTTTATCTATCTCAAAATTTTGAAATGCTAATCATTTTTTGGGTGTCAGTATCTGTCAGATCTTTAGAGGAATGGATGAGTATATAACCTAAATATATAGCTTATTCTTAAAGGACTGTTCATAGTATATTTTTCAGTCTGATACATTTTTGGCAACCCAAATGTTTGGGGCCTCGATTAATTAAATCTCACACCCTGTATACTGCTTATACAATTATGGTGCACAACTTTTTGGGGGCCTGAACAGGTATTTAGCCTATATATATATATATATATATATATATATATATATATATATATATACTAGATTTTCCTTTTATATATATATATATATATATATATTAAAAGGAAACCTAGTCATTAGACAAATGTGAGCAATCAGAGAGTTAACACGAATGTTATAGATTGTGAAGTAGTGATATAAAAAAATTGTATATATAGTGATTAGACATGAGTATCTTAATCATGATAGTTGAACCAATTTGTAGACAGAAGTAGATTGGGAATGAGTAAGTGTACAAGTGATGGTAGTTTAATTTATTTTTTTTTGGTTTTGTTTCATCATCTTCAGAGAACCAGAAGGGGAAGCTGAGACTGCACAACGAATATCCATATTGTAAAAAAATATAGTTATTTTGTAGAAGCAATAAATAATGAAATATTCTGTCTCATAATGATTACATTGACATATCTGCCTTTATGCTATTAAGAAGTGGCCAGATCATTTTAAAGATGGATGAAAGAGTTGATGACACACAAGTAAATCAAAAAAGTGAAAATTTAGATACAGACACAAGTACAGAAGAAAGGTTGGTGTGCCAACAAGCATTTAAGGAACATGTAGAAAAAATGCAGCAAAATAATCATTAGAAGAGGACTGAACAATGGTTCAAATCCCAGAGACCCCTCACCAAAAAGCGATTCCTATGCTAGGGGATCAATTAATGCCATCTAATGAAAATGGATCCATCACAGTACAAATCCTGTGGGAGATGATGCTGAAGGTGACTGCTCTGGGAACAAATATGGATAACATGGAAACAAGGTCTAAATTAGAATCAAATATGGCTAACATGGAATTGAAGTTAGAGTCAAATATGACCAGTATGGGAAATGAGATGTATAGACGAATTAATGATTTAAATAGTAGGTTTGACAATATGGCGACAAGAACCAATTTCACCCAAGTTGAGGTTGGTTTAAAAGGAGATATATCTCAATTTCAAGAAGACATGGGGAAAGGATTAGTCAGAATTGAAGACAAATTGGAGGTGAGGATTCAGGAAGTCAACACCTGACTATCCAAAGAGTAGGACAGTTGCTCCTAGATGTGTGAAAAGTGCAAACTGATAATGATAAAGTAAGGTACAGTGTTGAAGAAGAAAGTACTAAGTGTCAAGAGTGTGTAAACGGATTTGTTGAACATATTACTGTTCATATCAACCAAGAGATCAAACAAGTTTATCAGACACAAGAGGTCATGAATGAAGAGGTATGGAGTAAGCAGAACACTTTTAGGGAAGAATTACAAGCTGAGCTTGAGATGGTCCAAGCAAAGCTGAACAATCTTTCCATGACCCTCAATGTTGAAAATGAAGGCCATAAAGAGACTCTGGGATCTATTACCCATTGTTTAGCTCAGTTGGGGGATAAGGTAACTTCCATGGAAATTAACATGTTAGATGATCAAGTAAAACAAGTTAATGTGAGCATCCAATGTTCAAAACATAAAGTTTGCCCAAAATTTAAGGTCCATGAACATAGCATGATCCAAGAAAGGCTATTATATGTTCACAGGCTTTTCACAAAAGAAAAATGTCCCATTAGTGAAGCCAACATTAAAAGGATAAATGAAGCTGATACACTTGTTCATCTTAAATATGTATTATGGCACAACAAGTCTCTTCATAATCAGGAAGATGACCAAGTTATTGAAAGTTGTCATATGATATTGGAGACAACCATACTCTTTGCAAAAAACAGAAAGGTCCCAAGTTCCATAAGCTTTACAATACATATGAAGGTCCCTTCACATTTATATTTATGTGAATGAAAGTCCTTAAAACAGAAAGGCACAAGTTAAGGGACAGACTTCATGATTGTGACCCTGGAACATAAAACTGGATTTTTTTAATGATTGAACCCTGTAAATAATGTTAAATATATATGTATATAAAGAAGAAAAATGTTAAGTTTACTTTTGACTGTTAAATCTTATAAAAATATCAGAGGTTTGGTAAAACAGGCTGAGAAAGTAACAAATTACATAAATTGGAGGGTGAATGAATCTACTGGATTCACACCCAGTAAACTTCATTTTAATAAACTTGTACCACTTTTATTTAAAAAATACAAACCCACCGTTGGACTGACCTACATGAAGAGGAAGCCAATATTTGCTTGGCACAACAGCAACTAGCACAGCAAGCACGTTTAAGGAATAATAAAATAGGAGGAGGAAGGTACATAAATTTGAAGTAAGGGATAGAGTTTTTGTGAAGGTGCAGCCTGTTAGTAAACCGACCGAATATAAGTATCATAAATTTTTTCCAAAATATGATGATCAATTTGTTATTGTTAAACAAGCTAATTCTAATGCATTTTGGTTGAATATCAATGGAGAAATAAAAGGGACTTACAATCCTAGAAGTCTTAAACCATGTTTTTAGTTAGAAAAGAAATATAGAGGAAATCAGTGAAGGTGGGGTATGAAAGGAGTGGAAAGTGGATTTTTGAGGGCACTCATAATTACCATTTATATGTTGTTTGAAAGGAGATAACATGTAAACTAGTGAAAATGGAAATGGCTATTTGTGGTGAGAGTAAGTCCAACTGCATAATTGAGCATGTATCGGCTACTGTCAGAACTGACTGAGATATGAGGGTGTATCTTACTATATATGTATATGGACACTCCATATTTTGTGAGGTTATTCTAGGGTCGTGTAACTCTACGGAGCAAGACAAGAAGCTGGCGAGACAAGTTTTTATGCTGCCTAAATAGGAGTATGAAACCAGTCAGATTCTGTTTCAATCCATCATAATACAATTATAGGATAGACAGTACTATTTAAGTAGAAATTAAATAAAGAAAGTAAAATGAATTATTGAATATGAGTGTTAAAAGAGGTCAAATCCTGTACAGACATAAAATGGTAATTTAGCAAACCACCTGACAGGAAGAAAGATATAGATAATTATAGATAATATTTTATTATATGAAAAAGAAAATAACCCACTAATTTTGTTTATTCTAGTAAATGTCAAAAGTTTAAAAGAATTAAACTTTTAATCTTTTTGGATTGGGAGAATTGTAAGGATCGCTATAAGTCTCATACCTCTCCTTATCATTAAATGCATTAAACATAAATATGTACATTGATGTGTTGATTTATAAAACTAATACATCTATTGAAATCACAAATTAATGATATATAACAGTATGAATCAATTCTATATTATAGTTTAATGAACTAGAAATGCTTAAAACAAACTCAAAAATTTTTTATTAAATTTAATTTTATTAATATTTTAAAATAACAAATTTGACAGAACAATTGAGAAAGTTTTATAAAAAAATAAAACCGATTTGATAATCTAGTGTTGTAAAATGGGAAGGGGGAGACCAAACCTGATGATTATAATGTAACCATAACAACAATAACAAACAGCTATTTTTTTGTTGTTGTTGTTCTTTAATGGCTGGAAAGTTAAAAAATATGTATCGAGAAGATTATGCATGAGATTTTTGTTTATTTATTCGCTAAGGATGGCAAGACAATTAATTCTAAAATTGTATTTGGGCAAAATGTTTTGAGCATTTTGAAAGAAAGAATTATTGGACAAAAAATATGCATAGACTGTAAGTTGTTAATTTGATCTATATGTGTAAAAAAACAATGAAACAAAAGAATATCACTATATATCCATTGAAATTGAACTTTATAAAGTATGAAAATTTAAAAATAAACATATTATAACCTGTTGATTAAAGCACAACAGGGACCAATATTTTTTTTTCCTTTTATTGATAATTATATTGAACTATTTGCTATAAAAATAAGATAAAATATTCAGTTACATAATCAAGTGTTTAATAATTATAGAACTGTTGGAAGTTTTAAATTTAATAATGTTTATCATCAAAAGAAAAAAACTGACTTTAATCGTATTTTTTTTTGGTATGTAGCTATAACATTTCTAATGCTGATATAAGAAAATAATTTTATGGATATATATAATAACATAAAAAATGATGCAGGCATGCTAAAAAAATCGTTGTGAAGGTCAAGGCAACTCAGATGGATTTTGAAGAAGGCGAGGAACACGATCCATAGGTATAAATTCTCACCATCACATATATATAAAATGGCAACCAGATATTATGTGAAGGTGTATAGATCAGTGGTGAAAGTGGCCAAATCAAAGATCATCCAAATTACTTGGTCCAACTTGTGGGAATTGGATAGATCGTGGAAGACACTATCTCGGATAATGAAGCGAATAAAAGATGCTGAGAATTCTCAATCTACCATGAATTTTTTTCATTTAAAGAAGATGCTCATGTTTGATCAAGAGGTTTACTAAATCGTTCATAATTTTATGGAAATATGTAACTGTTTGTTTGTTATGGTTAACATACTGATGCTATAATTTTAAGGTTTTCTCTTCTTCATTTATGTATTTATTTATTTTTTATTACTTCCACATTGGATTTTTTGAGCTGGAAGTCCAAAGAATTTAGATGTATTCATTTCATGATATAAAATGTATTTTTGAAATAAAGAAAAAAAATATAAATGGTTCTGTTTAAAAAAAAGGACTAGACTATGATGAAATGAATATAAATGAAGGTAAGACTTATTTTTGACTCACTAACAACATAACATTAGTAACAAAATTAATTATTAATAAAACCTATATTATCCTTTATTAACAAGACATATACTAATAATTACTTATAAAATCAATTGATGGGAATTCCAGTTATCATGATTTATAATATTTACATATGAACCCATTAGTTCAATTATATTTATAAAATAAGAAATTGTATATTGATATGATGATACCTTTTTTTTTAAAAAAAAAAAAAAAAAAAAATAAACAATGTCATTTGTTTAGATTGGTATGAAAGATCATAATTATTTTTTTAATATGATGGCATGAAATATAGAGACCTATGTATACTATGAATGACCTGTAGTTAATGATATTATTATTTTATGTATTTTTTTGTGTTATTATTTTAATGAGATTAAGTGGAAGTGTAAGAATTGTATTTATAGTGTTTTTTAAAATGTATATTGTTACATATGCTATGTTGACGTAAAATAAATTTGTTGATTTTAATTGATTTTACATCAAGGATTATCTATAATTTGTTGAGAATACATCATTGAATTCACATATCTCTTGATATTAAATATATATGTAATATGTATCCAATAAGTGTACTATGTAAGCCATAACATCACACCATTGCCCACATTGGCTAGATATATTCTTATAATTTATACCTGAACAGAGTAAGTACTTAGATTATGACTGAGTTTGAATTCTAGGGAATCTAATGGATTGACATAAAATTGGGTGGATCCGGTGCATATTGCCAAATGAATGGGGTTTGAATGATAGTAAAGATTTCTCTTAGTTGTAGTGTTATTGGATATTTCCAGTTTTTCCATGGATGGCTGGATTATTGTTTTGGTAAATGTAATGGGATGGATTTAGGTAAATGGTTGGTTCTACTGCAAGTGTTGATGATTGATGGGGAATTTTCCATTATAATTTTTCAGCATTTATTTATATCCCATTGCATTTTGATGTCACAATGCGGTTAGCTATATATTTATCTATTCATCAGTCCGTTACATTTTTGGTGAGCCCAATTGTGTGGCATTGAATCAATGATTTCCAGTCATCAAATATAATTCGGTCTGTTACATATGTTTATTTTCATTTGAGATCATATATGATATGCAGTCCATTTCATAATTTTATCCATATTTGGAAAATTTGTTTTGTAGAAAATCCATAATTTTTAAGATTGGATTGTTGAAGTTTGGTTAGTTTTGTTGCAAGTATTTATGTTGGATGGGGAATTTTTCTCATTGTTTTGAGGATGTGATGTATTCATGTCACTTGTGACTGATTGACCTCATTCACTGCTCCAACCCAAATTGTAATGTTAGTTACTATTTATCATGAAGCAGTTAACAGTAGCCTGCCATGATTTTACCTCTAAGACTCCAGAGAGAGTAAGGTATAGTTTTTTTATATATGTATAATATTTGCCTTTAAGACTCCCAAAGATGAGCAAGGCAATATTTTATAAATAATATCCCCTAAGACTTGGATGTAAGCAGGGCAGTGCAATAGTGTTTGCAGAAAACTATAATGAGTTGTAGTAGCTTAGAGTGACTGAAATGTGATGATCATCTGAGTGATCATGAAACATTGTATACTTTAAGAGCAGTGAGTAGGTTCTTTTATCTATCTCAAAATTATGAAATGCTAATTATTCCTTCTGTCAGATCTTTAGAGGAATGAATGAGTAGTATATGTTACAATATATATATATATGCGTGTGTGTGTGTATGTGGCAGTCTAATGAGTGTTCACTTTTTCACAAGGTTTTAAAATGAATAGAAATCAGTGCCTTTATTATATGAGATTGATGTAATGAAAGTTATCAAACAATCAACATTGTATATGGGGATTATTATTGTTCACATTACTATTAAAATACAGACAAATTATTACTTGACTGATATTTAATGTTCAGTTCTAGAATAGAGATCATTTGTAGTTAATAAAAAAATTCCGAGAAAAAAGCTACATTAGATGGCATTATTATTTTATGGTTTAATTTATTTTGTATTCTGAAAAAGAAAGAAAAATAAAAAAAAGATAAAAGTTAATTCTGCAAATAATGCCTATAACACCTCCATGAATATGAAGAAAGAATTGACCATTTGTCCATAGATAAATATCAAATAAAAAAAAAAAAAAAAAATGGATTTATTTTAATAAAAATATTAAATGAGTTATTGTAATATCTTGGATTAAGAAACCAAAAAAACTAATCTTAACAGTTTTTTGAAAATAATATCTGCAACCTTTATTAAAATTTCCACTGTTAAAACAAAGATAAATCCCAAATTTCATGTAGGTAGTGTTTTCAAACATATTTGAACATCGTGAAAGCTTTAGAATTTCTCACTAATATGTATCTTGTTGGTAAAATTTAGTTTGACAAAAGAATTTTTGAGTTAATTTAGTTTTTACAGTGAGGTCTTAATAATGGAGCCAGGATATCATATAGAAACTCCAATAAAGATTTAAAAAAATGAAAAAAATAAATAAAGAGTTTTGCTAATTTGCTCTAACAAGCTTAATTGATAAATGCTAGCTAAACAAAACATTTAACAATTTCTATCTTGAAAACTATCCATTAGCTTCAGACAAATGGTTTCATGCTTTGGCACTCCTCAGTGAGGCACTAGGATATTATCATATACTAAATCTAAAAATACCAAGCCAAAGCCAGCATCTATCTAAAAGTTAACTATTAAGTAGATTAGCTGAAATTTTTAGATACCTAAATGTCTTCAAACTCAGCTATCAAACTTAAATAGCTATATGGGGCTGAGAGATCTTCAGGCAAACCATATATTAATAGCCTTATCAATATAACATTGCTTAACATTTTAAAGCAAAGACTTTAAATAGTCAACAACAAATCAAAGTCATGATTCAATTTTTAAGCTTGTAAAAAAAAAAAATAATAAAGAGCTCTGCTAATTTGCTCTAGAAAGCTTTATTGATAAATGCCAACTGAACAAAGCATATAAAAATCTCTATTTTGAAATTCAATCCTTAGCCTTAGACCAATGGTTTCATGATTTGGCACTCCTTAGTGACATGCTAAGATAGTTTCAAATACTAGATCTAAAAATACCAAGCCAAAGCCAGCATTTATCTAAAAGTTAACTATTAAGTAGAAAATATAAATTTTTAGACACCTAAATGACTTCAAACTCAGCTATTGAAGTTAAATAGTTATATGGGGCTGAGATATTTTCAGTCAAACCATATATTAATAACCTTAGCAATCTAGCATTGCTTAACACTTTAAAGCAAAGACTATAAATAGTCAACAACAAATCAAAGTTATATATCACGTGACTCAATTTTTAAGCTTGTAAAAAAATAAAAAATAAAAATAAAACAAGCTTAAAAATTGAGTCATCCAATAAAGATTCTTTGGTTTTCTGCTCGATCATATTGCAGTAACTGATAAGTATTTTTTTTGTTGTTGTTGTTGAAATGTTCAAACAGCTGATTTTTCCCTGCAGAAACATTAAAAAAAATTCTTAGTTTAGAGAACTCTTGTTTTTTTGTTGTTTTTTTTTTTGTATTTTTCCCGCAAATCTAGAATATTTTTTCCTCCATGGAATTAAAACTACCCTATATAGAGATTTATTATTATCATGAAACATTGTTAACAAAAAACAAAATAAATTTTATTTTTAATTAATTCTATTTTTTTGCTACATTATCTAATAATTTTCAGCCAATTTTTAAAAAAATCCTTATCTACTTATATTTTTCCAAATATATTCAACTATTAGTAATAATTCACATAGAATTACAAGAAAAATGCCATCATTACAAACTTTCAGAAAACAAAATATATATGTATCCCAATTTTTTAATGTATTTTAATCCATCTCATAATACCAAAATCATCTACTAATGTAGAAATAATTAATTAATGAAAGAAATGTGAAACATGGGTCAAAGACTAGTCTGATTATGGTTTATGACTTTACCTGTCATTAATGTTTGCTTATAAAATTAATACAACAACTAATGAGTATATCTGAAAAACTCTTCATGGTTTCTACTATGAAATGTGTCAGTATTATATTTAAGTATTAATGCATTATTCTTATATGTGCTAAATAGTAGATCAACTATATGATAACAAAAATTTTCATGTTATTACTGCAAAACCAAAATATCATAGTTGAGATCTTAGTCTCATTGGTGATGTTATTAATCTTAAAGAGAAAATGTATCATAAAAAGCATTTTAATAATAAAATATTAGTTAAAATTATAAATTAAATATCTTACAATACTGCTGTAGTTGCCAAATCTGCTAATCAATGGATATGCGATAAAAATTTTATCTTCTATATTAATAATTTTATAAATTAATGAAAATTATATTTTTGTGGGAGAATAAATGAAAATTTTTATTTGTGAGATTTACATATTAGCTGAGAATAAGGATATTTCATCTGTTTTAAAAATATTTAATATTTAAACTTTAAATTTTTGACTGCATTAATGCAACATTTCTAATATTAAGTCAGCAATATTATAAATAAGAAATATATTTACATGTTCATCTGCATCCAATATCTTATTTATAACAGTGGTAGCTATAAAGACAAACATAAAATTAACTGAAATGTTCTGGGAACTTTATTTGAATCAACTTGAATTTAGATTCTGAAAACAGAAATAGTTTCTACTCATTTTAATTCCTTGCAGACAAATGACCAGTCATCAAGGATACAACAAGAAAATTTTGTAGCATTCATATTTGATCATTTGTGTATAATACTAAAAAGAATACCCATATCCATACCCTGTGTATTTAAATGTAAACATATTCAAACAAAGCTGCAAGAACATTTCAGCTGACTTGATATTTTCCTTTATAGTTATTGATATTCTAATCTACTATCTCCATTATATTTCAGATGGCAGACAAACATGTGAATTTATTTGCAATTGTAACACAGATTACTTTGGTACTAAGGAAATACTGCAGAATATTTAAAAGTGTATTACTTTAATTACTATCAACATTCATATGATATTTATTCCACTTCAAATATATAATTATCAAACGAAAAACTTGTGCTAAAATATATAATTTATTTTACATTTAACTGATATAGTATGTTTCTTTCACAATGGTGCCATAAATAACATTAATATAAACAAATACTTATTTAATAAAATTGCAAGATAAAACTTAATATATTATCTTAGACTTTTAAGTTTATGCTTTATATGTGTAATGAATCATGTTTTTATTGCCCTTACAATCAAATTTGCTTCTCATAATAGTCTTCCATTTCTGGAACAATAATATGCATACCTTTTGTATTATGATTCATACGATTATGCTTAACATAGATAGGAATTCATCAGTGTTTTACCTAAGTGATATCAGTTGAGAACAAAAGTTAAAAAAGTTTGCATCAATCCTTTATGTTAGAGCATTAAAGACAATTAAAGCAGGAAACCATTTACTTATTTAGCTAGTTAATTACATGCACATTTGTTTAACTATTAATTATTTATCTCTATGTAACTACCCATATATTTATTTATTGATCTATCTTTTACTTGATCTGACTATATATCTATCTACCTAGTTATCTTTTACCTGTCATTTTATCTACTTATCTATATACTTATCTATCTTTTATCTGTCTTTCTGTCTGTTTATTTATTTACTGATTCTATCTGTTTATCCATCTACCTGTCTGACCATTTATGCATCCAACCATATATTTAACTATCTACCAACTCACCTATTCCTTATATATCTATTTATCTGATTATCTATCTACAACTTTTTATGTTTATCTATCTATCTTTATCTGTCAATCATATATCATATATCTATTTATCTATCCATCCTATCTATCTAACCTAATAATTTATTTATCCATCCATCCATTTAACTATCTGGCCACCTGCTTATCTCTTATATACCTATTTTTCTACCTAACTATTTACCTACATCCCTATTTATTTATGTATTTCTATATTCTTATCTATCTATATATCTACTTATCCATCTACCTATTTATCTATCTGTCTACATGCCTTTCTATCTATGTATTTACCTATCTGACCATTTTACTACATATATAGTTAAAGGCAAATAGGAAATAGGTAATAGAAAGTCAGATAAGTGCATAGATAGATAGATAGATAGATAGATAGATAGATAGATAGATAGATAGATAGATAGATAGATAGATAGATAGATAGATAGATAGATAGATAGATAGATAGATAGATAGATAGATAGATAGATAGATAGATAGATAGATAGATAGATAGATAGATAGATAGATAGATAGATAGATAGATAGATAGATAGATAGATAGATAGATAGATAGATAGATAGATAGATAGATAGATAGATAGATAGATAGATAGATAGATAGATAGATAGATAGATAGATAGATAGATAGATAGATAGATAGATAGATAGATAGATAGATAGATAGATAGATAGATAGATAGATAGATAGATAGATAGATAGATAGATAGATAGATAGATAGATAGATAGATAGATAGATAGATAGATAGATAGATAGATAGATAGATAGGTAGATAGGTAGGTAGGTAGGTAGGTAGATAGATAGATAGATAGATAGATAGATAGATAGATAGATAGATAGATAGATAGATAGATAGATAGATAGATAGATAGATAGATAGATAGATGATAAGATTTATACATAGATAGATAGATAAATGGATAGAGATATAAATAAGTAGTTAAGCAGATAAGTAGATAGATATGTATGTAGGTAGATAACAAAGTAAATGAGTAGATAAATGATAGGTTGGTAGCTATATAATTAAATAGGTGATGAATGCACAAATAAATAGATAAATAGTTAGGGAGGTAGATAGATAGATGGATGCATAGATGAATAGATAAAGGATGGATGGGTGTCTAGATAGTTAAATTGATGATTGAATGTTTAAATATATTGGTATGTAAATAGATAAATAGGTAGAGAGATATTAAATAAATAAATAGATAAATGTATAGAGACCAGTAAAAATAGATAGTTAGGTATATAGAAAAACAAAGAGACAGATAAAGGATAACTAGATACATCGTTAGATATGAGATATATAACAGATATATCATTATTTTTTAACACATTAATATAAATAGTTTGACTGAAACTTTTTTATTTTCAACTGACATCATTTAGGCCAAAGTTGAAATAGACTATATCAAGTAGGATCCCATCGTTTTTTATATATATATATATATTCATTTTACTATTGTGAATGTGTTATGCAGTGGGACATAACTTTTCACACTTTGAGGTAATAAAAATCTATATTAAGAGTTTTGTAATATGTTTTTATAATTTTATTTATTATGTGTAACTTATATTCTTTAATAGATACTAGTAATTTAATTTTGGTCAAATATTGATATTTGATTTGAAATTTTTATTTTTTTAATTATGTGTAATATATTTTTATAGTTTTATTTATTAATTGTAAAATTAATTTTAATACTTATTGCAAGGCTGATACTACTACATTTGTCTTTGTTTTTGTTTTTTGGTTAAATATTATTTGCTAAACTATTGTATTTGAAATTTTTCACTCTGTGGATTTTTTTTTTTTTTGTTCTGCAAAAGTTCTTAAATTTAGTTCTTACTTTTATGAAAATATTGGATTGTTTTGATTTTAATATTTGGTAATCACAGGTAACATATCTATTTAGTGAAAAACACCATAAAATAAATACTGTTTAAAAATATGTTTGATGAAATATCAGACTCTATTCTGCTGCCTTTGTAGGTTACTTAAATAAATTTTTAACCATAATCAGTTAATTGTAAAAATAATTTAACTGTATTTTTTTCTTATAAGCAATTATTTATTTTGGCAAATATGAATTTTGCTAAATTGTGGTAAATGCTTATTTTGGGATCAAATATTAACATTTGCTAACAATTGTTTTTGAACCTTTTATTTTTAATCATATGTCATATGCTTTTATAAATTTATATGTTAATTGGAAAATTAACTTTAATATTTATTATGTTCAGCCTACATTCTTAATTTGTTTTTTTTAGTCAAATATTACTTGCTAAACTATTGTTTTTGAAATTTTTTATGCCTCCTCCTGCATATTTTTGTTTTTGCTGCTCATATGCTATCTTAAAAATAAAATATTTTAGTTTTTAATTTTTAATTGCACTATTTATTGGTCATTTTCTAATTATTAATATTTTTGATATTTGATTTTGAGAGTAATTTGATTTTTTTGGTCAAATGGTAACACTATTTTTTTCACCAATGAATTATGCTAATTTTTGTTCATTTGCTAATTACAAAAAAATTGCTAACTATTGTTTTTTGATATGCCATATTTTAAAAATAAAATATTTTTAGTATTGTTTTTCATTTTTTATTTTTCTTGTCATTTCATAATTACTAATATTAACTAAATATTCTTTTTTTGATATTTGATTTTTTTGATCATATAATTATGCTACTACAATCAAGTCCACAACATGGTTACAGAAACTAGTTACTATAACAGGTTGGTTGCCATTCAGCTCTATTGTACAACCAAACAATAAGCAAGGATCCTACAATGCTAATCACTATGTTCATAATTGGAATAACCAAATGGAAATATATAAGCTAGATCATAATCCCTGGAGAACCTTGCAGTCAGATGAGTTGAACTGGTATTTAGAATATATGACATGTATCAAGAGTTAACAACAATGAAGCAGACTTTGGAGGCTGTTTCAACCCCCTGATGGCTTGTTTATTATGGCAGTGTTGATTTGAGCTAATAATTTTTTTCTTTGGTTAACTCTTAAAATTAGAGAGTTTGTAAGATGGTTGGTCTGATTTAGGCCACCTCCAAATTTTGTAACTTTGATGGAGGCTTTGCTGCAATAATTTTCTGGGCATGGGTCTGCACTCCTCTTTTCTTCCTCAGGGGTGGTGGTGGTCATTAGGAGGCTGGTTCTTTGGTGCAGGCTGTTGACAATTATTGTTGCTACCTGGAAAACCTGCTGGGAGGGTACCTGGTCAAACCATTCATGCTCTGGTTGGATGCTGTGCCCCCTTGATAGGTTGGTTTTAGGCAGTGCAAATCTGTGCTCACTATGTGTTACTTTTTCTTAGTTGGCTTTCCAATTCTGAGCAGGTAGACTGAATGTGGTCTCTGCACATTTGGACTGTTGATTGGGAGAAAGAGGCATCTGGAATCATCTTGACATGGCTCGGCTGCAGGTCAAGAATTTATTATTCAATGGACTTGAGCCATGGACCTCGCTGCCTGTTGTGGTGGTTGGCACAATGCTGGACTTATCCACCTATTCAGCTGAAGCATTTGGGTCTTCACTTCGGGGTCCCAGGGGTAGGATCATTGGGTGATGGATGGCTTCTCAGTAGCTGGGCCAGGTAGATCCATGTTCAGATACACATTAATATCAACATTATAGCAACTCTTTAATGGACATAATTGTCATCAAGCATATCTACTTTATATAATCAATAATTGTTTTACCTTGTTTGTCACATTGAACACTTTGTAATTCTCAATGGGTAAATGTACCCAAAATTTTTGTAATCCTTTTACTAATAAAAGTTACTTTTGAAAGATAATTATGCTTATTTCTATGAAAGTTCTGTTATATATGTATATTGATGAAAATTGTTATTATTTATGAGAAATGGACAGAATATCTGGAATATTTTGTTATCAATTAGTAAGGAAATGTAATGTTACATTCTTTATCATTTGTTTATGTGAGTGGTGGCTTTAGTGCTACCATTAATGTCAAAATTGGTAGTACATCATAAATTAGCACCAATAGGTATCCAAATTCCTTTTCTGTTCTATCACTTATTTCTATAATACTCTTATGATAATTTTGATGCAGTTCACAATCAACTCCACAAAATGTTTATATATCTACACATGTAATATACACTATGAGTTTTATTATTACTATCCAAACTATATTTTTACTTCATCAATTACTTATAATTTGTAGTTAATTGTATTTCTAAAATTATTTAATATAAATTCAAACTTAGTTTTTATATTGTTTTGAAAATAACTTTAACTGTCTATTAAAATAATAATTTTTTTTTCTATGCAGCAATTTGTGTGTATTGATTAAATCTAGTTTTAATATTGGAATAGGTAATCCAATTATGATATCCCTCTCACGAAAAAAAAATCTCTTATTAATAATCTTCAATTTGATTAAAATATAATCGATAAAATATAATGTTAAAGTAATTAAAAGAAGAAAACTACAAAAGTTAAAAAATTGTTTGTCGATATTACCCCCACCCCCTCCAGCAGTAATATAGATCTGAGAGAACGATGGTGAACAGCTGTGACGAAAATTTTGCATCGCTTTCTTACTCTATTTAAAAATCGGTCATGCGTAAAGTAAATTGTGATGGTAGTTTAAAAGAAAAGGTTATAAATCACTAACTTGCTAATAAACATCTAAATTTAATTTGAGTACAAAAATATTATTAGGCAGTTTGATTGACAAAATTGGATTTATTCAATTTTTTTGAAATCATTTAAGCGAGTTATAAATTTACCAGAAAATTAATAACTATAAAGAATTTTTTAATCTAGAAAAGTTGTATTTGTTTCTTTAGTTTTAAATAGCATTTAATAATTTATAGAATTAAACTACAGAGAGTAAACATGCTTTTCTGTAGATTGTAGTTTTATTACACAAATATAACACATCTTTCTTTTTTATTCTATTTCTATCAGCAGAGAATTGACTCCAAAATTCTTAGCTCCACCCCCGCGCTAAAAGTTGAATTATAAAATTAGAAAAATAAAATATAGCTGAATATTAATATTTCGATAAAAATAAAGTATTATCTTAGCAAGCTGCACACAAAGATTAAAATTTTACTTTTTTTTTTAATGTACTGTAATCTGAAAAAAAAAGTGCTTAATTTATATCCTTTATATTTAATATTTTATTAGAACTTATAATAACACAAATTTATCAATATTTACAAATTCAAAACCCTCTTTTCTAACTGTAATATTACTAAGTTCAGACATATATATATATATGTGTGTGTGTGTCTAATTCGTTTTTAAACAATTTATATAACTTCTTTGCGGTGTTACTTTTTATTTCCAATTGGCAACCATATAACTATTGTTTTGTTCCATATAATATAGTAACATCGGTCTTTTAAACGTTGACATTGGCTAAATTTAATTTCAAATTCACAGAATTTCAAAAAATTTATCATTTGTAATTAGCATTAATAATTTTTTGATTCATTTGACACATTTTGCATTTTAGTGCAGTTTATATTAGAATCGTGAGCTCAGAAGTTGTATTGATTCTCAGCTCAAAAATAAAAAAAATAGTTTGATCATTTTAATGGCAGATCTATATTCAACCTTCTTTCTATTGGATTATAGAACATTACAAGATCTTCCAAACAACTAACAATTTTTTTTATCATGTGACATAGCATCAGCCGGGAAGCGAAACCATTAACCCGGGACAACTGCTTGTAAAGCAGCCATCGCTGACCTCTCGACCATCAACGCTTGACAACTAACAATATTATTATTTTTAAAATTTGCCTTTTGGCTATCAAATTTTATGTGTGATCGTAACACATTTCATATGTTTACTTTGCAGAACATCCGCTAAGTAGTAGCAAAGTAATGGGGCATTATACACAAGGAAAACTAGATGCCTTCTGTGTACTCTCTTAAATTTTGGCAATTGGATCAAAAAAAATGTCAATATAAAATTGTAAAATCTACAAATTATTTAAATAATTATAAACATTAATATTGATCTGTTTAAAATAAGTACATTAGTGATTTTTACATCCTAAAAAACTACTATTATCCTAGCAGTAAACTTCGAAAACTTCATTTTGTTCACTTGTCTTTCAAAACAGAATGCTAAGCTTATACATTTTTGTTTGGGAAGAAAAATCATATGCAAAAAGCAGAGCATATAAAAGATATCTTACAATTAAAGAGAGAATTAAAAAGTCGTTAATTTTCACGATGCAAAATAGGCTCACTATTGTTGAGACAAAATTATTTATGCACTGTATTGATGTTGACAAAAAATTTATTGAATTATAATGAGTGGAAGCACAAGTAATTTATTGTTGTTAACTTAATTAAAATAACTATTTTTGAATGTGCCATAAAGTACCACAGAACATTTTAAGGCTTGTATTTTATGTTTAAATATTTATTATATATTATTGTTTTTGCAGCACACAAAGTAACTAAACAATTGATCAAGCAATTATTCCTCAAGCAATGCTAAATGGCCATTGTTGATTAACACAATTTATTTTAGCATTTATATTTTTATATTTTATAAAGCTTGTTATGATATATATATATATATATATATATTGTAACGACATATTTATATATATATTGCAAATGCTTTAATATTTTATACTCATAAAAAATATGATGAGCATGGATTTAATTTAGACAATGTTAAGGTGATTTGTGAAGAAAAAATGATAAAAAGAAAACATCAAAACTTGATGGTAAATTATTATTTTGATAATGCATTGAAGATATATTTTGTTTCTTAAATTAATATTATACTTAATTCTCTGTTATAGGATTTATATATATATATATATATATATATATATATATATATATATATATATTGTAACAGTAAGAATTGTCCCTCCACGTAACAAAATCTAGAACACAGGCAAAATACACTAAAGCTGATCGAATCCGGATACTGGGATCCAGAATCTGACCAACATTCAATCCTTTCACCTCTGCTCAACGATTTAATACCATATGGATGACATTTCTCAATGTACACAGACATTCAATTTAACCTCGGTCCAGCAGTTGCTCAGTGTAACGCAAAAGACTCATAAATTAACTAATTGAGCACTGATTTGGTCAGATATACATACATAAGACTAAGTGGTTAATTAAAATATCAATGATTGATTATGAAATTTAATAGAATAATCTATCTATAGATATAATGATGTATGTGCAATTAAATCTAAAGCTGGATAAAATGAACTCACGGACAATAAAAATATGAAAACGAGTTATAATTTTAAATATTATTCACTTAATAAAACAATAACAAATAATAAATCAAAATATACAAAATTATGTGATGGGAATGTGAGATATTACGCTCACAGGCGTTATATAGCTAATGAGATTAATGTTACTTATCACATTATAAGTGTTTAATAAAGTGTAGTGCAGTATTGGAGTTTATGCATATATTAATATGCCAAATTTCTAGCTCTTTTGTAATCTGCTAGATCATATGGTACTTTACAGCCAAAGTTATATAACTAACTATAAAAGTGCTCTTATGGCATCTATCTATACGAAGTTAAATCGAGCATGCAATTAGGCTCAGAGATACGCAGGTTAGGGTGTTAACCTAGATTAGGGTACACACTGATGCTAGATAAGCATTTAATATAAATGGAGAGAAAACTGGTTTATAATAGGTTTACCTATATACTGAAGCAATGGACCTGAAGTACAATCCATGCTTCACAGCCTCCTATAAACTTAATTAGTATTGTAGATCTGAATTAAGTTTATAGTCCAATATCAACAGGGTTTTATATTAAAGCTAAAATTAATTATGTTTATTAAATTTGTATTGCAGTTAAATATTTTGTTTTAAATAAATTCCATTCTAAGATTAGATTTCTGTTAATAAAAATTACTTCTAAAACCTATTAGGCAAACATATATATACATCAAGCGTATATATATATGAGTTAATGCAAAATTCTGCTGAAATAAAATGCTTATTTTATTAAAAGAAATAAGAATGTATTTTTATTTTTAAATCTTGTTAAAATATTTAGTATGATTTGATTTTGAGATAAGCCCACCAACATTTTCTAAAGGAATGTATATTTTTAATTAATTAGCCTATTCAAGGCAAATTAAAGATGGCCTTCTCTTTCTTTTTTAATTAATAAAATTCAAAGTTTAAAGAAAGAAATTTAGAATAAAAAAGTAAAAGTTATTTTTAGAAAATGTTACCTTGAAACAAATAAGTGGGGGGGGAGCTTATCAAGATCTAAGATCATACATAAAACAATAGAAGGTAGCTTATAAAAAATGTATAAATAGGAGAGTGAACAAAAGACTAGGCTATTCAGAGTTTTCTTGTTGGCATTCAGATTTTTTTTTTGGAGATGGCTTTTCAGATTTTCCTTTTGAAGATTGCATTCAGATTTCTTTGGAGGCTTTTTCTTGGGCTTGCTGAGATTTCTCTGTAGAGAATTCATGCAGATTTTTCCTGTGCTTTGAACCTCCCAGATTTTGCTTCTCATTTCCATTTTGCTCCAAAAGTTATTCAACTGTTGTCTTCAAAATCAAGGAGAAGTTTGAACATGCTACAAGGTAAAAATCATATGAATTTGATAGATTCTACCATGCTAGGTGGTTAGGCGAAGCTTTCCCTGCCATTGAGGCCCTAAATATCATAAAAATGCCGTAGTATCCACCTAATTGTGCCATGTCTGTAGGACTTTTTGGAAAAGCATGCTACTTATTTCCATTTTTGTTGCCTGGACAAATACCTATTGACAGTCGGATCAAGCCACGAATGCTGCCTAACAGGAGCAAGGAACTAGGATGGTAATCGTATCTCTCCTCATGAACTATTTATTATGCTATCCTTTTTGTTCCTACCTTTCTTAATTGCTTAATTGAATTATATTTTGAATTGTTTTATTTAATGATATTTGTAATGTAATCATTTTTATTAGACTAGTCTTAGATATATATTGTGTGATCATCTATCTATTTATATTTACCCTTTTCCTGCACTATTCCTCTTTGCTAACATGTATAAATATTTTGTATTCCATTGCGGTTGAGTTTAAAAGTTAATTTTTCATTTAAAATCTCTTTCCAATTTCATTTATGTTTCTAAATTCAATATGAGTTAAGTTTCATTTGTTTGCCAACTTGATCTCTTCGATAATGCCTCTTTTGTCTGCCATTAGCTTATTATATATATCTGATTTCACTATATACATCTTAAGTAATTTTAAACTGTTTTAGTGCAAAGCAATTAGAAAATGCATTGCAAAAGATTTTTTTATTGTACTTTATCGAGGAGATTCGAGTTGACAATTTTATTGAAATTGGGAAGAAAAGACTTAGACCACAAAAATATTATATCGTTTAATCTGTTTTTATTGGTTTAGTTCTTCATTAATTTAGGGGAATAGCAGAGGCCATTAAATCATTATTAATATTTTAAAGTCGTTAATTAAATATCTTATTTAACTAACAAGCTTGAAATTGCTAATTTTATTCTAATGCTTTATTTTACTTTTCCAATGATCCAGGCCTGCAAAACACATTTTTCATAGTATTTTAATGCACATTTAACTATTTAGTTCTGTAGGTGTTCCCGTCCATGTCTCTACACTGATGCTTGCTTTGGGTCAGTGAGAAAATAATTTATGCATGTCTCAGATAATGTTGTTGGTTCGTAGTTAGCATCGAGAATAGGTGAATAGGGCAGAGGTCATAGTATTCTTGATTTAATATCTCGCATATGGGTGACCTTGAGGTACTTTCACCTAGTATTAGAACTGGGTTAAACCAACATACATCATCTGACTGTCACAATACTCTATGGAACATATTAAAATATTAATTAAGCAAAAAGGTGTGAATGAGTCATTATTCACGGGCTTCAGCATCGAATGCTCGGTTTGCCCTAAAACCACTCATCTTGCCATGAATAGGAACATTAGTAGTTCAGGGAGTCAGATAAGCATTAATTATGAATCATCTAGGTCCTTGGGCCCTAGTTCTAAAAGGGTGTGCTTTACGTGAACTAAAGTGTATGAGAGTGGCCTCCACCAGCAGATAATCATACAGTGCATACTTTGTATGGACACATCCACAACTTATACATATATATAATGCAAATATGTAAATTTATATTAGTGTGCCTTAAAATTAGATAGTCTCTATTTGCATATTCATACAATCCAGTTCTCAAATTTAGTATTTCAAATATACTATTTAGGGACTACATTAATTAGTAACCTAGTTTAAGATTATCACCTGCATCTCAACATATATAAATCTAAGGAGGACAAAGCATATTCATGGGATAATTATGAATAAAACTTTAAAATATGCTTTGAGAATATCTCTGTGGCTAGTTCCTATGATGTATGAGTTACATATATAAATAGTTATTATTCATAACTAGAATTAAGCAAACTACAATTTTAACTAGATAACTGATTATTGTAATAATAATACCCAAAACATAATCAGTAAAATAATAATATGAACTTGAAACAGTGTGAGAAAAAAAATAATAATTCAATTATTTAATATTTATTATAGCGAAGATTTGAAATTATCTTGGCAGATCGATAAGCTAAAATTATATTTATAAATACTTGCAGTTTCGAGTCATTTGGCATATTAAATATATATAATATTAAAATGATAAAATCATAGAATAAATTGAATAGATTTAGAAATAGGCATAAAAGAACCACAGAAATTATACATTTAGTTTAAAACAGATTATTAGAGTTTTACATTTTAAAAGAGAATTTGAGTGTTACATTTTAACGGAGAATTCAAGTTTTACAATCAGGCAAGATTTAGCATTTAACAATCTTTTTTGTAGATTTTAGTGAAGGTGTTTGGGAAAGGCAGATTTAATAAATAGCTAGCTTTTAAAAGAAAGAATCAAAAGTCACAGTTTATAAACATAGATCTGAGAGAAAATTTACCATTTAGTTGTTTTCATTGCAGGTAATTCCGGAGCACTAAGGAGGATATTAAGTTGACACTTTTGATGATGATTTAAAGTTAATAGAGATTTTCTACGGGCTGCTTCTGCTTTTCTGGTGTAAGGCATTATATTTTATTGGAACAAAGTTATTCCATTCCCCAGCTAAGGAGAGGGGTGAGTTATCACCATTCTACCTGACCATTTTGAAGATAAATGGGTATAAGTCCTGCTTATGACTCACTTATTATATATATGATCCAATCATGGTCACAAAACATTAAGTATTTATACTTTTCAAACTCTCACCACCTGTTAATTTTTATGAGCTTGTCTATAGCTGAAAAGTTCATTTCTTTATTTTAGCAAAACATTTAATAGTTACAACTAGTAGAAAAACCCATTTATTTATTTTAGAAACAAATTTTTAATTATAACAAGTAATTTAATTTTGTTTTCCTGCATATTTTGTTATTAATATTATATATTTACAAAATCAAGTCCACGCTATTTTAGGACCAATGTGTGACCTACTTTAAAAATTGTTTACAAAAAATGAAATGGTATTTTGACAAAGTTACTTTTTTAATTAATAGAAGACTAATTTTATAACCATGCATGCAGAATAACAGGAAATATACGAATGCAATTTTAATAATACAGCAATAAAATTGGTTGAATAATTTAACTAAAATATTTCTTAAACTAGAAATATTTATAAAATGAATATACATATTGTTAATTTATACATATACTATTAAATTACAGACATATCACTCGCATATATATATACGTGATTCTGCACACATAGTAATTTAATGTTATATTAATGGGTACTCTGAGAGGTTTAAACCTGACATATGGATAGATGTGTGGGTAAAATAAGTGAAACGGCCAATGGATGAAACTGACCATTTCAATATATATATATATTGTCTAAACTAAACTTAATGTATAAGGGATTTGAATTCAGACTTGCAACATCTCTACAGCCATCCTCTTTATATACATGTAAGTGGGCATGTATATTGGTTGTATAACATAGAGTGGATGTCTGTGTGGATCTTGAAAGCCTCAGTTCAAATTTCTTTTATATATATCATCAATCTATAGTACCAAACCCTTAATAGCAAAATCAAGTTAAAAGTAATAAAAGATAACTCTATCTATATTTTTTTTAAATGTACAATGTTCTTTCTCATTTAATCTGATTAAATTATATCTTTTTTTAAAAAGAAACTTTATTTCTTCATCCAACATATATACATATTCATATCCTAAACACTGTGAACATTTCAACCACTTTTTTCTTGCAGTCATTTTCAAGGATTTTTACAAATACATATTTACATTATTATTATTATTATTATTATTATTATTATTATTATTATTATTATTATTATTATTATTATTATTATTATTATTATTATTATTATTATTATTATTATTATTATTATTATTATTATTATTATTATTATTATTATTATTATTATTATTATTATTATTATTATTATTATTATTATTATTATTATTATTATTATTATTATTATTATTATTATTATTATTATTATTATTATTATTATTATTATTATTATTATTATTATTATTTTTATTATTATTATTATTATTATTATTATTATTATTATTATTATTATTTTATTATTATTATTATTATTACAAAATAAAATTAATATAGAAAATTGTATATATCCTTATCATAAAAGACAATAACATTTCTTTTTCCTTTATCAATACATATTTTACATATATAGTATACTTACTTCTTCACTCTCCAAAATGTTTTCTATTATATACACATTGTTTATATAAAAAAAAAAACAGTGTTTTTTTTATTACCCTTTTTATACTTTTACTCTATTACTTTTAATCAATAAATTTTTATGTAATTTTGATAGTTTTTATACTTTTACTCTATTACTTTAATCAATAAATTTTTATGTAATTTTGATTGTTTTATTTCAATGTATCATTTGTATAATTAATTCTATTTAAAATAGGTTTTTCTTTCTTTATATAATATATACGGGATATGAGAACAGACTTTCACATGACCCACCACTCTCCACACTATTTCATAACACTGATACACTTGAACACATATATGTTGAAAAGATAAATGATCACCAATATACGTATTTCCTGCTAAACCAGCAATCATCAGTTGGTCCACATTACAATCTCTACACATATATGCTATAAGTGCTCAGATATATATTAAGATAGCCAAACTTCATACTTTAATGGACAGGCTTCAATCCACTCCACACTGCAACTCTTCAACCGTCCATCCAATTGAAAATCTGATGATGGAATGTTCAAAGGCCACCCTAAGGCCAAGATTCTTGTCACACCCATGTTGACCTAAAGTCAACCTGACCCCTCATGTACAGGACATAATCCATTTAATACATATACAAGGGATGGGCAGACATCTTTATTTATGTAATAACTGAAACACACAGGCTTATTATATACCTGTGTCTATATATGTAATATATACGGGATATGAGCTCAGACTTTCACATGATCCACCACTCTCCTTTCTTTTATCATTCTCTCTGTATATAATTTCACTTTTTCCAGCATTCTTATCTTAAGATTTATATTCCAAATTCTTTACTATGTATGTTAACATTTGAATTTCTGTCACTTAAATGTTATTTTAACCTTGTCTTTAATTTATTTTTGTTGTACCATTATATGTTACATTCCTATTATTATTTTTTCACAATCTAAACACTCAATCCTATAAATTTTATTCATGTTGTTAACATTCCTATTTTTTGTTAACTTTTTCACATTTTCTAAATTAAATTTATTTTTATATACTGGTTTGAAAGGTAAATTACATTCTTTCCTATATTTCTTATTTATATCCTTCATAATCTTTTTAATTTTTAAAAAAGTATTTTGATACATTATTTTTGGTACATTATAATTACTATATATAATTAAATTGCTTTTTATCTTTCTTTTTATTCAAATTCCTTTTTATTTTTTCAATATTTTTCCCACGAATATAATTTTAATTGAATAATCATTTTGCATTGTCTCTTATCTTATTAATTTCTTCCTTAAATAATTTTTCTCTTGAACACAAATTTATTCCTCTAATTATTCTATTGTTAACAATATTTATTTTACGTATATATTCTATATTTGTTTTCCAATTATTTAATAACCATATTTGTCTCAATATTTACTCTATAATTTTTATGACCTTTTTAATGCTAACATCCATATAATTCAGTGAATCATCTCATTTTCTATTGTAAATTTAATATTTTTATCAATTAAATTAATATACTTTAAAAATATTATGAATTTCTGTTATTACTATTAAACACTAAAAAATAGTTATCAACATATCTCTCATATAATATAGGTTTATATTTTGTTCCATTAAAAAATCTTTGTTCAAAATAATTCATATATAAGATAACAGTGTGGGTTTTCACCAGAAGAGGGGGATGCTCTAACTATGGTCAGACCTAAAGTCTTCAGGTAGGATGCTGAGAATGACATGATGAAGTTACTAACCAATGATCATGTCTAACTCCAATGGACTTGCTTTAACTGTAATCATTAAATTCAGACAAAATTTATGCTAGTTCCTGTACTTTACCCCTTTTTCAGAATCCATTATGCCTTGGAATTCTAGTCCAGGGAGAATGTTGCCCTTGGCCATCTTCAGGGTTGAATTTATTCTAGACAGCAATCACTGTTTAGATTCCCATTGAGTGAAAGACTCATCTAATCACACTATTGTATTATAATGTAAAATAAAGCTTTATTAATTGATGGATGGATGGATAAATAAGTCTGACAAAGTAGAGACCATTTAATGAAAATCAGTTGAACAAGATTTATTTAACTAACAAAATGAAAGTTCCAAGGCCTTAAACATGATGAAAACTAATAATAATAATAATAATAATAATAATAATAATAATAATAATAATAATAATAATAATAATAATAATAATAATAATAATAATAATAATAATAATAATGAAAAATAATAATAATAATAATAATAATAATAATAATAATAATAATAATAATAATAATAATAATAATAATAATAATAATAATATATGTATATGTGTATGTGTCAAATATGTATCTCTATCATATTGACAAGTAAACATATTTATTAACCTAACCCTTTCCATGATAGACATATATGCTCAACACTAAAAATTTATACAAAGTAAAATAATATATAACAAAAAGAAAAATTATTAGTTCATCACTATAATAAATTTTAAAGCTAGCTAACAATTTACAATATTATTTACAGATGTATGTGTTAGCTCTGTAGTTCATTTTCAATGGTGGAGATTCCATTCACTTTGCAGGAGCCCTCTTTAACTATGTACAAGTTTTCTACAATATATAGAAGAGAACATTCACTCAAGAAGATTAGTCTTTCATACAAAAAAAATATAAACATTGTTAATTAACAAAAACAAAAAATAAACAAACAAATGCAGTTCTGTAGCAAGTCTTACTATGGAACAATATCAAGTAAAATCTTACCTCATTCCATATTGTCTTAAAGATGAGGATACCTAATCACAAGCCACTATGGACATAGAGCTGCCTAAATTTTATTCAAAAGAAAATGTTGAACTTAAAAACTTTCTGCTCTGTGGTTTTGTGATCAAGCTATGATGCACTGTTTCAAGTGAAAGGTATTTCAGTTCCCAGATATGGAAGTGAAATGAAACAAAACTCTACAAATGCATATATAAAAAAAATAATACTTAACAATTCAAAACTTTTTCTCAATTGTTCAGTATAGAGTTCATGGGTTCAACAAGTACTGTCCCTTATAGACACACTTCATAGCTGATCCAGTTCTCTTTCCATGGCAAATTATGCATTGCTCATGGTAAAACCTTGGTGGAAGGCTTATATTGATGTTATTTTTTTCTTCGTGTTGTTATTTCATTCTATATCCATTCCAAGATCTAGGACAGGTATTTGATCTTTAAGCAGGAATTATATATAGATGAATGCTAACTCATTACACCTCCTATAATCATAACTAACAACTCTTCGGTCTCATGACAATATTGAATTAGCTAGAGTACACCATTTTGCAAATTATAAAATATTTAACTTTTTTTGATTCTCTGTTGGCATTTGTTTATATGAAAAACAAATTATTTCATTTTGTATATTTGCATTTGAATAATTGTGTAGTTCTTTTGTTTTAAATATTTGCTTAAATCTGCTCAAGTAATTTTATTCAATTGCATGAATCTACTAAAACCTTTTTTTGGTTTAATTATTGACTATAGTTTTTAATGTTTATGTCATAATCATTAGACTAATAATTTGGACTGTTACTGTTCAAGTAAGTCACCCATATTCTCTGGCAATTGAACATTCTGTTTTCTGACATTAGTGTTGTATAGCTATTGTGTCCTTTTGAACAAAGTAAGAAGATGACAAAAATCAACTGAGTTCATTTTTATATGGCCCTTGATTGCAATTGTTTAGTAAGCTTGCATTTCATTTCCTCTTCCATAGATACATAAATGCTTATTGTTATACATGTCATGTTGATGGAAAGTAAAACACAATTATGTAATAGAATTCTGTTTTCACTTTCCTTATCTGGTTACCTAATGACTAGCTTGACATTAGGTCATTATGATATCTACCAAGTCTAAGTCTTGTCTAATGATTTAGTTCACTGTTTGTGTAAATATATAGGTGACTGATCTCTTGAATTAAGACTTTTATCTTTCTTTCAACTAAGGGAATTTAATTTATTGAGGTTTTTTTTGTCAGTGTTGCCTTTGATAAAATAAACATTTGTTGTGCATATATATATAAATGATAAACATGTTCGATTAACGATTAACTAAATTTATTTTTTAGATAAGTTTAATTTGTCAATATTGCACTATGAAACAAGGCTGGTTCCAATCTGATTGTAAGCTACTCTTTCAACTCATTTTACAGGATTAAAATTTTAGGTTATGGCTAAAATTTTAGCACTCATAAGTGTGGTGGCATGTACCGAGGGCTATTTTTGGATTAGATAAATGGTTGTTACACCTATTTCTTGATTGCTTTATTTTTTACAGCTGATTAGAAGCACTTTAATCTCTGTTATGTCTAGGCCATATCATTTATGGCATGGTTTAGATTTAGGGGCTTTGTTGGTTTTATGGTCAAGACTTACCCATTAATGTGTCTCTATGTGTCTCTGTTGTAGATGGCATATAGATTTATTTACTAACCTTCTTCCTGCTACTTTTTGAGACTTACAAGATTCATGAAAGCTTTGCTAGATATTGGATCATCCATCAATTGGTATGGATTGCTTCTGTGTTTCAGCTAGTCTCAAGGCATCCCAGTGATTGCATTTAAGTGTTAACTGAGGAATACCATCATCAAACTTAATATCCCTAGTCACATTTTTTTGCATCGATCACCTGTTGTTTCTACTTTTCTTGGATGTGATTTATATTGTTTTTATACTTTGCTTGGTGGTTACTTTTATTTTATAGCTGTGTGATTATTTGATGGGATCATCATAGCTTATTATGAGCAGCCAAAGTAGGATTTTAAAATATGGGCATTGAATGTGCCTTGATTCTCTCTTCCTGGTTTATTCAAAATGCATTGTGACTTCTTTCTTAATGAGGGTATCCTTTGTATATATTGTAGATCTTATGGTATTTATTTTCCTATGGTCTACTTGTGTGTGAAGTTTTTATCAGAACTTTATCTCCAACTTTATTCTCTTTCTCTAAGTAGGTCCTAAACAAATGTCCAAGCTCCTGTGTAACATGTTTGCATGGGTTTGACTGTGAAGTCCTAATGGGGGTTAGAACATGTTTTATTCAATATTTCTCCACCCATTTTTTCTATTTCTTGGAAGAAAAGCAGTACCATAATCTATTAGAATAGTCTTAGGCTTTCTAATCATTGGAAATTGGAGGGTAACTTGATTTAATGTTTGGTATTGGCTTGTGGTATTAGGTAAACAGCAACATATTTGGAAAAAAAGATCATAGGTGACTAATATGTATTTTTGTTTGTTAAATGGGGGTAATGGCCCATAATAGTCGATAACTAGGATCTCATTTGGTCTTTGTGGTATGATTGATTTAGTAGAATTAATACAGAATCGGTTTACTGGCTTGGTCCTTAAGTAAACTAGAGAGTCTTGGAGAGATCTCAAAATGTCTTTGTACATTTTTGGCTAGTAAACCCAATTTTTAAGAATAAATTATGTTTTGTGGACACCATGATGCCCATACAGACAATGTAGTACTTTATGAGTGGGTCTCATAAAGATTTATGTATTACTACCCTCCACTCATTGGTATCATAGCTAACTTTGTATAGTAAGACCTGTTTTTCTAACTTAAAACAAGTAAGATCTTTTGCCACATTCAAAACTTTCTCTCTTTTTAAAACGTTCATGATTGGTTTTAAATTTGGACCTTCAAATTGTAATTGACGTAGGTTCTCTAAATCATTCTCTACATCACTCTCAGTCATTAAATTGACACATTATAATGTATGCATTCTGTACCAACAAATGATTCTATTCTGATCTATATGGGATTTGACTAAGCTTGTCAGCCATGACATTCTCAGATTTCTTACAGTATTGCATGGTGTAATTAAATTCCTGTAACATCAAATTCCAATATCTGTAATTCAGGAATTTGAGGTATTTGTGGTCTGTGATCACTATCACCTCTGATCTGAGTAGCATCTGGCAAATATTTAGAATTCCCACACCATCACCTCTGATCTGAGTAGCATCTGTCAAACATTTAGAAGGTCCACCCTATCACTAGTGCTTTCTTGTTAGTAACCATGTAATTTATTTCTGAACCTTTCAGGAGTCAGCTGATAAAATAGATGACTCAAGGTTGGCCATCCATCATGGATCTGGAATAATATTCCCCCCACAATCTGAAACACCTATTATCTGTTTGGACAATAAATTATAAAACAAGGCAAAACTATCCATCCAGTAGTGACACTCTGTGCCAATCAGAGTAATCAATGGATACCAGAAGGCTTGTGCATAAAATCCCTATCTAATGCCTGCTCCTCCAATATCCCTAGACTAGTTTCTGGCTTGTGGCCTTCATCAGTGAGGTGCTTTGGATCTGGAGCACTGCACGTAGATCTTAGGATCTAATGCAACCCCCAGCAACCATCTTTTATTGCTACTTAACTATAAAACTATGACGAAGGCCACAAACCAGAAACTAGTCTGGGGATATTGGATGAGTAGGCATTAGATAGGGATTTTATGCACAAATCTTCTGGCATCCATTAATTACTCTGGTTGGCACAGGGTTGCACTACTGTATGGAGAGTTTTTCCTTGTTTATAAACAATTATATGCTAGTATAAGAGATGGTGATCATGTAATGCTTAATGGTTTAACAATATATTATTTATTAAAATCAGGGAAGGCTAACATGTTTTGTACTAAGAACCCTGTTTTAACCTTCTCGAATACCTTGTCCTGTTTCTTAGTCCATTTTCATCACTCATCATTTCCAATTAGTTCCAACATGGTCTGAGAACTTCTGGTAGAAACAAATGTAAAAATTGCACCATCTTAAAAATGATCAATTTTGCTTTTTGTTGGTTGGTTTAGGAAAGTTTTGAATGGCACTGATTTTCTCTGTATGAAGTCTTATATCTTAGTAACTATAATATGACATAAAATGACTAGCTGTTTGGAAGCTCAGAAGATGGAGTCTTAGATGAACATCTTATCAGACCAAAAACACTGTTTATCAATCCAAAAGGCTTCATATTATACTGATAAGTATAATCTTCATATCAGAAGGCAGTGTATTGATCATTATCTGAATGGAATTCAATTTTCAAGTAACTAGATCTTGCATAAAAAGTGGAAAACACCTTCTTATTTCCAAATCTCATGAATAATTTATGTATGATTAGTAGAATATTTCTGTCTAGGACAGTAATATTGTTTAGTTGTCTGGGATCAATCAAAATCTCATTGACCTATCTTTCTTCTGCACAGTTACAACTGGATTACAGTAATGTGAACAGCATTTGGAAATGATCTCCCAATCCAGCATTTTATTAATCTGTTTGGATATTTTTTGTGTTACTGGTAAGGAATAGAGTATGATTCCGATTAAAATGGTTGGTCATGTACTAATCTAATTTTTTTTTTGGAATCCATCTATTACTTCTGGATTCTCCAAGAATATCAGATTAAATTTATTTATAACATATCTCAATTTTCAATGAACCCTTACCTCTGAGCAAGTTAGATTCAGCAAGCTTATTATCTATGAAGTCTTCTGGGATACCAGATATAATATAGTCAACATCAGGTAGATCGTATCTCAGAAGCAATGTTATCTCCAAGACTTCATTTATCCTGATTGTCTTGTCCCAGAACTTAATAGTACAATGGTTCTTATGCAGGAAGTCTGCCCCTAAGATGACATCATATACTAAGCCAATCAGTATGAGGAAAACATGGTAGAGGATTGTTTGCCCAATTTTCATTTGAACACAAATTTGGTTTTTACACTATTTTCACTTTTCTATTGTTGGCCATGGTAACCTGTATCAATTTCAGTGGCAGATTTTTGACATTGAGCTTCTTAGTCAGGATTTTATAGTAAAATTTATCTGACACCACTTATATCTGGCTACTAAAGTATAACAAACCTCAAATAAAATTTCTATCATAGGGCCACTTTGCAAAGTGAATGAACACATCAAATTAGTGATCTCTTGGTTCACAGTATGGTTTGTGTTCTTTGTTGACTTTCTGTCTTCTTGAGGTGACCACAAATACCATTTCAGTTTGGTTTCTGCAGGGTTTTGTGAGTGTGGTTGCTGCATCCTGGCATAGTTTTTTTTTTTCTGGGCTGTTGGGGGGACTGTTTTTGGATTGGACATGTTTTGTCTTAGATTTACTGTTGGACCATGTATATGTGGAGGTTTGTTGTATAGACTCCTCTTTCCAATGATATATGTCATTATTTTTCTTTCACCATTTATAGTACATGGCATTAACTGACACATCTTTATCTGGTGTTCAGTTGGTTACATTGGTTGCATTTGAATTAGTGCAGTTGAGAAATTTTCACCACGTATTCCATATTTTTATCATTTCTGCAGTGGAGAGATTATTTAATCTGGAAGGATAAATTTTTTTTTGACAATTCATATTATCTTACTTTCACTCAAGTGGTAGGTGTCTAAAATCCTCAACAGATTTTCACCTGGTTTTTGTTGGTACTTCTCCTGGAACAGTTGGTAGAGCAGAGGTTCTTACTTGTTGTGGTTCCAGAAATTCTTCACCAGCATTATCTGGTATTCTTTGAAAGTGGCCAGGGTCTGGAATAATGACTATCACCACATCAGTGCACCCCCTTTGGGGTGATGATCAATTTCTCACCCCCATTTGGATTACAGTTCACAGAAAAATATAGGTTAAGGCTTCTTAGATATTCTACTGGAGCTTTATTGGTGGATCCCTTGAAGACTTTTAGTTTCACAAATTAGTTGATGGCCCTAATTTGTTCATTGGGTTTTGCACATTGGTCATTTCTCTGATGCTTATAGATAGGGTGTGCATGTCCCAATTGGCATAGTATGCACTAGGTATGATTCCTTCCATGTTAAACTGAAAGAAGACACTTCTATGCCTGGTGGTTCTTGGTCTGGGGGACCGGTTGCTTAGTACTGATTGTTCATTCTATTTGGATCATTGAGTGTAATTTCCAGAAAGTTTATCATGTCATCCCTTTTCTCTTTGATAGTCAGGGTCATTCATTCATTTCCAGTCTGATGCAGCATAAATGCTGGTGTTCCTTTATATAGTTGGCATTTGCAGGCCTTGAATTTTTGACTGACTGCTTTACTAAGTTGGCTGGCCTGGTTTTTTTCATTAATATCTTATTAAACAACCATTTTGATATATTCCCATAATATGTATCCACCTTATTAATTATAGGTCTTAATGAGTTATCTATCTTGATTGTTGTGTTTTTCGCATCCCATGTATCACAGCATCATTAAAATCAATCCTTTTCAATTTCAATAATTTCTGCTTAGCAATGTTACTCTTTATGTACATTTCTGTTACAATCCCATTTTTTATGTTTCTCTATTCCTTTATTCTTCCTAATCCTTTCAAAACAATCCTCTCTTAATAATTCTTCCATTTTATTATTACACTTTTCTCTCATCATTATAACCATATTACATGTATCCCTTTTAAAAATAGTGCATCTTTATATTTACTCCTCATGTCATTAATAATGAAATATACATTATATTTTATAAGACATATATTTTAGAGGGAAAAAAGGAGGTTTATTGTGGTTATCAAAAAAAGTTTGTTTAACAATGATGATAATAAGTTAATTATACATTTTTTTTTATAAAAAAACCTTATTAATATTATATGAAATGCAATAATTACATTGATAATTGATTAGTTACTTAAATAATTAAATAAATAAAATTTGAATACTATTTTACATTTTTGAAAAATATAATCAATCTACGTATATAATAATAATTTAAAAAAAAAAAACAATTTACTACATATTAGTTATATATTTAAAGATCAATATATAATAGCATTTATAGATTTATATGAAAATTGCATCTCAGAAAACAGAAGATTAAAATGATGGAAATTGTTAATCCTATATTCAGAAAAATCTCTGTATTCATTATCAATTATTCATTTAAGAAAACAACATGGGAATGAGTGATAGAAAGTATTAGACTATGGAAGGATTTTAAGAGAAAACACTCAAATATAAAGTATTATATATATATATATATATTAATGCCATTTGTTTTTTTATATACAATATATATATATATATATATATATATATATATATATTGTATATAAAAAAACAAATGGCATTAATGTTGTCATAATCCAAATGCTTTGTTTCTATTAGTAGTTGAATTTGTATAATGGAAGTGGTGATGGATTTAGTTACATTATTAGACTCAATTATTATCAAATTTATTTATTTTCTGTAGGATTTGATTTTACTGGAAACATATATAGAATGAACATCAAATATTTATAATCAAAACTGAATAGATCTTTAATGAAGGAACTATTTAAACAAATCTATAAAATGTTTTAACTTTATCCAATATTATTCATGCCATTTTTTTTTTAAAAAAAAAAAACATTTTTAATCTTATAAAAATATTTAATCCCTTTTCAAAATATAACTGCACATGATTTACTCAATATCAAGATTAATATGCAACAAATCCTAAACAAATTTTATGATGATTTTACTTTTAAGAAGATAGAAGATGAAAGAAAATAAATAGAAATAAACTTTCTTATATATTAAATGCTTTATTTGCTGTGCACTAAAAAGCAAAAAAAAAATAATGTTAGGGATTGATTTAATTAATTTCTGAACCCCTTTCTTTTTACTTCAAGTTAAATTTAAAAACCCAATTGTGATTGAAGAAACAATGATAATGGCATCAACAAGGGCTTTGAGTGTTCCACCCTTGGATTTTCAATGATATAGATGGCTGAAGAGTTGGAGGGTGGAGAAGATTGAAGTTTTTGCATTAAAATTTCATAGATTCACTATCTTAGTATAAATTGAGCACTGACTGCATATATGTATGGGATATGGTGATCTGCACCAACTGATGAGTGCTAATTCAGCATGAAATATGTAAATTGGAGATCAAGTATCTCTTTCACATGTGTGTGGTCATGTGTATGGGTTTATAAGATAGAATGAATAATTGTACGAATCCCTTATAATTTACATTAAGTTTAGTATAGACAATATACATATATTTAAATATTTAATTCTTTGTACATTTCTTATATACATTTCATGAAGTTTTTCTTCTTTTCAGTAATAATTCCATCTGTTCTTTTTATTGCTCGAACAACATTTCTTCCAATTCTGAGATGTTTTACATTTTTAAACTTTCATTTCTTTCTATAGGTTTCTTTGCTAGTTTACAGATATTTTTATAAATCATTATGAGCTCTTTTTTGTTACTACCTTACATAATTCCATATATTCATCTCCTTTTAATTAATCATTTTTAAATATTAATGAATATACTGACACTATAATACTTAGGTATTAGAAGGACGATATATATTAGAAATTATAATTACGCACCCACACAACGAAATTTTACATCTATTTTTTTTTACTTTAGAAAAGAGATACAAAAATGATTTATAACTGAACAGGAAGTAGCTGAAACTTCCAATGACTTATATCACATTTCCAGCTTATCACAATTATTCATCAGCCCAGTAGTCAGACTGCTCAGACCACAGATACATTAGAAACAAACTTTTTCAAGCTATTCGTATAGCATATATGACACTTCAATTTCATATACTCATTATTTCTAGAAAAACTCCAAACTTATTTTATTATTATTAATTACAATTTTATCAAACCTTATTGAAACATATGACCAAAGACATTTGAAAAGAATAAATGGTTTATCTAAATAAAAAAAGCCAAGAAATATTTTTTTAAATATATATTTCAAATAATAAAATAATGATAAATAAAAAAGTAAAATTGATTAATGAAATGTAAAATTACTTATTAATGAAGTCATTTGAAGATTTATTTAGGGTTTATTTTTGTTCTTTAATTTAAGGCAAAGTTAAACCTCTTATTTATAAAGATAAATACTTTTTTTTCTTAAAGTGAACAGAAAGAATATCGAATCTTTACTAGCGAGCTGGATTTAAACCTAGATTACAAGTCCTTGAGAGAATTTTAAAAAATAAAGCCTATTAATTAAAAGAGAATCCAATTAGCGATAGCCACTCAATAACTTGATATGTTTTTGCATTAATAGATAAACGACTACGAATGCGTTGCCAAAAACTTAATCCAAAGACTTCTTTGGTGGTAAAAGCTGATTTCCTTTGGGGCTCCTAAAAATCAAATCATTGAAAAAAAAGATATAAAAAATGTAATTGATTGCTAATCAATATTTTTTTTTCCCTCTTCTTAAGAAAACAGATGATTTGGTAATGGCCAAAGAATTTAATTCTTTCAGAATGCAATTTTACGTTTCTAAGAATTAAGTGAAAATTTAATGATTAATACGTCTAATCTCGACTTGTTTTCAGAAAATACACATCCTAAATAGTGCTTATGTTATATATGTAATGCAAAAAAGTGAAAACAACTTTTAAATTGACTAATATAGCCTCTGTAACAGCTTTTCATAGAAGAACAATATCAAATATATGTCGATTAGCAAGTGGTGAAGGTTTTGACAATTTTTAATTGTCGTTTACTCTCTGGTTAAAAATAAATGAATAGCCTCTGAAATATTAGTATTAACTGCTACGGATTTGAACCCAAGTCCTAAACATCCAACACTATTTTACAAGACGTTTATTTATATACATCTTCTTGTCTGTATGTGCACTACTTGTTAAAAAATATAGTCAATTTTTAAAAAACTTATTTACTGTCAACTCTATTTTAAAAAAAAATTACTCTCAGCAATTGCAACGTTTGTTTGTTTCTCTATTTTATGCAGATTGTAATATATTTGAAATCCCAATGAAAATTATTTTTTTTCCAATTTCCAAGCAAACTTGAGAATTTGCTTTTTGTTATGGTAACTCATAAATAATGTAATTAGTTATCTAATTATTAAGTATGCAAATGGAATCTAGCTATTTTTATATAAAAAAACAAAATAAAGAAGGGTCACCTTAATTATGTACTTTTTTTCCATTGTTCTCTGTAGAGATATTTTGAAAAAGTTATGGCATCTCACTTAACTATTTAAAATAGATTGTTTTTACCATTAGATAATTATGTTGATTGGAGAGGGGGGAAATTTATTTATCTCTATACTGTACCAATTAAGAGAATGTAAAATAAAAACTATATATATATAGTTGTAAATGGAAAAGATTTTAGAAGATACACTGTATCAATTCTCCATGGAGCTAAGAAATTTCTTTAACAGTAAATAAATTTGTTGTCTATATTTAGTCTTGAGAAAAAAGTTATGTTGTTTAAAGAAAATAAGAAGTGGTAATCTACTGACCTACAAAATATTCAGCATAAGTAGGCAGCCAATGTTTTGCTAAATCTCATCTTTTTAATATTTATTTGGTTAAATTTTCTTCTGTGATGATTGCTAAAGTAATGGTGAAAGTGTGTGTGAAATAGTATCTTAAATTAGTTATTTTATCATAAAAAATCTTAATACAAATTTTGTGAAAAATATTTTTTTGTTTCTTGATCAATCAACATGATAAAAGTATTGCAGTGAATGAAAAGTGAAATAGAATATAAATTATAAAAGAAATTATTATGGTGAAAACACAATGGACAACATTGTTACAACACTTTAAATATTATATAACGAGCATGCCAATAGTTTTTAACAAGCTTTTCTGAATATTCCTATCCTCAGACCAGATTCTAGTAATGGCTGTTGTCAATGGTGTGCTAGGATATTTCAGCATTAGATTTAAAATACCAGGTCAAGCAGAGCATTTTATCTAATGTTTAATTATTGAGTAAAAAAATCTAAAATTTTCAGATATCCATCTATCTTCAAATCCAGCTATCTAACTTAAATAGCATGGGGACTGAACCAAATTCAGATACACCATATATTAATAGCTGTAGTAATACAAAATCGCCAAAATCTTAAGAGCAAAAACAATAATAGCAAGGAAATCAAGTCATATATCACATGACCTAATTTTATAAGCTTCTATTACAAATTCTATATAATGAGCATGCAAATAGATCTTAACAAAGTTTTCAGAATATTCTTATCATCATACAGGTTTCTAACATTGTCTGTCATCAGTGAGGCACTAGGATATTCCAGCATTAGTTTTAATATACCAGGTCAATCCTAGCACTTTATCTAATGTTTAACTATCAAGTAGAAATTCTGAAATTTTTGGACATCCATATGTCTTCAAATCCAGATATCTAACTTAAATTGTCATATGAGACTAAACCAAGTTCAGATGCACTATATGGTAATAGCTTTACCAGTAAGAAATTTTCAAAATCCTTAAGTATGAAAACAGTAATTGCTATTTAAGTTAGATAGCTGGATTTGAAGATGTATGGATGTCTGAAAATTTCAGATTTTCTACTTAATAGTTAAACATTAGATAAAGTGCTAAGCTTGATGTGGTATTTTAAATCTAGTGCGGAATATCCTAGTGTTTCACTGATGACAGCCAAATCTAGAAACTAGTTTGAAGTTAGGGATATTCTGAAAAACTTGTTAAGAGCTATTGGCACATCTCATTATATAATATTTGTAATACAAGCTTATAAAATTAGATCATGTGATATATGAATTGATTTCTTTGCAATTACTGTTTTTTCTCTTAAGAGCTTGGCAATTTTATATTCCTAAAGCTATTAATACATGGGATATCTGAACTTGGTTCAATCGTATATGGCTTTTTAAGATAGATAGCTTGATTTGAAGACATATGGATATCTGAAAGTTTCAGACTTTCTACTTAATAGTTAAACATTAGATAAAATGTTAGGCCTGACCTGGTATTTTAAATCTAATGCTGGAATATCCTACCACTTCATTAATAACAGCCAAAGCTAGAAATGAGTCTAAAGATAGGGATATTTTGAAAAGCTTTGTAAGACCTATTGACATGTTCATTATATTACATTTGTAATACAAGCTTATAAAATTATGTCTTGTTAATATATGACTTGATTTCCTTGCAATACTTTAAATAATATGTTATTTTTTGACATCAAAAAAATTCCCATAAAAATTATCAGTGACATTCCGATATGCATTCATTTTTCTCAAAACTAATACATCTTTACCACGGTTGGTAGTGACAATTGATTTTCTACAATTCATTTAAAGCAAGAAAATTGTATAAAATCAAGGGAGAATAAAGATTTTCTAAGAGGAAAAATTTAGCTTGCTCCTGTAGATAAAAATTAAACCATAAATTGTGAATTGTATTTTAACAAACAATTTAATCTAGCATTTATAATAATTTTTAAAAAAAACATGTGTAAGCTGTGCTATGCATGTATTATGGTATTCACTTAAAATATGTATGTAAGATAATGCAACTTAACTTTATGTATGAATGACATTTGTATTTTTTTTTGGGGGGGGGTTCTTAAGTTTGTGATAGTGGCACCATTGTCTTGGATATGTCTGAAACAAATTACAAAATTGGCAAGAAAATATTATTTTTAACTTAGATTTAATAATTTTTGATTATATAAAATTGAAATATATTTGGAATGTAAAATTGATTATCATTTTCATTTTGTTTTTTTTTTAACTAAAAATACTTTTATGATGTGGCAGTTTTAATTGACTGAGAAGTTTTAATTCCAAATTAGTTGACTGAATATTTATGCTAATATAGCATATAATTTTAAATTAATTATTAATAGCATAATATATGACCAACATTTATTTTTAGTTTTATGCTCATTGGAATTTATATTTTTTTTTATATTTGCAATTAAGTCTGCCTTGACTTATAAATATCTGAAATAATAATGATATAATTTAAAATTAAACAATCACTGTACAGTGAATGCTATTTTACAGATATTTTATAATTTTAATCATGTAAAGTTGATTATTAATTGCATAATACATGAAATAATTTTTTCTTCAAATGGCTTGGTATTACAATAACTAAATTTTACACTTATAATGACAGCAATTTTTGCCACAAGCAAAATAGTATTAATAAAAATTTTAATGCATAAAATTAAATAAATATACCAGTTTTAAGTTAATGTACACATTTCAAAATATAATATTAAGATATGTGGTAGTTATACACCATCAAAATAGGCTTTTGATTATATATTGTAGTAACTAAGGTGCCATTATTTTTTGTTTTTGTAGTCATTGATTATTTTGTAAAGATACTGGATAAAATTAAATAAAGTACTATACATTAATTGTATTTTGATTCTATATTCAAAGTACTGTAAACTCTAATACTGTATACTGAACTGTGTCTGATAAATTATATATTGTACATTTTTAGCATAAATATTGTAACTTTTACTTTAGGTGACATAAAGATACAGAATTATAATGCCATGCATCTTACAAAATGGCAGTTTTTAAAAATATATATTTTTTAATGATTATTATGAAAATTAAGCAGTTTAAGTCAAAATATTGAGTATAAATTGATGCTGATCACTATAATGAATTCTCACATAAAGATACAGTATTAGGCAGAGTATTTACTTAAAAGCTGTTTTGAAAATTTCTAAAATAATAGCAAGTATTTTGTTTTTATCTTTTTTTATACAATGTTTTGTTGCATTGTGTGTGTGTGTGTGTGTGTGTGTGTGTAAGGACACACATATTTTGTTACTGTGTGATTTGGGCCAACATAGTAAAGTAATTACTTATAAATACAAAAAGAATAGATAAAAGATTTTTACAATATAAAAATATATTACCACTCTTAATTTTTTCTTTTTTTATATAGAATTTCCAAAAAAAAAATTTAAATATCTTATTCTGTATTTCTGATAATATTTCAATATAATCAAAATTGAGATAGTGTTTGCACTTCAAAAATCTACATTGATAGAAGATGATGCTGACTTTAGAATCAAAGCCTTTATCTCTGATACTTATAGTGATGCCATTATTTAACTGATTCATATAGCTAATGTAATAAACAAATGCAGATTACCACATATTTCTTGATGCCAAAGTCGCTCCGATAAGTAATTACTGAGAGTATGAAAATGACAAATTTCTTATTAAATATTTTATCATGATGTGTGATACCTACTAATATTATCCATGATTTTTTAAATGTATAAAACCATTGATTTGTTTTAGAAGTAAATGTTTTTTTCTACTTTCTGTTTTCTTTCTTTTGAATAATTCTTTAAACTAACACACACACACACATATATATAATTCAATAGTTCTCTACAAGGTAAACATGATACAGCAGTTAATTTTCTTTATATAAAAGCAATAAAAATGTTAATCCTCCAACTCATTTGATAAACAGTAATCTAATGTCAACCTAACTGTCTATGAATTAGATTTGTTCGTATAAATTCGAATAAAATTTAAATATGATTCTTGTACACTTGCAATTGAGATGCATATGTTAGTAGGACATTTAGTTTGCTTTTTTGGTTCCATTATTGCATCTAATCTATTAAACTACACTCAAATTTTGTTTATTTCTAAAACTACAATAATAATTGTTGTACACTTATTAAATTTGCAAAATTAAATTGAGGTGATTAAGAAATAAATTATTATGTCAATATAATAGATGTTAGTGGTAGTCCAATATTATTGACATATTTGCATTTCAAACAATATCATAAATAATAAAACTTATGAAACCTTTTATAATCTTATGGGGTATACAAAAGTAATTAAAATTTTATAATAAAAAATTGTTTATTTATTTTTAAGTGTTATAAATTTAATTACTTTCAAATGCCTATCCATTTGATGCAATACATTGTCTAATCATGTTTTTAATTTTTCAAAATAGTCCAGAAACACTTATAAGCAGATGCTTTTTAATGCCTGCAGCAATTTTTTGTATTACTTCTAAGTCAATAAAAAATGTTGATATTGAGAAATTAAAAAAAATTGCATGAAGGGAGATAGGGTGAATATGACCAATAGATAAGTTAGATCATGCTGAATACAATATTTCACACTCAAGACCTTGAGAGCTAACACTTTATTGGAGTGAAACTTCCACTTTTCTCATTGCTACAAAATGTAGCATGTACATTTTATTGCATCATATAAATGTTTCAGAATTTGCAGATTCTGAGAGAAAAATGTCACTTTCATAAAAAAAAAAATCAGCATTGTTTTGTCTTTGGACTTTACTTGTCAAGTTTTTAGGGATGTGGTAAATATATCATTTTAATTAAACCACTCATAATTTTACAAGATCAGCTTGCTTATAATCTATTTCAAGTATTATAACTGTTTCCCTGCTGTTTTCTATAAATGAAACCAGAATTTCTAATTGTTTGAACTTTTTGGTCATTATAAAAATTGTATAATACATAAATTGCACTTTAAAATAAAATTTTCTACATGCCATCACAATTTTACATGGTGATGTCATTTGGAATATTGATTCAGAAGAGTTCCTGCAAGAAGTATGTAACAGCAGAAACATTTTCTACAATAGGCACACAAAACAGAGATCAATGTCAATTATTTTGGCGTATTCCCTTGCGTTCAAAAATATAAAATAATAAAGTCATTTATAATTTTATTATTTAAATATAATTTCAAAATTATATTAATTATTTCTGTAATAACTTAATTTGCAAATTTATAATTGGATAAATTTACTTTATGATATCAATAATCTTATGGTGTTTTTGGCCAGTATACTTTTACTGCAACTTATGGTTTAAATTTTGATAAAGTACAAACTTTTGAATTAGTTCTTAATTTTCAATCAAGACATGTAGATATCTAAAAGTTTCAGATATTCTTCTTGACAATTAACTTTTAGATAAATGCTTTGCTTGAGTTGGTTTTTTGAATCTAATGTCCCAACTCCTCACTGAAGAGACCCATAGGTCAAAACCGGTATGGGGATGGGGACAATCCAAGATAAAAATGATTTTAATGCCTTCTCTTGTAGTAGCATTTATCATAAATAAAAAAAGCTTGTTTAGAACTCATCAGCATGCTCTTAATTTTACATATTTGTAAGTGCAAGCTATATATAAGTCAAGTGACATCTGACTTTTTATTATTACTATTAGCCAGTTAAAACATAAATAAACTTGCTAATAATCTAATAATTGATTCACAAATAAATTTCAAGTTGTTTGTAGTTAAATGTAAAACAGAGATAAGAATTTTAAAATCCATTATCAACATTAATTGCATGTTTGCTGACAATTGTATGCTCTTTCATTACTCATTTGCCCAACAACAAACTATTTGAAATTATTTGTTTAAATATTAAGAAAATAATAGAATATAATCATCTGTGTTACCTGTATTAAAAATCTAATTCTGAATCAAGTCTAAGATGGATGATTCAAACTTGGAATTTTAATACAAGTAATATACTTGATCTGTAACAATTGGTTATATTCTATTACTATATGAGTTTCATTTAGCTTTATGCATTTTTTAATATATATATATATATAAAGTATAATAATGATAATATATTTTATAAATAACTATAATAAACTAAAGAAGTATATTCAGTTAATTTCTTAACCATTTTTAACTGAAACTCTTTACATTTAAATTTTGCAGAAATAAACGTTATATTCCAAGATTCGTGAATTTTAACTTTTACAGGTTATCCTATTTATGTTTATCAAAGTAGTCTTTTTAATTTTTACTTTATTATAGCTGTTATCTTTATGAAGAATCTTAGTTCTTTCCAGATTGAAATTGAAAGTAAGCTGATAATTTTTATGATCAAGAAATTATTAAATCATTATTTTAATTTGTTAATGATTATAAAACAGTCAATTGTAAATTGTTGTCTTTGTTAACTTATCTGTAAAACAACATATACCATTTTAATGACCACAAACAAAATCCCATCCACAAATCTTTTGTAAATTTTAATACCTGTAAAATAGAAATTATTGAAAATATCACATATATAGACAAAGCAAAATTACTAAATCTTGGTTCATGACTTTGCCTATAGTTGTTCAATTTTGTAATTTCACTTTCTCTATCTATAAAAAATTTTCAATAATTGCAATTTTATAGATTTTAAGACTTACATAAGGTATGTTGATGATGATTATGTTTTTGGATATGAGGATAATGTAAATTGTTTTAAGGATGAGTTAAACAAGTTAAATGATGTAAAATGACATGTTGAAAAGGAACAAAATAAAGATAATGACATTAAGTTATAAATTGATAATATAATCATTACAAAAAAATATCATATATATATATATATGATCACTAGATGGAGCTCTAAACAAGCTTTAGTTTTTTTTAAGTTTCAAAAGAGATAGAATTCAAAATCTCTATCATTATCCCTACCTCCAGACCAATGAGTTTTGAGCTTATGGCTCGCCTCAGTGGAGGGCTTGCATTTTATGATCACTAGATGGAGCTTAGCAATAGCTCTAAACAAGCTTTGTTTTTTAAGTGCCAAAAGAGATAGAATTCGAAATCTCTATTGTTATCCCTACCTCCTGACCAACTGGTTTTAAGCTTATTGCTTACCTCAGTGGAGGGCTGGGAGTCTAGAAACTAGATCTAAAATACCAATTCAAAATTCACCACTTATCAAACACATATCTATCAATTTGGAAGCATGAATTTATTAGACACATAAATGTCTTCAAATCCAGCATTACAAACTAGATAGTTATATGGGTCTGAATTCAGCTCAGTTTCACCATATAGTAATAGCCTCTGCAATATATAGCATTCCAAAAACCTTCAAAGGTACACTTATAATAATTAAAACAATTTATAAATTTCATAACTTGCTTTTAATCTTGCATTTTATGATCACTAGATAGAGCTTACCAATAATTCTAAAGAAGTTTTTTTTTTTTTTTTTTTAAGTGCCAAAAGAGATAGAATTCAAAATTTCTATCATTATCCCTAACTCCAGACCAATTGTTTTTGAGCTTATGGCTCGCCTCAGTGTAGATATGGGGATCTAGAGACGATCTAAAATGCTAACTCAAAAGTCATCACTTATAAATTTGAAAGTTTGTAGTGCTGGATTTGACGACATTTTCGTGTCTGATAAATTCATGCTTTCAAATTAATAGAAATGTGTTTTATAAGTGCTGACTTTTGGATTAGTATTTTAGGTCTAGTTTCTAGATTCACAGTTCTTCATTGAAGTGAGCCATAAGCTCAAAAACAATTAGTCAGGAGGTAGGGATAATGATAGAGATTTTGAATTCTATCTCTTTTGGCACTTAAAAAAACAAAGCTTGTTTATATTGGTAATCTTAAAAGCAAGTTACGAAATTTATAACTTGTTTTAATTATATATATATATATATATATATGTATATATATATATATATATATATATATATATATATATAATTAAGCACATCATTTGTGCATAAGATGGCAAGTCTTAAATATCTTTTATTTTACAGTGACAAATTATATTGTTATAAAAATGAAAAATCACAAAATATTATATTATTTACAAAAGAATTGATTGATTTTGGTTATAATGATAAATGGATTTATTAACTTTACATCAGTTAAAAAATACTAATGTAAAAATACTAATTTAAAAATGGATATTTATTTCATATATTTCAAATGTCCATGCTCATTTTTTTTTAAATATGGAACAAATTTATACAATAATTTATTTTTATGTTTTATCTAAAGTTAATAGATTGGTAAATAATTTTTAAAAAAAACATTATGCTATTGAAACAAAAAGTAATATCGTATATCAAACTTTATAAAAATGAAATATTTCATACATATGTAAATCAAGGTGTAGTCTTGAGAGAAGGTTAAATAAATGTGAAATATTATATAAAAATATAAAAAATAATTAAAATGATTTAATAAATACATTTTCTTTTTTTGATCATGAAAAAAACATAAGTTTACTTTCAATTTCGATCTGGGAAATATGAAGATTCTTCATGAGGAGTGAAACCATAATATAAAAAAAATAAGCACACAATTTTAATACATAGAATATTTTTAATTATTTGACAAAGTGTTAATGGTAAAATTCATGTATTTTAGGATTTACATGATGACATTAGGGCCACTAAACTTAAATTTAAATGACTTTCAGTATATTTGTGGTTTTAAAATAATTATTTACAAATATATTATCAGTATTATACTTTATTTTTATTACAATTTTCTTATAATAATTAATTATTCTACAGCAGATATTATATATATATATGTGTGTGTGTGTGAGTGTGTGTGTTCAAATGAATGTTCTCATGGGTAAAAAAAATTTATAATCATATATTCAGGAGCACCTATATTTAATAAAATAAAATTAAAGTAAATATACAATGCTTCAACAAGATAACAATTGTACTCACATAGTGAGACAAAATGTTATCTTGTTGGAACATCAGTATATATACTTTTATTTTATTGAATGAACATTTTGGATACCTTGAATAAAATATTATTTTTTGGCAGATACAAAATTAGATCATTCTTTATGTGTGTTGTCCATATTAAGAATACACAGCTTGAAAAAGACCATCACATAGAATCACTTGACATTACTGAGCTCAGTCTCTCATGTAGCATCCATTCAAGTCATTAAACAAACCTTACAACATATGACTACAATCCCCATAAATTTTACTTCATCATCAATTGTTTAATGTGGATCCATAAGGACAATAATGCTGTTTTCATCAATATATACTATACAATGGAAAATGGCTGAGCCACAGGACTCCCCATCAGTGGATCCTTCCACCCCTCATTAATCTATTTTTATTATGTGGTTGATATTTTCATCTGTACCACTGACTCTATAATCTCCCATGTCCAGAAAGAACTATCTCACCATATTTCCTTGTGCATAACTTGAAAAAAGAGGGTCATTTTCAAATATATCAAATATTTAGACATAAAATGCCATCAAACTGCTTAAGATTACACAATCATTATCAAGTCAATTCATATTTGGGGTTTCATTCAGTCTGAGTCAAACACTTCACATTCTCATAAACTTTTTTGGCTTAAGACCTTCTTGGATTGTAACCAACACCTATGCAAGTATGAATCAAATAGGAAAGATAAATGTCAACACTTATCTTTCAGAACTGCACAGCAATGGATACATGGACTCATTGCCTTTGCAAATTGTAAGGAATTTTTATAATAAAATACAGTATCCCCTTTTTGAGCTCGATATCAAAACTAGGATCTCCATTCCCTATACACCCTCCATAAACCATTGCATCACTAAAATTATTAACACTATGCATGAAATAGCACTACATACTGCAATCTCCCACCATATTGACTTCTTAACAACTCTAAAGATGCCTTGCCTTCCAACCTTCACTCCCAAAATGATTACAAGATCAAATGCTATGATCCAAATGCTATGATCCTACCTGCTCCAATATCTATTATGATGAATCTTAAGCAAACTTATCTGTACCCATAGTTCAATATGTCTACCAATACAATAAAGCTTGTACAAACACAGAAACATGCACAACATTTTTTGAACATTTCTCTGCAACTGCCATCCTTTTGTCCCCACCTTCACTGATATTTTCTGCACTGAGCACCATGATGGAAAGTTAAAGATTAAGAAGGAATGGCGTATATCAAGTGACATGCACACCATCAATAGGAAGGTATATTGTGTTCCCATCTTGAAGAAATGCCTAGTTATTTAAAATTACTTTTTGTTAAAGCTTTACTCTGCACTCTCACATACATGCAGTTACATCAATTGAGATAAAGCTTGTTACTATAATTATACTATTAAAATTCTAACAATTCTTGTATGCTATAATAGCTTTAGCAAACTCATAACAACAACTGAATAATGAGTCTTTACTTATGTATAACTAATACCTGTCTATCTAAAATTCATAAATGACTGTCAAGCTTGGAAAAAGATTATAAAAAATAAACAATATGAAATTTAGTTAAAAGTCCTCATTGCTTTTACGCAAGCTTGGTTGTTGTAGAATCAATTCAAAAAAATAAATACCTCTTCCATTGCTAATGACATTGCTGATCTTATCTATCAGGCTTTTAATCTCAATATTAATAGAATGATAATATATATTATTAGAACACAACTACAAGCTTCCCTGTCACAATGTTCCTATGATGTCAATCTAAAAAAAAACAATAGATATTGGTAAGGTTAAATTTACTTTTGATTGTCTTCAACCGGGAAAAGCTCAAAGAAAATATATAATATTTCCAATATTTCTGAAAAATGTAGGTTCTTACACCAATCTATAGTTGATAAAACAATTTACCCAAATTATTAATGCACACTGCATTCCAGAAATTTGACATAAAAGCAAAACAATAGTAGAGTTAAAATTAAGTGTCTAACAGTGATCCTATTATTATTATTATTATTATTATTATTATTATTATTATTATTATTATTATTATTATTATTATTATTATTATTATTATTATTATTATTATTATTATTATTATTATTATTATTATTATTATTATTATTATTATTATTATTATTATTATTATTGTTGTTGTTGTTGTTATTTTTATTGTTATTATTATTATTGTTGTTGTTATTATTATTATTATTATTATTATTATTATTATTATTATTACTACTACTACTACAAATAATCATATTAAAAAAAATTTTTTAAAGCAATCTATAAAAAAAAAACAAAGATTAGACTAGGAAATCAAATTTTATAAACCTTTTTGTTTTTAATATATCACATGGAAATGACCTTTCAAAATGAATCAAGATACCATACTACCTTTAGTGATTTAATCTCAATTTAAGATTCTATTTGTAAAAATTTTATTTTTTTGAAATTCTCTAAAATCCTTAAATATAGGTAAAACAGATTAATTTACTTGACATTCTCTAAATGATAATTATAATAGTTACAAAAATTTACAGAATGGTCTAACTTCAGAATTTGGTTCTTTTATGTACTTTGTTTAAAATATCCATCAGTGAATTTTTAAATTGGGAATGCACACAATTAATTTATACTTAAAACATTATTTTGACTTCATAAAGCAGATTCTTTTCAAAAATAGAATATCTCTTTTTAAAGATATAATAAATTAGAAGTCTTTGTCAAAGAGCTGACTCTTATTCCTAGTCCAAGAAAAAAAATATATAATCAAACTTTAATCCAAATATCAGAGAAACCTTTGATGATACTAAACATAACATTTTGTACCAATATATATATATATATATATATATATATATTGGTACAAAATGTTATATACTTAGAGTATATATATGTATATATATATATATATATATATATACAATATTACTCTAAGTTATTTATAGTACAATACTCCAACTTACTTTTTCATGTATCTAAGATTAGAACTAAAATAATTTCTAAAAATAACCTCTTACAAATGCTGAGTAGTACTATTGGATTGTGAAGCAAGTATATGACACAGTTTTTTAGCACTAGTTTATTCCACTGTGCTTCTGTTTGGAGAAAAATTGCCCAATTAAATATTGCATGAAAAATATTTCTGGTATAGTCTGTTTGTTTGTGGCAATAATTTCTTGTTCTTCACATCTCCTTCCACTGCATAACAGAAACAAAAAAATGTCACACAAGACACTTATAAATAGCTATTAAGTATATTAGGTTTTCAGTAATATTTCATGACTTTCAACTCATATCAAACAACATTTCCTTTCTATAATTTTAATTTTAAATCAATAATCTCTGAATAATTATGCCTTAAAATACACTTTTGTATGAAGTTCCAGACATGTTTTTTTTATTTTTTATCCAACACTAAAGCCAAGTAGATATGACATTTCTAGATAGAAATAGAATCACATCAATGATGCAATACAACACATGGTTATTCATTGCACTCACCTGATTCATCAATGGAATGATCTGTATGGTTTTGTGCAGTTGGTAAATCATCTGATTTGGGATTGAGAGATTCCAGGATTGATTCTGGTGTTCACAGATCTGGCATTTGGAATTCTTGTGGTCTACTGAACAATAAAGCTGTATGACTTTTTTATAAATGAAATTTGTGCACAAATATAAATCTTGAATCATATATTTAACAACTCTAAATCTATAAGTCATTGGAAAAAAATATCTTCTCTACAAGTTTTTTTATGACAATTGTTAATTTTTAAGCAAACTAACAAAAACCTATGTGTTAAATAAATAAATTGCGATATTTTAATTATATTACATGTTTTATATCTAAGATTGTAGACTAGAATAATATGGGATAAAATGTTTGACCTGTTTTATTTTATTTGCTTTCCATAACATATCCAATACCTTTTTTAAAAATCCTCTATATAATTTTCTTTATTAATGTGCATCAGCAAAAAGCATATCCATATAGTGCTTATAAATTTAATTAGAAATAACTAACATTAAACCATTATTATACAAACAATTTGTCATAAACCTCTTCTGTCTTTTAGTAATTTCTTATCAACAACATTTAAAATGTAGGTTTGTATTCAATTACTGAATATCTACTCATAAACTGTTATTGATATGTTTTTAACTTAATAAAGAGAAATAATAAAAGTATATATATAACTTTGATTAAAAAATGGATTTACAATACAGCTTTGTTTTTTTTTTTTGTAATTATAAATTATTTTCATTTCAATTAGCAAATTAACAAAAAAAAACACATTTATAGAATTTTTAAGTGAATTTCCCCACAAGAAACACATAATTATGTTTTTCCATCAATTAAAAGATCTATATTGCAATATTCATTAACAAATGGGCATTATTTATAATTAAATATAAATTATATTGAAACATCATATTGACATAAAAATGTAACTTGAGTAATAAAATTACGGTTATTTGTCTATCATGTTACAAATTAAATATAACCGTACAATGAACAGTGATAAAACTGTTTACATAACTATCAAGAGGACTTTTATAAAAAAAGTTTTTAAAAATATTCAGTACATAAATGCATTTAAATATTTAAACAATAATTCTATATATCTAAACATAATATTCTTATATATATACTGTTAAATTTATAAATCTAACCAATTATAACTATCAAGGAAATAATCAATAAATAATTTTTCATTTAATTTTTTTTCTTCGCTTTTGCCCAACAATTTATCCTACTATCGTTTATTAATAAGTATGTCTGTATCTATTTATCTATTAATGATATATATATATCAATTTTTCTTTTTGTCTATCTATCTGAATGTATGTTTACTTGTCACACTATTTTGTTTTCTTTTTTGTCTCTTTCTAACTTCCTATATATGTATTTGTTTTCTATCTCTCTATCCACCTCTACAATTATCTCTCTATTTACCTGAATCAATAAACAATCATAAGTTGAAAATAAAATGGTGCATAAAGATATGCAATTTAAGGTATCTCCCTACAATAATCAGAAATAATTAAAAGTTGTGTGATAGTATCGGTTATTTTTTCCCATCTATCATTGCAGTTTTAGTATCATCATTTTTTAAAAGCAACAACCTTATTTTTAATAAATGTTATAGTAAAATACAAACGTTTTAAGATTTTTTTTCACTATAACCTAAATTTTACTGCAATATTTTCAAAAACTATTCATAACAAATATATTTTAATGCAATTATCATTCATGACTTAAACATCAATTGTACACTTCATTGTACATATATGATCACTAGATGTAAGGTTACCAATAGCTCTAAACAAGCTTTGTTTTTATAAATACCAAAAGAGATAGAATTCAAAATCTCTATCATTATCCCTATCTCCAAACCAACTGATTTTGAGCTTATGGCTCACCTCAGTGGAAGGCTGGGAGCTAGAAACTAGATCTAAAATACTAACTCAAAAGTCAGCACTTATAAACCACATTTCTATCAATTTGAAAGCATGGATTTATCAGACACTAAATGTTATCAGACACGTGAATGTCTTCAAATTTAGCCTTACAAACTGGTAATCACCTTTCATATATATATATATATATATATGATATATATATATATTGTGTGAAAGGTGATTACCAGCAACTAATAATATAAGCATTATATTTTATTAAACTAATAGTTAATTAATGCAATAACAATCATGCTGACTTATTGTATAAAAATAGTATATTATAAACTTCACAATCTATCAATGAGTTCTTACAAAAATACAATGAGTCATTATACTATGACATTTCAGTTCCGACTAACTTTCACAGATCTCAAATATTATCTCTTAGTTTTTGAAAATTACCATTAGTCATTATACTATTCCAAAATTACAATCCATTTTATCATTTTCATAGATTTCAAGTATTATCTCTTAGGTTAGTAATTTAGTGTAAATGAGGAAATCCTCTTTGAGTAAAGCAGTTTTATTGAATTTTGACATAGTCTTTTGTATTGCAGATTATAAAAAAAAAAAAAAAACTGAAAAATTTATTGCATAGTGAAAATAAATAAATATAAAATATTAAATTATAAAATGTTTTTTAACTCAATTCATTTATTTTTAATAATATTTTTGTTAGATTCAAATTCTTGAAAGACTTACTGTGTTTTTATCAATCAAAAATTTATTCTTGGAATGTTTCTTTTAGTACCACAATTCATTTACTCCTAAAAGGAGTTTACATCAAACTGAATCTTTATCGATATGATTTTTTTTATTTATTTTTAATTTGTTTATTTTTAAATATGTATAATATTTTATTATTTTGCAGCAAATGATGTTAAACTAACTTAAGCTGTCCCACCAATCTATGTCTTAAATACTTCCCAATTCATATAAAACTTTTTTTTATTGTTTTATCAAAATTTATTTGATATGATAATTTTTTTAGCCCATACCTCTTTTGCTTCTGATATTATAAAGTTCATATTTTTACCACACTATTTCTTTGACATAATTATACTTATTAAAACAGGCAAAACTCACTATACATATTGCCACACACAGCAAGCTAAAGCAATCAATGGATGCCAGAAGGCTTGTGCATAAATTCCCCATCCAGGGCCTACTCATCCAATATCCCCAGACTAGTTTCTGGCATGTGGCCTTCATCAGTGAGGAGCCTTGGATCAGAGAGCACTGCACCTAGATCTTAGGATCTAATGCAACCCTCCAGCAATCACCTTTTATATCCACTTAACTACAAAACTATGAGTCTTAATCTGAAAACACCTTAATGTTTTCAATCCAAGCCCATTAGCTTATTCAGTCATATGGGTCTAAACCCAGTTCAGTACCCATATATTTTGGTGTCTTTAGTTTTTTAATAACCATAGCCTCCACTATCCTATTAGGCAGGATTGGTTTTAAGCCAATAAACATCACATGACCATCACCTCTTATGCTTGTGTATAACTGTTGTTAAAACAGAAAAAACTCACTATACATATTACCACCTGAACTGTGTTCAGACCTTATGAGTGTATAAGCTAATGGGCTTGAATTGAAAACATTAAGGTGTTTTCAGTTTAAGACTCATAGTTTTGTAGTTATATGGAGATAAAAGGTGGTTGCTGGAGGATTGCATTAGATACTAATATCTAGGTGCAGTGCTCTCAGATCTAAGGCTTCTCATTGACAAAGCTCATAAGCCAGAAATTAGTCTGAGGATATTGGATTAGTAGGCACTGGATAGGAATTTTATGCACAAGCCTTCTGGCATTCATTGATTGCTCTAGCTCATTTTGTGTGGCAATACGTATAGTGAGTTTTGCCTGTTTTAACAACAGTTATACACAAGCATAAGAGGTGTTGGCCATGTGATGTTTGTTGAATTATACTTATGTAATAAAAAAGCAGTCTTTTCCAATCTTTGGTTTTTAGTCATATTATCTTTTAATTTTATATATTTTTCTTACCATGAGATGTTTTTGAAGTTCATATTGAATGATGGTTCTAGAAATGTCTCCTTTTTTTAAGTAAACAATTTATTTAGTTTTCAAAAGCTATACCACTTCTAAAAAGAAAGTGTTTTAAATTCACTTTTGTTTTTAATAATATTGCTGTCATATATATATATTTTTATTAGAAAATAAATACACTACTTTAACATTGAAATAAAAGTGTTGGATTCTTCCTTCTAACTTTTTGCAATTTCTGCTTTATTTTACTTTTGTTATTTTCTTTAACATGAGCTAAGCATTTCTTTTTGATAATCAAGTTTTAGAATTTTAAGAGCTTTAAGGAATGTGTAATTTTTATATATCTATTAAAGTAATAAAGGTAGATAATGATGTCATAGTACCTTTTTATTATTAGGTTTAATATTAAGTTGTCTCTTGAATTTATTATCTTTTAAACTAAAGTGATCCTCGTGTTAACTTTTTTACTGCTCAATGAAAACTTTAATATCCTGTATTTTCTGCATTCTTCTGATTCTTTATGATGACTTTACCTTTTTAACATCCTCTTAGTATTTTTTGTTTGCCAGTGAAAGTTTAATAATGATTACTTATACGATTTTTATATTTATATTTATTAATGTTTGTAATATTTTATTTTTAATTAATGTCTTACATTTTGCCTATAATGCTTATTTTTTGTAACTTGTTGTATAATATTTTTATATTTTTTTCAAATAAAATTTGCTTTTAAATATTTTATTTATGTCTTTAATTCTTGATAATGATTTTTAACTTTTTAAAAAAGATATTAACTATTTTTATAAAGTTTATATATGTTTTAAGATATAGCTAAAATCTTCTCTCCACTACACAATGTAAATCAAAGTGTAAAAATGTTTGTTATATAATTTTCTTTATTTTTCAACAAATTTAAAATAATGTCTCTTATCTACAATTTGCAAAAGAGTGTCTGTCTTTCAATAAAACATTTTTTCCTAATTATTCCTGAATTTTGTAATGATTTGTCATCTGCTAAATTTCTTATTTCCATTGATTTTTATATCTTTTTGTTATAATTTTTTCCTCTAGTTATTTAAGTTGATTTTTCCTTTCATTGTTCAATTTAATTTTAATAAGTTTCAAGTTTTCACAATAATTAACAACTGTATAATTTTTTCTAAATAAAATTAACAACTAGCTTTATTATAACACAATTATAATTGAGATTATAATTGTTCCTTTTCCATAATCTGACTTTCACATTATTTAACCTATTATAGTCTTTGATACTTTAATTTCATAAACAGTTTTTATTACAGCTATAATAGCATTGCCTTTGCAAAATTGTATTATTATTTTTTTCTCTTTTCTACTTATCAGTGGAAAAATTTATAATTATTATTTTTTCATCATTTCTTGCTCCAACTAGTTACAATATTAATGCATCCATGTTAGTATTATTATTTTTATTTGCTTATGCATTCTTTCTATATGATCATTTGAGTATTACATTATCCACTACCTAATCTTTTTGACTTGTGAGTTTTTATATTTATTATTATATTTTTTAAGTCTTTTCAATTGTGCACATTCATCTAATCTTTTTTTATATATTTTTGAAATTCCCATACTTTTTCCAAAATTACAATATTTAAATTAAAACAATTTTGCATTTCTTTTACTATATGTATAATGATTTCATTCTAATATCAGCCTTTCAAGCTAATTGAGCACGCGCCTTTTGAGAGAGTTAAATAAATGAATACTCTCCTCTTCAATCAATGTATATTGACTAACTAAGATTGTCCTATTATTTTCTCTTTTGATAAAACTAAACTTTTCTTAAATATAAAAAGTGTTTAATATAAATAAATAAAAACAAATAATATTTCCAAGCGCTTTCAACTCTTACGAGTCCTTATCAAGGCAATGTAAACAATTCTATTTTCTCCTAGGTGATGAATCTAACATTTCATTGTATTGGCTAGGAATAACTAATCGGAAAGCTGGTTAATTTTGAATTCATAGCACAAGATGAACAGGCCATATATGTAGTCCAAAGGATTTTACAATATTAATGAATGAAACACATGATAAAAAACGCAAGATTAAAGAATCATATATTATACAAAATTCATCTTGTGCTATGAATTCAAAATTAACCAGCTTTCCGATTAGTTGTTCCTGGACAATACAATGAAATGTTAGATTCATCACCTAGGAGAAAATAGAATTGTTTACACTGCCTTGATAAGGACTCGTAAGAGTTGAAAGCACTTGGAAATATTATTTGTTTTTATTTATTTATATTAAACTCTGTATTAACAATTGACACGAATTGTTATTTTATATTATTTTTATATTATATACAGAAATATTATTTATTTAAATATAAAAAGGTATTATTTGAACAATTTTAGGTTATTTTAATATTTTCAAGAAAGATTTTATAACAAAGTGAGTCAATAAGTTATTTGTCTCTTACTTTATAAATGTTTATTATAATTTATCTCATCTTCTTGATATAAATTATATTCTGACTCAAAATAATTTATTAAAGATTCTGATTTTAATATTTATCATTTTTCAATATTTCATACATTTTAATATTATTAGATTTGTACATTGTGCACAATGTCCCTGTATTATTACAATGTTTCCTATATTCCATCTTAATATAAAATTATAATGTCCAGCTTCTTATTTTTAATTGGACTTTAAAAACCATTCTGAAACTAAAATCTCAAATTTTGAGTAAAATAATATAGAATTTAATTAAACTCTATTTTTATTATTTCTTTTAATGCGTAAATATTTGTAAATGTATAAAGTCCTATACATGAGAGGTCAGAGTGACTTAAGATCAACATGGGCACAACAATAATATTGGCATCAACAAAGAATTTGGGTATTCTGTTATCAGATTTTCAATCAAATGGTTGACTGAAAAATTGAATGGTGGAGTAGATTAAAGCCTGTCTATTAGTGTTTGAAGATATTCTATCTTAATATAAACAAACCACTGACTATATATGAATGTGGGAGATGATGATGTACATTAACTGTTGAGGGCTGTTTTCAGCATGATATATATATATATATATATATATATTGGAGATCATTTATCTTTCACCCATGTGTGTTGTTATGTGTATCAGTTATATGAGATAAAGTAATAGTTGAAGAGAATTTAAAGATGTGTGTTCAAATCCCTTATATAATTACATATAGAACTCCAAGTGTATAAGTTATATTTATATTCAATAAAATAATTTATACATATAATCTCCCCATCAAAAAATAGCCGGAGTTTCTATTATAATATAAATATATATGAAAATTAACATTATATATATATATATATATATTATAATATTGTATTTACCGTTAAAATTTATATATATATACACCCATTCACACATTTATAAGAATGCAGGTATTTACAAATATGTACAGGATAGACCAAACTATAGATCTCATTTCATGTAAAAAATATAAAACACCATTTAAATTTATTTTGCAGGATACACAACACTACCACTATCGTTTCTTAAATAAGTGATTATTTGAATTTTTTTTCTCATGTGTCATAGCATCAGCCGGAAAGCGAACCCGCTATCCCAGGACAGCTTCTCGTAAAGCAGCCGTCACTGACTTCTTGACGACCAATGCTTGCTTAAAGATTTGAATTAAATGTCATTTTTTGCAACTTACCTCTTAGTATGTACTGCAATTTTTAAATATTCATAAATAAAATAATACCATTTCTGATACTCTTAAACTCTGATGTTAAAGTCTTATTTACATTGTCAATTATTATACATTAGTTATCATAAAAAACTAATTTAAAGAACTGCATTTAATTTAACTTAAGAGTTCACTTTACTCAGTAAATTATGATGGTTGCTTCTTAAATTGTATATAATCCTTGTAGATAATATTTGTATCATTTGAAATTTTGATCTGAATATTTTATACTTGTTTGAAACAATAAAACAATCTATCCAATAATTTTATGATTAATTGCGAGTTTATTGAGTTGTCAAACGACTCAAACTTTTCTATACTGTGTTATTCCTAGGTAATATCTATTTTGAACCCAAAAATAATATTTATTTTTTATTACTTTATAAACTACATTTTATTATTATGAATAAAACACAGCAAACAAAATTATAAAATATAAATATTTAATATAATAAACATTATTATAATAAATTGCTTTTTGCGTTTGGCATTTAATAACATTTCAAAATGTCAACTAGAAAATTTTGTTTGATTCATATGTACTGATATATAATTGTGTTAATATACATAAATTATGGAAAGATGACCGTTCATATGAAAACGTTACTGTTGGGTGACTTTAATAAGATATATTTATTTTTTTAGCGTTAATTCCAAAATGTTACTCAGGATGCCAGATATGTTGTAAGTTGGCTATAGTTATTATTTATTTTTATATATTGGTATTTTAAATATTATAAATTTTTTCCAGTGTTTTTGTTTATATATATATAAATTTATAATGATGTATATACAAATAAGTTAAGCACAACATTTCTTTTTTTTTAATAAACTCATATTAAAGAAGAAATATTATCGTTTCAAATTATATATATATATATATTATAACAAAAATTGTTTTCCACATCCAGATAAATGGAATATAACCTGATGTATGTATATACACATATAGACTTGTGCAATAAACAAAAAGAGTAGCATACCAATAGTTACTGACAGAATTTAGTTATAAAGGTTAAAAATTATTGAATAGTTAGAATTATTCCAATAAATATGTATTTTAAATTATTCTATTCTAAATAAGCAATTTAAATTCATTAAATATTTATTTTAAATGACATAGAATGTTTAGTATGATTTTAATATAAAAAAAATCAATACTTTAATTATTTAATTCATTTTAAAATATATAAATAATTTGTAGAAATGAAACAGAGATGTTTTCACTTATATAATGTGTTATTTATTTATATTATATATATATATATAGTAATTTTTTTACTTTAAGGAATTTATTGCATTATTATTACATAGTTTTATTGAGGATGAGTGCATTCATTTTGCCCCACAATTAATGTGTATTAGTCTCTTGAATCTGTATCAACTTGAATAAATGCTGTGTTTTAACTCAGTGGCATGTCTTATTTCTCTTTTGTACTAACTTCTTTTATTGGTCCATGAGAATCGGCTTTGTGATAGGCTTTTTAGGCAATTGTAAAATGTGGAATAAATTCCATGTATCTTCATATCTAGCTATTGTAGCAATCATTTCATCCCTTTTTCCATTTTTAATAGCTTTTGAATGAAGTATGAGTCTTCGTCTAGGTGCAGTGTTGTAAATGTCTTCATACATCTTATCATCCAGATCGCATATATTATATAGATGGACAGTCTGGTTACTGCTATAGGTTGGGATTTAAAAATCTTTCAGTGAAATGATCTGGTAATAGTCTATTTTAAAGTTTCCAAATATATTTCTTATGTTACCTAATCCTGTGCAGGTGAGTATTATATGGTTAAATGATTTTTCTTCTCTTCAACAGTTGTTACATATTGGGTCAATTTTAGTAATCTGTCCCTTGTAGTATAGAACACATTTGATGGCATTGCATGAAGTCTTGGTATTTTGGCTCCATGTTCAATTATTTGAAACATGAAATAATTTTTTTGTTTGTGATTCCAAGTTTTGAGTTAACCATTTTTTTATTTGGATTAAGCAGGTCATATATCTCCCATATTTTTTTCATTTCTTTTCAAAGCATTCCCTTGTTGTTTCCATGTATTTTTGTACCTGATCTATTATTGAATCAATCCTGCCTGTTTTTTTTGGTGGAGGTCTAACCATTGGAGGAACTGGATTATTTGGTTGTATTCATATTTTTCCATGAGGTTACATATTAGACTATGAGCCTTTTGGAGAAAAAAGGCCAGGATTGAGTGTAGTGACATGCCATTGAACTTCCTGGGCCTTTGCCTTTTCTGGATGCTAATGGAGGGTGTTTTTCTATCCCAGAAGAATCTTGCACAGAGGGTGTTAATTCTTTTAATAAATGATTTTATTATTTTAATTAATGGTAAGTAATAATTAACTTTACTTATGATTTTCATGTTTAAAAGAGTGACCTTGCCTTGGAGAGACAGGTATACTTTCAACAATTTTTCAGTGATCTTCTGTATCAAGTTAATTAAGGTGTTTGAATCTCTTTTGACATGGCAGTTGGTGATTTGTGGATTCAGAAGCCCAGAAATTTCTGAGGATCAGCAGTGAAATTTGTATTAATTTTCTTGCAGAAACATATTCTCCAAACTGTACATTTCTGAGGGTGTATGCTCAGACCAAAATCAGTTGTATATTTGTCTAGAATTTTATACAATTTGTAAGGTGTATAATTGAAGGGAGGATCATCAAAACCTCATCCATGTAGGAAAATGCCTTGACATATTTCTGTAGTTTTGGGATGAATTTTCTGGCAGTTATACTTTAACCTCTTGAATCAGCAGGTTTACATAGGTGATAAAAAGGATACTGAGGCAGAATCCCTGGGAAATAGAGATGTCAGGTTTAAATCCTTGTATGGTGTTTCCATTAAGAGCTATGTGAATTAGTCTGTTGCCAAACAGATTATCCAGAATTTGGATAATGTCCTTGGAAATTGAGTAATGATCAAGTATGTGTAAGAGTTTCTTTATTCTAACATTATTGAATACAGTGATTATATCTATTTGTATTGCTATGGGTTTAGATTTTCTGTGTAGTCTGATGTGATCAATAGTTTGATTTTTCCAATGGCGGTTATAGTTGATGACCTTTTCTTGTGAACTGAGCTGATGAAATGTGTTGAAGGATCTTTGATTAGATTCTATATTTAATTACCAATTCTGTAATTTTAATTAGGAGTGGAGTCATCGAAATCAGTCAGATACTTGTGAGTTTGGATGGAGAACCAATGCTGGACAAAATCAGACAATTCCTTTGACAAAAACTTCAAGCAATTCGACAAGAGGATGAATGGGAATGTGAGAATCATGGCATACAGGAGGAACACTGGAGAAACTGAAATCTATGCCAAAACACATTCACCCAGGACTATACAGTATCCCAAGATTCATCCTATTACACCTGAGCAACATAACTATACTTATAATGCTAAAAAATGATTAATCACCTTACAAAACAAAAACAAAAAATTCCAAATGTTCATTATTACACTTATATATCTATAATAGATAAATTACAATGCAAGTTATATGTAAAGACAATATGATGCATTTCAGTCACAAGCAACTATTTACTATAAGAAAATATTTACTTATTACTGTATACACAAGATTTCTAATGGAAAATTAGTCTATGTCATAATATTCAGAGATATATATGTTAGATCAACTAAATATTTAGGCAAATTGATTTGAATCAACTGATATTTATATTTATGGAAAAGAGGTATTTTTACTCATTTAAATATAAATTGTTTCAAATCTATTTGTCTTAAACAGTGTATCTGATTTAACGTTCTCTGGTTGTTATGGTGCAAAGTAACATTCCATTTAAAATGTTTGGGGTGAACTAAGTCAATAGTTTTATAAATATAAAACAAAATAATTACTTCTGAAATTTTCAGTATATCTATAAATAAATAAATACAAGCTATAGCCATAATACAAAATAATTGCATTCCGAATAGCAATTTACAGTTAGAAAAAAACCAAGATTTATTTAAATCACATGGCATTAATTTATAATGTGTATGACCAACTTTCATAATTTGTGTATACTTACACAATTATATTCTTTATTTATTAAATTATCCATCAATTTTTTAGATGCAAAATAAAAACATTGCCAAAATAAAAAAAAACTGAATGTTTAATACCCCCGGATTTAAATGTCTCCATGGAATCTTTATAAATTTTCTTATGGGGGCGAGTTTTTTTTTTCACAATTTTTTAAATCTCTTTTTTTTTTTTGGATTTTCTCTACAATTTTTTTTTTATTAATATTTAATTTAGGGGTTGTTGATTGAACATAAAAAAAAACACATAATCATTCCTTCCTTTTTTTTTTTTTTTTTTTTTTTTTTTTGTTTTTTTTTTTTTTTTTTTTTTTTTTTTTTTTTTTTTGTTGGAAGAGAAGGGTAGAAATTTTTATTATATTTAATGTTTTTTTTTTTTTTGTTTTATGTTGGGGGGTGTGGTGAGAGAGTGGGGTGGTGGTGGTGTAATATTTTTTTTTTATTTAAAAAAAAGGGCGGACAAATTTTTGTGGGGGGGGGAGGGGGTTTTGTTGGGGGGGGTTTTTGTGGGTTGGGTTGATTAAAAAAAAAAAAAAAAAAGATTTTTTTTTTTTTTTTTTTTTTTTTTAAAAAAGGTTTTTTACTGACCAAATTTGGTTGTTCAATAATATAAAATGCTTGAAGGTTGATTCATGTGGTTGTGGCTTGTAGTTGTTTTATGCAGTTATATGCTATCATATGATGAAAAGAATTTTTAAAAGTGTTTTTTTTTAATATATTGATGGTGTGTTCATTACTGGATTCCTTGTAATAGTACAACATCTTTTAATTAAATAAAATACATGTAAAGGTTTGAAATGGATTGCTACATCTGAAAATCAATTTATATCAAATAAAATATTTTGATTTTACTTTATGGAGAGATTATGATATAATCAATTGTAAAATATTCATAAAACCTTTATCAAATAGAGGAATTTGTATACCCCTAGTCAAATATGCCTCTTATGCATAAATTGACTGAAGTTTGAAGTTTTATCTGGAAATAATATGGTATGTTAATTTTAAAACAATAAATTATCCAATACTGGAAATGTATTCTAATGAATTATTTAATGTATTATGTACTTAGAAAGGTATTATATATATATATATATATATATATATTGTAATAATATTTATAAATTAATATAATATGTATTTGTAATTATTAAATTAATATAAAAGATATGTATTTGTAACTATAATTTGTAACTATTTTAATATGTCACATTTGTAACCATAATAAATATTTAGATAGGGGAAATTATTAATTATTAGATATATGCCTATCCAATCTGTACCATGTAACTATATTAATTCATCATAGCATAGATAAAGAAATTATAGAATCACTGTGCCACTTGAAAATATCAGCATTAAAGATTCTTGGTATTTATTTATATATTGGGGCAGTCATTTGAACAATAAAACATACTGGCCATTGTCATCTAATAAAAATAATATTAAATATAGCAACTGAATAAAAGTACCCACTGTGAGATTCCTGGAGTGCCTTATGCTTATCTCCAATACTAGGTTCTTCTAACAAAGAATCCTTCCTATTCTTCTTTCCAAATATATAAGACCATTCATGGTCATATGCACACACGGGTGCTATTCATGACAACTTATAAAAAATATATTTTATAAAACTAATATTATGAAGTTGGAAAGGGATGATATCACTCTTTATTCAGTTTAGCTAAGTACATGTGTTTTCCCATGAGTGCCACTAGATTGTTTTCAATCTAGATAAGTATCTATTTATAGTGTACTTGAGTTCAAACTCATTCAGTACATATTTATTACACATGACTTGGATGACTATTGAACAAAAATGACATTCTTACATTTTATCTATATTGATAAAATTACAAGATCCCAATATTACCAAAGTTTATACTATAGATCAAAGATTCTTATAGACATTGCTAGCTCATTAGCGTATATTGATGAACAGACATGTATAATCCTATTAATGGCTTCCAAACAAGCATGTGAAGACCATTATTGATATTGATGGCCATTTAACTAGATTATTTATCACAATAAAGGTAATAATGATGATGATGATAATAATATCATAATAATGATAATAATAGTGATATCATAATAATGATTATAATAGTGATGATGATACCAGCCATGGCTTATCAATAAACTCACAACAATAAATTCATCTTTATAAACTTATAGGCATCTATTAAAATTATCCTATTTCATACTGGGATTTAATAATACTAATGGTGATGATTGATCATCATGAATCTCTTTGCATAATATTCAATTTTCTATAAACCCCTATTTACTAAAATATATTCATTACGCTAAACATTAAATTTAATGATTATAATTTATTAATGATGATTGATGGCGATCATAACTTTTATATAGTATTATTTGAAACATTTTTAACTAATAACATGATATCCATCTTTGATGAGGATGATCTAAATTCATGGACACAACACAATTTTAGCTTTCTATGTTGAACTATAATTATCAAAATTTGGTTATTCTCAAGCATAATCCTTAAATACCTAAATATCAACATTCTAGTTTACCTATTATTTTGCGGATGCTTAATATTTGCAAGTGATTGCTCAATATATACGAATGGTAATACTTAATAACTGCGAGCAATGATGATGAATTAAAATGATAGAATTAAGACAAAAAAAAAACACAATATTCTTAATAATAACTCGGAAACCAATTAAGATATATAATTATATTTTATTAATACTACTACTCTTTCTTTCCTTCTTTAAAGTCAAATCGACAATTAAATAAATGGCTTATTAATATAAAAATTTATATAAGTATAAGCAAATAAACTTAATATATAGGTTTGTCATTTTTCTTGATATTTCAAAATAAGCTGACTTAAATCAATATTAGAAAAAAAAAATACATATTCTATAAATGCTTATTTAAGACTTTTCTTACTCATCATATCATAAAATAAATTTCAGGTGAAACTTGTATTATTTCATTTCCATTCAAATGTAATGCCCTACTTTTCAATTTACCATTTTAAACTAATCATATATAACCTATTCTTTGATGTGTTTGGATAAGCAGTTACACATTCACGCATTCGGTAATGTTAACATATATGTTTAAGATGTATACCCATAAATTACATATATAAAAATATCTTTTTCTTTTGCAACCTTATAGCGAAAGAAAATAAAATACATATATTAATTTTTAATATGCAACAAGATAAAATAAAAATAAAAAACATTATAAATGCATATATCTATAGGTTGCTCATTATCATTAACAACTGAAGAACAATTAAAAAAAAACATTTCAACATTACAATATATAATAAAAAAAAAAACAAAAAAAAAAAAATAATGAAAAATTTAAGTTTAAAGATTTAAACTATGTTTGTGCTATGTTGTGAGATATTGCAAATAACTATAGATAAACAAGTCTTTAATGTTTCTGTATCAAAAAAGAAAATTGCTTTGACCAGTAAATTAAGGTTTACTTTTAATAAGTAAAAGAATAAAATCGGTTAAAGAAAGTTCATATTTACCCGTCTACTTTTTACTTCTTATTAATGTCCTGAGTTTGAATTTTCGGACTGCTTTTCTTTGCTCACCAACAACAACAACAACAAAAAAGAAAGTTATTGCAGATACTTTTAAGATAATGCTGAATCAATTGACTTGCTTGTTTCTTCAATTCCATTATTATTCACTGTTGATTGGCTTCCTTCTACCATTTAAAAAAAAGTTATTATAAGTACTTTGAATAAGTAGGTACTGGTGGATTTGCTTGTCTCTCTCCTTTAAAAAAAATAATTGCTGTTGACACTTTAGATGATTGAGGTAAATCAACAAAAATTTGATTTATGGCTTCAAACTTGGTTCTACATGGCTGTTATAAATTTTCTTTTCCTCCTATTTCCTCTTCTCCATTCATTCGAAGGTAATGAGCTTTTAATAAGCCAGGAACTAGAAACAAAGCATTCCATATAGCTTGTGTGGTTGGCTTCAAAATCTATCATTTTGTTGGTTATTACTGGATACATGACTTCATAGACAGATCAGCGATTTTGACTCATTCTGTATTAACCAGGAAGCAGAAAAAAATGGTTTAGCAATGCAGAGGCATGGTATTATGCATAACCAAATATGTTAATATCATTTTTATATAATTATTACTAACTTCTAATAAATTCAATCTTGTTCCATTTCTCTCCTCTTCTTTAATATTGCTGGAAATTGCTTTATATAAACGCACATTTCATTTGCTTTTTTTTTTTCAACTTTCAAAGAGTGAGAAAAAAAAATTAAAGCGTTCACTCTCTTTTAAAAAAAAAAATCAGAGCTTACATTTCTTCTTAAGAATAATAACAAGGAAGGGCCGACTGAGTTGAGTCTCAAAATAATAATAATAATCTGAGTGACTCTCTCTCTAAAAAAATTAATGACTAACTCATCATCTCTCTAAAGAAATTTTTAAGACTAACTGATTAAAAAAATTGTTTCAATCATTTATATCGCGAATTTCAACCAAAGAAAAAAAAACATCTGGAAATCTTTATCTTAAAAAAAAAATCAAAGCTTCACAAGTTTGACGTCGGTCACAATCAATAAAGACTTAAAATTGATCGCTATCGTTATCTACATCAAAGCACCTCTTTTGTAAAAATAATCTTAAGACACAGATAACAACAAACCTGGAATCTATAGCCATCAGGAATACGTGTAAAAGCATCTTTGTGTTTGTACAGATGTATTCATTCTTTCACACGTGTACATTTTTTATCTCCTAATCTAACAATCTTAATTGCCTTATTTTACACTTTTCTGATTTACTCTATTTTAACAAAATGAAAGTTAAATAAATTTAACACATATTATTTAATAAAAAAAAATTATATAATAAATCACAAAACTGCTTATTCATAATAATAAATCTATACATATAAATCTCTGTATGTATAAAAGAAAAAAAAATTTTTTTTTAAATAATTGAATACTATATATATATATCTACAATATATATATATATATATATATTATATAAATTTACAGAAAAATATATGTTTATTGATTTATGCAAATCCTGTCCTCAGAATTGATATGCCTATGGATATGAAAAAACTAAGGCCACCATAATACATAAAGTGCAAACAGTATTTAGATCTATGTGATTGTAATAGTCAGCTTAGATTGGAAATATTTAAGTTTTTTTCAGTTTGGGCTGATGACTTGATAATCCAACATAGAAGTAAATGATTATTAATTGGAAGAAAGATGTATTGAATTATAAAAATCCAATTGCTCTATTTCAAGATCCTAACCTCCTTACAAATAAAAGCCTTATACTTGACACTAGGCAAAGTATTTTAGGTAGAGCAACACAGGGAAGGAATTATTAAGTACTATTATATGGCATTAATTGATAACTAAAGCTTATAATAAATAGCTTTGAGGAAATGAATTTATGCTCTGTAAAAGGTATATTATAGGCTATGATGTTATTTTCAGTATTAAATAAGCTAATCTTCTTAAGTACAAATAAAAAGTTATAATTTAATTTTAACGTGTACAGTTATACATATTTAAAAATTATATAAACTTGGTACATTTTTTCATGCAATATTGTTAATAAAATAGTAATTTTGAATAATAAAAAAATTAAAAAGAAGTAAAATTGCAAGTATTTAGATAAAATGTAACTAAAACAAAGTAAAAAGAAAGGTTTTATGGAAAATAAGAATACATTAAAAGAGTCAATAGAAAAAAAGATAGCACAGATGATAATATAATTTCTAAACAATCAAGTTGTATTAGCTGTGAGATCATTCCTGAAAAACAGTGAAATTAAAACTATGTAGAATATATTGTAGAATATAATAAATTATTAGCTTCAAAAATTGGTGACAATTTGGCTGAAATGCATACAAATAATTTTGAATTAATATCAGATCCAACACATTCACTTAAATCTATATTAGATATTAAATAGATAAACATGGACTAAAACAAAATAAACAGTATAATTTTCCAAAAGAGAATGGTCGTTCTTTGTCTATTGTTTATTATTACAAAAGATTATATCAAAAAATAGTGTTTATTGTTTTTATTGTGTGTCATTTGATTGTCTATTAAATGCAACACCAACATTTATTAACAGCTATCAAAACTGGCAAAAATTGAATAATGTATCGTTTCCTTATAAGAAAATAAACATTAAATGTTATAATCGTGTTACGAATTAATTTGAAAACCCAATACAATCTACACTATTGACAATTCACTGCAATTATTTATTAAAACCAAGCAATAATATTTTTTAAAAAAAGTTATTTAATGCATTGTACATCTTATATTACTTTTAAATAAATAGAATTTTGCATTCAGTGGTGGTTAAAAATAATTGGAAGTTAAAATAATAAGAATTTTCTTCATTTCAATGAATTATTAACAAATAAGATATTGTATTATTAAAACATATTAAACAATTCAGAATAGTAACAAATGAATTGTATATTATTTGTCACATCAATCTCAGAATTTGTGATTAAATGTGGTGTTTACCAAAATAAAGAAAAATATTTTTAAAATGTGAAGAATGTCAAACATTTTTGTGTTCAAATGTTGTTTCAGATATATTTAATGTCAATAAACATCACATGATCACTATTTCTTATGCTTGCTTATAACTATTTATAAAACAAACAAAAATCTCCATATAGTATTGCCAGTCAGAGCAATCCATAGTAATCAATGGATGCCAGAAGGCTTGGGCATAAAATCTGCATCTAGTGCTACTCATCCAATATCCCCAGATTAGTTTCTGGTTCATGGCCTTCATCAGTGAAGAGCCTTGGCTCTAAGAGCATTGCACTTAGATCTTAGGATCTAATGTAACCCTCCAGCAGTGACCTTTTATCTCTACTTAACTACAAAACTAGGAGTCTTAAATTGTAAACACTAATATATTCAATCCAAGTTCATTAACTTATATAGTCATATAGGTCTGAACTCTGTTCAGTACCCATACCTTCAGTGACTTATGGTGCTTTAATAACCATTTCCACCACTATCTTATTAGGAAGTATTGGATTTAAACCAATGAACATCACATGATCACCATTTCTTATGTTTGCTTATAACTGTTATTAAAAGCAGACAAAACTATCTATATGTATTGCCACTCAGTGCAAACTTGGGTAATCAATGGTTATTAAAAAACCAAAATCACCAAATGGTATGGGTATTGAACTGAGTCTAGATCTATATAAATATATAAGCTAATGAAATTAAATTGAAGATATTATAGTGTTTTCAATTTAAGACTCATAGTTTTTTAGTTAAGTAGAGATAAAAAGTGGCTCCTGGAGGGCTGCATTAGATTCTAAGATCTAGGTGCAGTGCTCTTAGATACACAGTTCTTCACTGACAAAGGACACAAGCCATAAACTAGTCTTGGGATATTGGATGAGTAGGCACTAGATGGGAATTTTATGCACAAGCCTTCTGGCATCCATTGATTACTCTGGCTTGCTCTGAGTGGTGATACATATAGACAGTTTTGCCTGTTTTAATAAAAGAATAATTTAATTTTCTACTTCTTCTTTTCCTATGTATTGATTTCTACTTTAAAAATATCATACCATTTACACCTTTCTTAAACATTTTATCAATACTTTTATTTATATCAAACTAACAGTTATGATGACTGCAGGACAGTCAAAACTGTTAACAAGAGCTCTTATGATGACTGCAGGACAGTTAAAACTGTTAGTTTGATATAAATAAAAGTATTAATAAAGTGTTTAAGAAAGGTGGAAATGGTATGATAAAAATAATATAAGAGAATACAAGCAAGATTAAAAAAAATCAAAATGCATCTTACATTCTTTATCTAGCTCATAATATTAATTTACGTCTTTAACACTATTTAACCCCTTTGTTTATTCACCTAAAGCACTTATAAAAATAATATTACAACTGTTTAATTAAAACTGTTTAAGTACCACCAGATGTAAATCTGAACTAATAAATGGAAGCATTACATTTTGAAATAAAAATGTGTGCAAAATGGGTTTATAAATATTGCCAAATTTTCCTTTGTTATTTTGCTTTAAATATGATATATTATTTTAAATGCAATAAATTAACACTGGTCTACAGAATAATGATATAAAATTAGAGTCTGCATTTGCATTTATTAAATCAGTACAAAATCCATTCCAAGGTATATAAATAGTGTGTTTGAAAAATTATTAAAAATGGCTAAAAAGATTGTTCAAGAACTACATGGAATTCTGGAATTTTCTACCTATCATATTCACAAAGATAAATATGTTTCCAATAAGACAAAAGTTGATAAAATTTAGATGTCTCAATGGCTAATTATATTTCTTAATAGATACTTTGATCTGTCAAATAAATAAAATATTTAAATCAGTTCCAGAAATTTTAGAAAATTGCCAAATGTCTTATTATTTGATTGAAGAAACATATTCTTCTGTGAAAAGTCTTTAGACATTTTTAATGAAGACAAATGATTTACGAATAAAATATTTTTAATATGAAATATAATAAAAGAGAAATCTATACCCATTTGGCCTGCTTAAATTTATAATCGAAAATTATTATAATAAAATTTTCCTAACATTTGCATTACACTTAGAATTTATTTACAACTTAGGGTAATTGTGGCCATTGCAAAATGCTCATTTAGTAAATTCAAATTAAAACAAAATACACTTCAGATTCACAATATCACAGGTGAAATTTAATTCTTTAGCAATATTATCTGTAGAAAAACTAAAATAACAGACTGAAGACATAATTGTAAAATGGGCCATTCAAGATTCAAGTTTTGAAACTAATAAAAATTTCATAAAATAAGAAATATAAAAACATTTCAATTACTATAGTTTTGTTTTATTGTATTGAGTAGCAATAAAACTATAAAAAAAAACTAATTTCCTATTATAAACTTATAAATTAATTATGTATTATGGTAAATATTAGTTCTAAACTACTGAATATTGGAATAAGCTTGTAAAATAATTATTTTTAATACATTACAATTTTACATTATTTATGTTATAAATATTAAAAAATTTAATCTATTAATTCAATGTAAAAAATGGTACTTACAAATTAGTCTTGTGACACTGAGAAAGTATTAGACATATTGTGTGTTTTCACATTTATATCAATCCACTGATAACTTTCTAACCTTGTGACCTGACCAAAATAATGTGTACACAGATTTTGTACATGATATTTTTTCCAAGAGTTACAAAGTTATCAGCAGGTTGAATACATATGTAAATAGGTGTAGCATGTCTAAATACATGTTCTGTATTGCTTAGGACTAAAAATACTATTTTCATACAAAAAATATAAACAATTTGGAGCGTAATTTACTAAACAAAACCAATCGTAAAAATTATGTTTTCAACAACAGTTTAAAAAAAAATTAATTTGCCATTCAGAAATATATATGACTTTCACAAGAAAAATATAAAATATGGTATGAAATATAAATTAATAACAGTATTAAATATATAAAATTTTACCAAAATATCGATGTTAAACAATAATTTTTTATGCAATCAATACGAGATATTCAATACGAGATATCGTTACACAAAAAGTCAAAATGTTACTTTGCCATACAGAAATATGTACAACTTTCATAGGAAAAATATAAAATATGGTGCAGAATATAAATTAATAACAGTACTAAACATATAAAATTTGACCACAAAAATTGATATTAAGAAGTAAATTTTTTAACAAGCAATATAAGACGCCATTATATAAAAAGTCACAAATGTTACTTTGCCATACAGAAATGACATTTATATGAAAAAGTATAAAATTTATAACAATACCAAAGATATGAATTTCAGCAAAAAAATAATAACCAATATTACAAAGCATACTTTAAACAAGAGCTTAAAATAAAATAAAAGTATTAACTTGTCATAAAGAAAAATATATATGACTTTTCACAGGAAAAAATTTAAAACATGGTGCAGCATAGACATTTATAACAATACTGAAGATATGAATTTGACCATAAAATTGCCTAAAATATTAAAATAAACATAAAATATACACATATGCTACTTACCATGCATTATATGACAGGAATTGTCACAAATAAATAAACCTAAGTTGTTTGTTGTATTTTATTAGAAGTTGATCAAATTTTTCTGAGAAAATGGAGACTTTAAGTGAAAATTTTTCTCTCCAAAATGAACATGTAATTGCATAGTATATTGCCTAATAAAATTTTGTTGAAAAAATGATAATAAATGTATTTATTTTTTGTAAAAAAATCCCCCCCCCAAAAAAGAAAAATTATTTATAAAATAAGAAAATATAACACTTTTATTAATTATTCATATTGATTGCCATTTTTTTTTATTTTGTTCATTATGCAATGAATGCATCATCATCTTATGACATCTATGCCATATAAATTCAGTCAAATATGAATCCAGGTGTTGCCATGAAGTTCGTAGCTGTTGCTTATTACCCCATTTTGTGGAACCCCAAAGTTGTTTGATGGTTTAGGGAAGTATAGTTATTTACTCACTTAAAATCAAATGAATTAAGCAACAATGAAATTGAAAATGGGCAATACTATGGAAAAAATGCAATGCAATTGAAATCAAGCTGTTGTCAAAATGAAATCTTGACCAAAAACTGGGCTTGAAAATGATTTTTTTTTGGGAGGAGGGGGGGTATTTTCTTACCAGATCACATAAAAAACTCATGAAAAAAATGTAATGCAATTGAAATAAAGCTGCTGTCAGAATGAAATCTTAAACAAAACTTGGGCAAAAAAATTGCTTTTTAGAAAAAAAATATTTTGTTACCAGATCAGAGATCAGCTAAAAAGCATGTTTTAATATAAGATCAGATTATAACATTGGATTTATTTGTCCTAATCACAATATTATACATTTATTGCAGATGTGAAAAGGTGCAACAGGTCTAATATGTGTTGTGTCACAGGACTAATATGTAAGTACCAAAAAACTTTCAGTAATAATTTTACAGGAGATATTAAAAACATTCTTGCACTCAGGTTCAATGATGTTGATGATCATCCCTGCTATAAAATCAGTATGTTGTTTCTGTAAAAAAGAAATATATTGGTATACATTTGAACTTTTGTGTTCCATAATGTCAAATATTTAATATTAATAGTGATATTTGTTTATTTGATTATAATCAAAGTAGTGATTAACAACTATGATTCATAATCATCATTGACAATATTAAATATGACTGTAACTATTATCAGATGTATTGGTCACCATCAGTTTATGCTGCTTGTTATTATTGCATAACTAAGTTATGATAGCTTTGCTTAGCATTGGTATTATTAGAGATGTTTGCCTAAGTTGATAATGGATAACCATAATGAAAATGATTATTTAAATTTATTTTACTATTTAAATTTGAAGGACAGACCATACAATATATTTTGCTTTGACTGTTGAGAAAAAAGATTGTTTTTATCATTTTTGTTATTAAAATAATTAATAATATTAATTTCACATTTTTAACTCAAGCTTGTAATTGGATAGACACCTGTATTATTTAGTATACTAATAGGGTGATGTACTTATTTGAAGCTCAAGACCCATAGACTGTGATTTTATTCCATCACTTCTAATATGTCAAACTTCATTAAAATTCCAAGCAACAGTGTGCTTGATTATTCATTTATTTACTGGCTAATATGAATTTGTTCAAAATCTGAGTTACAATCCTGTGTTAAACTATACATCTTTTTATTTTATAAGATTTACTAATATTTTTAAAATATTTATTTATTATTTGTTTTTACTTATTAGTTTTGAAATTAATTCACTAAAAATAATTCCAGAAAGTAATGTAAAATTGTATTTGATTTTTTTTTTACTTTATTTAACCAGGCTTAACATTTTAAACATTTTTTATCTGATTAGAAATTATTCCTATCTCAAGGAAATAACTGACTAATCTTATTAGGGTATTAATTAATTTCTTTAAGTAATAAATTAAGAGTACGATGAAGTATTTTGCTATTAATCCTCTTACTCCTTTACAAAATCAGTAGATTACACATGTGCTACTATATATATATATGAAAAAATATTTTGAAACATTGCACAAGGTAATATATATATATATAAATTAGACAGGACTTGAAGTCAGACTTTCAAGCTCCCTATAGCTACCACTCAATCTTATACAATCAGTATGCATAAACACATACATGTGAGTGATCTCCAATATACATATTTTGTGCTGAACCAGCACTCGTTAGTTGTTCAAGATCACTATCTCCCACACATGTATACAATCAGTTCTCAATTTATGTTAAGAAAGCAAATCTTCAAACTTTAATTTATGAATTTTAATCTTCTCCACCCTCCATATTTTTAGTCTTCCACATCATTAAAAATCCAAAGATGTAACATTCAAACTGTTGATGATGCCAATATTTTTACCATACCTATGTTCATTTTATGTCATTTTGACCCCTCACACATTCTCAGATTTTCAGTGATATGGATGGCTGAAGAGTTGGTGGATGGAGAAAATTGAAGCATGTCTATTAAAGCTTGAAAATTTGCTATATTAATAGAAACTGAGCACCAATTGTTTATATGTGGGAGATGGTGATCTGGACCAACTGATGAGTACTGATTCAGCATGAAATGTATATATTGAAGCTCACTTATCTTTTTTACATGTATGTATTTATGTGTATTATTTGTATAACATGGAGTGGATATATGTAGAGAATTTGAAATTCTAAGTTCAAGTCCTTTCTAATTACATTAAATTTAGTATAGACAATAATATACATGTATTTAAATAATATATAAATCTTACTACATACATTCATATGATTTGAGAAAGAAAAAGCTCTGAAGAAAGTACTTGCTATTGTACTGAAACATCAACTATCTGGCTGTTATATTTTATTACATTGGCAGCTCCTGGAAATACTACAAATTCATATATATATATATATATATATATATATATATATATGAAAGCAGTTTTAAATATTCAACTTTAGACAAAATCCTCTCCAATCTTTTGTAAAGAATAAAGAAAAAATATTATACAATGTTAAGAGTGTTTATTTTTATTTTTTTTATTTAGATAAGAATAAGTAACTGATCGTTATACGGATAATTTGAAATTGGCTAGAATTGTCTATTAAAAATAATCATTTGAATAAAAAAATTCAGTTACAAATAATATTTTCATATTTTATCCAAAATTGTCCAAAGCTATGAGGATAAGAGATGGATATGCTAACCATCATATCAAAATCAAAAGTTTTTACTTTTTTATCTGAGCTTATCCATCTGTAATTAACAGTAACATTATACCAATGTTTTAGGTGGATCATGAAACAATTTTTTTTTATCCAATAATAAAAATAGAATGAAATATGTAAGGAGATAAAAATAATTGAGAAATATACATGTTGATTAATGACCTTTATTTTTCTTCAAAAGTTAGAATATTTAAATATTTCATCCTGTTTTTATATACTCTACTCTCTTAAGATTCATAATAGACTCTAATTTCCATTGCATTAAGAGCTAAATCTAGATATATGTATATGTTAGAAAATCCTATATTGCAACCAGGATTCATTAATATATAAAAAGAGTGTTACTTCATTAGTATGTAATATCTTCTAGAACTGATTTGAAAATTATTTATCTCATATAAGAGATTTTACAAACATTGTATGGAAGTATGTAAAGTTCTTGGCATGAAAAATGTTTAATCTTTAGGTATGGATAAAATGTTATCAATTATTTGATTAGTATATATTGTCCTTCAGTTTCAGAATGTCCAAAACTGTCTACATTTTTTATATAAGAAATAAAAACCTTAACTATTGTTGTTGTTTTTTTTCCTTTTTTCTATTATCATAGTTGTGTGCCTGGATTAAAGCTTTAGATATTTTTTTTCTAGAAAGACTTTATCTACTAGATTATGCACTCTTTTAAATAGAGTTTTGTTACAAAAAAATCTTAACTGGGTAGTGATGAGATGAAAATCTTATGTATTTCTCTCTGATTTTCTTTCCTTAAAAAGAAAATAACCAAATATGATTTTAATCTTAGGTAATGAATATTTCAAGGAAAGATGGTTTCTCATCAATCTAGTGTTCTATTACGTATTTAAATAAAAAAATCATACTACTTACACAACCTTCCAAAGAACAACAAATCAAATATAAAATATATTAAAATTTTATTTGCGTCATACAATGTGTTTACCCAAAAAGATTTTAATTTTTTAATATAATTGTAAAAATCTTAGTTATAATATACTCTGGTGCAGAATTTTTATTTACATTTTGAGGTAATGTATTTTAGCTTCTTTTTTTCACAACTCAACTTTTTTTGAAAATCTTCAATTGTAACTCAAAATCATTTTCTATAATTAGTCACATCCAGGTAAAAGCAATCATCATAGCAGCTCTTTAGTATCCCTTTGAAATAATCTTGGCAATATGAATGAGATTTCCTTTCTTCTTAAAACCATACTAAAGTTCAGTATATATTTTCAGAATTTCAGGTACAATTTAATTAATTTCAAATTCTTAATGTTGTATAGACATGTCCTTCAACTATCCATACTATTTCATACACTGATACACATGACTACATACATGTAGTAAAAGATAAATTGTACAAGAATACACATGAATTGTACACTGATACACATGTCATCATGTGTATTAGTGGTATGAGATAGTATGGATAGTTGAAGAGTGCTTGAAAGTCTGAGTTCCAATCCTCTATATTTACAATTAGGCTTCAGGTATGTGAAGAGTACCTGTATTTCAAATGTTTATATATATATATATATAAATTATAACTTTTTGGGATATACCGTGTATTGTTTTCCATTAAACACCGATATTTCGATGGAATAGCAACCGCCATTTTCAAGGTAAACTTTTGAAAGAAAAACCATTAGATCTTAACAAATAACGTGACTGTGTGTGAGATGAGAAATTAGATTCCAGTTCACCATTCACAATATGAGGCTTATCAAAATGTTTATTTCCCTCAGTATTTTTACCTATTAATTTTAAGTTAATATTGGATAAAATGAGAGGTTTCCACATAGCTGGAATATGTTGTGCTTCATCAGTTCTATTTAAACCAGTAGTTCTCATTAATATTTCAATTGACTCTCTCATGGTTTTTAAATCATATCTTTCCAAATTAACAAGTATTTTTGTATTGTCAAAATTAGGTTTGTGACCAGTTTCTAAATAATGGGAAATAAAAACTAATATGCTAATTTTTTGATGAAAAGCATTTTTATGTTCCTTAATTCTGACATTAATTCGTCTATTAGACTGACCCACATAGCCTCTTGAGCACTGGAAACATGGAATTTCATAAACTCCTTGGTGTTCCAAAAATATTCTGTCTTTAGATTTATACAAAAAATCACCAATTTTTTTGCCAGTAGAAAAAGTGGTCTTTATATTAAAACAAGATAGTCTTTTATTGATTTTATCAGTAACCCCCTAATGTAAAGCAAAATTAATCTATTAAAAGAGGAATTATCAATTCTATCCTCTTTTTTCTTTTTAGTATTAATGTTATATAAAGCCCTACATATGATGTTTTTATTATAATTATTAGAAAGCAGAATACTTTTTGTAAGTTCTATTTCTTGAGAAAGATGTTCTTTATCAGATAAATTATAATCTCTAGTGAAAAGATTTTTAACTACAGAAAAAATTTGTGCAGGATGATGATGCGAATCAAAATTAAGATATCTGTTTGTATGAGTAGATTTTCTGTAAACTTATATTGACAATGTTTCATCACATTTTCTTGCAATTAAAACATCCCAGAAAAGAAAGTGATCTGTTATTTTCCACTTCCATAGTAAATTTAATATTTGGATGCCAATTATTTATAAAAGCAAGAAAAGAATTTAAAGAATCAATTCCATGAGGCCATATGACAAAAGTATCATCTACATATCTAAGCCAAATAGAATTTTTTCTGTAGCTAAAAATCTTTTCACTATAGCTTATAATTTATCTGATAAAGAACATCTTTCTCAAGAAATAGAACTTACAAAAAGTATTCTGCTTTCTAATAATTATAATAAAAACATCATATGTATGGCTTTATTATAACATTAATATTAAAAAGAAAAAAGAGGATAGAATTGATAATTCCTCTTTTAATAGAGTAATTTTGCCTTACATTAGGGGGGTTACTGATAAAATCAGTAGAAGACTATCTTGTTATAATATAAAGACCACTTTTTCTATTGGCAAAAAAAATGGTGATTTTTTTTGTATAAACCTAAAGACAGAATTTTTTTGGAACACCAAAGAGTTTATGAAATTCCATGTTTCCAGTGCTCAAGAGGCTATGTGGGTCAGTCTAATAGATGAATTAATGTCAGAATTAAGGAACATAAAAATGTTTTTCATCAAAAAATTAGCACATCAGTTTTTACTTCCCATTATTTAGAAACTGGTCACAAACCTAATTTTGACAATACAAAAATACTTGCTAATTTGGAAAGATATGATTTAAAAACCATGAGAGAGTCAATTGAAATATTAAAGAGACCTACTGGTTTAAATAGAACGGATGAAGCACAATGTATTCCAGCTATGTGGAAACCTCTCATTTTATCCAATATTAACTTAAAATTAATAGATAAAAATACTGAGGGAAATAAACATTTTGATAAGCCTCATATTGTGAATGCTGAACTGGAATCTCATTTCTCATCCGCACACAGTCACGTTATTTGTTAAGATCTAATGGTTTTTCTTTCAAAAGTTTACCTTGAAAATGGTGGTTGCTATTCCTTCGAAATATCGGTATTTAATGGAAAACAATACACCCAAAAAGTTATAATTTATCTACATCATATAACCGTGAAAACATTAAGTATAACATTATATATATATATATAATTTATTTGAAGGATTATAACCCTTTAATAACCTTTTTTAACTTATTAAACATCAAATTGGAAATTCTTTTGTACTTAGTCATTCAAGTTGCAGTTTAAATCTAAAATTTTATTGATTCACATTATTAAACTAATAATCTTCCAAGGTAAAAGTTGTTAAATATTTTTCTTCAAACCACTGGATAATAAAAACACTTGAATTTTAAAATATTAACTGTATAGATTGCATTCAAAATTAATAAAAATGAACTATATATCACTTCCAAATGAACAAAATTTGCAACAGTTGTTGTAATTTTATAAGCTAAACAGATAAATTTGTTTGTTTTTAATCGACCCAGATAAAAATCTCCCTTATTAAACAATTATCACTTCTTGATGTTTTCTCAGGAAATATGTTTTACAAATCACTATCATAAAATAAAAGACAAAATGGGAACTAAGTTAAACTTCAATATTTACTTTAAATATCCCATATGTTTTACTACCCACACTAAGATTTTCCTCATTCTACCCTTTGGACGCAATTTAATATAAATAAATTTTGGTTGACTAACTATTTTCAAATATTGCCACAAACATTTCTGATAAACTTTGTCAAATACCAAAGTAATAAAATAAATATGTTATATAGTTGTTGTTTTTTTTTTTTTTTTACAAATACTTTCAATAAAAACAATATATGTGTGTGATTTCTGATTCTCTAAAACCATATTGAAAGTCTGGTCACCATTCTATTAGAACTGGAAGCAATCTTCTTATAAGTCTATAATATACTATGATTTCGATTTCTACTTAATCTATAAATAAAAATTGTAATAATAACTATATATGCATTTAAATAGTCAATACTTATATGATTAAATATGTATAATCTGGTTATCTCACCATTACAATTTATTTTAAAATTTCATCCATTTGAAATTACTTTTAAATGCGAATGGTCATAATGTCAGTTGTAAAAATTACATGCTACATTATAAGATTGTTTTATTGGTATATATATATGTGTGTGTGTGTGTGAAATTGAAAAGTTCTATAATGAATATATATATGTGTGTGTGTGTGAAATTGCAGTTTTAAAAAATGTATTCCGTCAAGTAACTGAAAATTATCTAACCAGAATTTTTGATAGTAGCACATCATTAGATATTAATCTTCTAATTCGCAGTGAAGATGCTGTAGGCTATTTTAATATTGTTTCTTTAGTTTTATGTGTGTGCCCTTTCATGTATAATATCAAAAATGCCATATAAATAAGATTTAAGCTATAAATTTAAGCAATAATAGAATTACCGCGCACCCATCTTTTTCTATTATAGGAAAAAATAATTATTTGATTTATAGCAAACCTTATTATTTGATCACAGCGTCCTAGATCAGAAACTTTATATAATAAAATTTCTGAAAAACTTTTAATATATATATAAGTACAATATTTTAATAAAAAAATTAAATGTGAAAATATGAGTAAAGTGCATATATTTTAATATTTAATATTTTATTTAAATATTTTAAAATTTCAATTATGAGAAAAATATTATCCCATAATGCTATCGAAGAACAAATAGATGTCATATGCGATGAAATTTGATGAGGATATTTTAATTAAATTTAAAAGCAACATGGCGGAACAAAAATCATACTCTGTCATGAATTTCATACATGAGTACCTTGACAATTATTTAAAGTTGATATGTTTTGACAATCTATAATTTTTCACTGGTAAAAAGTGAGAAACTAAATCAAAACCTTGTCAAAAGTTTTATTTTCAAGCATGCGCTGTTCTTACATTGTTTAAAAGCAAATGCTACTTTAATAATAATAATTCTAAATGTCAAGATACATCAATTTGGTATTTGAATAAATTCAAATGATTTGCCTTTTAAAACTAAGTAATTACTGTTTCATATTAAAATCTAGAGATGGAGCCACATACTGTAATCATTAAGACAGACGTTGGTATTTGGCGCAAAGATGTCATTTTATAAGTGACGTCAATTATAAATAATAATCTGTACATTTTTGTTTCAAAACAATAGTGAATATCTACTTTTTATATATAATCACAGATAAATGTAAAAATAAGCAAACGCATTATTGTAGAAAGTTTTTCCTTTTTTTTACGTCTTTGACGATATGCCACTATACAATTAACAGAGTGCGTATAATAAAGTCAAAGAAGAGGGATTCATAAGAAATTCGAGCGTCAGGCCTGCGAGTGCCCAAATCAATCCTGGGACTTCTCCAGCCCTAGTCGGACGTCCTACCAATCGCGCAGGGCATAAATGTGAATAGGCAGGATGCCATTCAAACAATCATCGGAAATCTAGAACTTTATTGTATTAAATAATAATTTTGTAGTTGTACCTGCTGATTCCAGAACTACTCATCCAAATCTTTCTCGCTTTGTTTCTAATTAAGATTCTCAGAAACTTAACTTTTCTCTTTCTCTATTCTAGTTTCTTCAACTTTATTGTCCAACCTAATATTTCTTCCTTTTTCTAAATATATTCATCTATTTTTAGTATTTCTCATAATATAATTTTTCTTCCAAAAAGTGTACATTGTAGATTAGTACATGATTTAAGATGCCACAAAGAATTTAAGATAATAAAAAACAATCAATTTATTAAATATGATGGAGAGCATTAAACAAGCAAAACAATTACAATTTTCTGAAAGTAATCAATATTAAAAAAATACCGTACTTCCATTTTTTCACTCGTATGTTTTTCAGTAGTTCAGTATTTTTAATGCTACAGATTAATCTTTCTCATTTTCCATCAAACTGACATCACAAAAATATTTCATCATGTTTTTACTCTTTCTTTTAGTCGAGATTTTTATCTCCTATAAAGCCATCTATTTATTTATTATAATTTTTGATTATTTTTTATTATTATTTTGCCTCTTCATTAGCTTCTTACTATAATAAATCAATTCTATTTTTGATTCTCATTAAATATTATCACTAGCAACAGTGTATGTTCAACCATTATTGATCCATTGCAAGATGAAAATCTCTCCATGTTTAAACCAGTTCCTTTCACTTCAAGTCTCTTTTCACATCACACCATCAAACTTCCTTATTTTATCCATCCATCTTATATGTGGCGTATTTTATGGTCTTTTATAATCTCTTAGGATTCAGTTTAAAATTTCAATTGTCCATCTAGAAGTATCTATAGTTGCCCAGCTTTATTTCAGTCTTTTAATTCTTTTATTGATATTAATAATATTTATTTGTTCTCTCACCCTGGTATTTTAGTTCAACATCTTCTTTCTCTATTTACTCTTTCTTTAAATGTCCAAGTCTCAAATCCATAAGTAAAAACTGGTAAAACACATTTATTAACCTTTATTTTCAAGCATGTGGGCTTTTTTTTAAAAAATATTATGTTATTTCTATAAAAAAAAACACTCCAACTAAGTTTTAATCTGTAATTAATTTTATCCATTCTGTTTCTATCTGTATTAATCATTTATCCAAGGTATTTGTTGTTAATTTTTTCTAATTCATCATTATTGGTCTTTATTTTCTTCTTTTAAGAATATTCATTGAACATTACTTTAGTTTTTTAGTTTAACTTTAGTCTTACTTTCTTACTTTTATCTGATAACATTTCCTGAATCTCTGAAGCATTATTTTTAAAATAAATTAACTCATCTACAAAATCTGGTTTAAACAATCTTCTAAACTTATATGGTGGTATTTATTCAAAGCCTGAAGAAGAGTGGTTTGCTCCCATTAATTACATATACATAAAACTATGCTAATCCTGACAGTTAAAATTCTGACAGCTACAACCCAACTGTTCAAACTCTTGACAAATCTAGAATTCCAGCAGCAAAAATGCTGACAGTTCAAAACCCTGACTGCAAAAATTAATAGCTAAAGTTCCAACAATGGAAGGTTTGACAAATCAAAATCTTGACAATCTAAAATCCTAAAAATATAAAATGACAACAGATAAATAATTTGTTTTGTATCTATTAAGAATAAAATTATGCATTTTTATTTATATTATTGTTCTTGTTTTATATGAAATTTAATACAACATTAATTTATATGGTTTTGCACTGATGTCAGTGAAATTGAGCTTTCCTAAATGGGAAAGAAAAATTAATATATGTAGATATTTGATGGTCAAAAATAAAAATCTATAAGAATGTATTTTACTGGTGTTGTAAAAAAATCAGAAAGTTGTAAAAAAAGTTAAACAACAAAAAATATGATTGAAATCACTTTCTTCAAAATTTTTATTATTATAATGCCTTGCAAGATAATGTAGCTTTTATAACAAAAGTTATAAGATGAAGCCTAATGGAAAATGAACAAATAAGTTGATATTCCAAATTATTCAAATAGCTATATCAATATATTAATCAGAGCATCAACAATACTTAACAACAAAAACACACTTCACAATAAATAAATTATGTAAAAAGAGCAGTGTGACATCTGTATCACAAACATTTGCAGAATTCAATATCCCAGATATTTTAAGTCATGCATTGAACAATGAATTGTTTCTGTTCAAAGTATACTATGGGAAAGGAAAGAATTTTTTTTCATAACAAAAATAGACATATATTCATGTAATATTTCACATTGGTTAATAAACAATACATTTAAAACAATTTCAAACTTTTTTTCATGCATCTGATGGTAATGAAAACATCATTAGTTTATACATGAAGAAATTTATAAACATTGTTTCAATATCTAATTAGTTATGCTGAAGAAAATGATTTAGAATTAATTGCAATAAATGCTATCAAAGGTGAATTTTCTAATGTATCTAATAAGGGATGTTTTCCTTTTTTTAAAAAAAAAAAATATGTTTATAGAATGTACTGATAATGAATTCAGTTTATAACCTTGAACTTTGTGTACCATAGCTTTTATTTTCTCTGGTTAAGCATTTGATGTTTTGAAACCAAGTCAGTATAAAAGTTTGAAAACAATTACATACATTAAAGAATTAAGCAACATATGAATAGAGATATGGTAGTCTGGGTTTGACCACTATTTGAACTAATATTATAAATTTTACATGATTCAATTCAAATGGAAACCTCTAATACTTGGAACCTTGTGGTGGCTTAGCATTGAAGATGGGAATGTGTTATTGAATCAGCATGTGTTGGAGCATACAGCATAATCCAAGAATTTTATAGTCAGGTGAAATGCATTCTTTAAGGACAATCCATACCAAAATGTAAGAAAATGACTTTAAAAAAATAAAATAATGAATGTACTTATTGGATTAACTTTGTGATGTTGCACATAGTGTATTTTTTAAAATATTTTAACACCATAGGCAAGAAAATGTAATTTTATTCTTAATATATGCAAGAATTATTATATTTCAATTTACTTATTAAAAGGAAACGTTTTATTTAGTAAAATTAATTAAAAATTAAGATTTATATAAATAGTTTCAGAGTGAACATGATATTGTCTAAATTTTGATTTGTCATCATTTTACAATTTTCAGAATTTTATCTTAATGGGTTTTTGAGCTGTCAGGAATCTCAACATTAGTCTTATAGCTATTACGATTTTATTATCAGAATTTTGATGTAAATCTACACTTAGTAACTTTTATTTGATTATTAAGCAATTTTGTTTCCATTCATTTATAATTTATAATTACCTTAACAATTACTAATATCATATTTTAATCTGGTTGACAGATTAAGTTCACTTTAAATTTCTACCAAGGCTGGTATGGCTATTGTTAGAAATATCAAATCCTTAAAAAATAGGTGAACCCATTCTATTTTTGATCTTTGCTAAATATTTTTAGCCTTATAAAGAGTAGTTTATTATTTTTAAATACATATACAGTAAGTTATGGTAATTTTATGTGTGTATAAATAATTTTAGCCAATAATTATGTATTTAAAAACTTATAATTTTAATGTTGATATATATGCTTTTTTTTTTAATTTACAATCTTAATAAACTTTTGAATAATAAATCAAAGAGAATAAATTTACTAAACAATCTAATTTTAGTTTGCAATGCCTTTATTATATCAAATTTAAAATATTATTTATCAAAACATATAAAAGATTCTTACTGAATCTTTGTCATTTAGCTTTGTTACTAACAGACTCTATAAAAGACTGTTTGATAGCTCAACACTTTAGTCTGTATTTGTACTTCCATAATTTTTCATTTATTTATTATAAATATAAATTTATAAGCAAAAAACATTCTTTAAAATAATATTTTAATATTTCAAATATATAAAAAAACAATAAGCTGAAATAAATTAATGAGGATATTAATATTTGTTATTTCAATTTTTCTACTAAAAATGTATTTTAACAAAATATTTTTATTTGAATTCCATTTCTAAAGCCAAAGAAATCATTATTAAGACATCATAAAGCAACAAAATTGTTTTATTTAAAATTTCATTTATAAATATTGAAATATTACAAAAAACAATAAATGCTATTATCATAAACGAGTCATTTCTTCTTCAGTCAATCATAAACCACTGTTTAATGTTATTAAAAAAAATGTGTCTTGTCTTATTTTAAATCAAACATTTTTAAATGACATTTGATTTTAATCATAAGTATCTTAAAAAACATACTTGTAAAATATTTTGAACAAATTATCATAAATATATAATTAAAATGAAAAAGATACTTTTTTTCCAAGTGAAACAAAAATATTATCTTTCCAAGAGCTTTTGGTGCTGACAACCCAGAATCAACTAATCAGGGCACATTTATATTAGATTCTCTAAACTACTGACACTTTCAGTTTCTGTCATCAAAGTAATTGCAAAACTGACAAATTTATACTACTGACAGTTGCCAAAAAATGAAGATAAGGTGGATTCAATAATAGCAACACTAGATTGTCTATAAAAATACCATTGATAGTAGAGTTATTAAATATATATATATATAAATTTATTTAATATATAAATTTCATATATTTAAAAGTTGTAAAATTTGCATGTTTATCTTCAAAAATTTTAGACTAATTTAAATTTTTTACATATTTCTAATTTAAATATTTTCACTATGTCAGTGTAAATAATTGACATTTATTTTCTATATCCAGGAATCTTTTACTAAAGATTCACATCAAGAGAAATCATGTGTTATGGTAAGATATCTGCATGTTTTTTTTTCTTTGCACTGATATGTTGACAAGATATTTTACTTTATGTTTGATGAATAAATTGTATGGTTAGTGATTTAATATTGATAGATGTTATTCAAGAATTTTTAGTGATACACAATAAGATTTTATCTATCCAGCTGAAATACCAAAATAAGCATTAGCACAATGGATAATTAATGAATAGCTAACACTGTATTGCTATAAAATCATCATTGATGCCAATTTGTGTTGTGGTATTTTATTTGTAGGTACTGATGCACTTTGACTTATGAAATCATCTTAATCAACAAAAGTGTGCTTAACAGAAATCATGTTATTACTCTACAATTATTGGCATTATATCTTTTATCACAAGGTCTACACCAGAGGCCCCCAACCTTTTTGCACTTAAGAGCACATTCTATAATACTGGCCAAGTGATGGGCACCATTTATTTTTTCAATGTAAGTTGGATATTGTTAATAATACATATAATGTACAAAAAATATTTATTTCAAAGATAAAATTTTAACATATAATTAACGTTTATATTTTTACGCTGTAAAAGTATTGTATGCCCTACAATTTGATTACAAAATAATACAATAATTTATAAGAAATTAAAAAAATTAAAATCATTTGTATCAGATAAATATTTTTTATCATGTTCGGATAGTGGCAGGCACACATAAAAATAGTCTGTGGGCTCCATGGTGCCCATGGGCATAGGGTTGGCAACTCCTGGTCTACACTATATACATATATGGGTGTGTATACACACTGATCCAATATTTATTTATGATGAAGCATAAATTCACACCTATTTAGAGATTATTATATTTTCAGTGTTTACTAAGACATTTAAATTTCTGCTTAGACATACAATTATAATATAATATAAATTTGGTAAGTATATTAAACCATTAATAAAGGTGGGGGGTTTTATTCTTGTTGTTAAAAGGAGATTGCCTTGACAGCAGTTTGAAATTGTTGATAGTTATTAATTTGAGAAATAATGTCTTACAAAACTCTAAGCAAAGCAGGAAGACATTGATGTGAATAGTAGCCCAATTTTTAACTTGGTTGGGAAATAAAAGACAATGTACATCTACAATCACATAACAAATTAAAGTTATACAGAGAAATAATTGTAGCCGAATAAGTTTAAGCTAACTTAAACTTCAAAAATTGTCAAATACATGAATTAAACAACCAGATTGTAATATATAAGAAAATACTTGTGTTTTGAAAATGATTTATATACTTGTGAAGTCAGTTTGGCATATTTGTTGATTTTGTAATAGTTGAAAAGTTTTAACAATGATAAATTATGTTTTCTTGTAAGGAAAAAGAACATAAAAATAGTTATAATGCTTAAGGTAGCTTACTCGCATTTTTCTTTGGGGAAAAACCAAAGTTTATGAGTTATTTAATGGAAGGGTCAAGTTCTCCATATCCCAAAATACATCGGTGAATGAAGTCAGTATTAAGATGCTGTTCATTTTTTTTTGGATACAAACAATATTGTTCACTCCAGAATTTATTTGTAATGATTAAGTGTTTAAAACCTACAAGTTCTGAAATTTTTGCATGATTCAATAAAATTCTGTTTTCTAGCAAAGTGAGAAGTTTAATCTTTAATATAACAATGTGTTCCCAAACAAACCATTAAGTGTGAAACATTTTTTTAAAAAAAATAGCATAATTCAGCTTACTTATTAGCCTTATTTTCTCAATCTCACTCCATGTGAGTTTTTTTTTTATTCTCATAAATGAATTGAATGCTCCATTTTGTGGATTTAAAAGTGGTGGAGAAAAATATGATCAATGCATTAAGTGAACAATACTTTAAAAGGAATTCAGTTTATAATACCTAAAAATAAATATACATTCTTTATTACAAAATTCCAGTTATGTAATTTATTTAAAAGTTCTTTTAATATTAAGGGTGTATGGAAAGTAAGTGGAATTATGGGTAATGTTTAATTTTATTATGATGTTATTTTGTAGTTCTTTACACTTGAGAAGTCTGCTTGTAGCAGTGATACTCTTGGTAGTGTTTTAGAATTTATTTTCTTGGTTAGTTTGTTTGAGTTGTGAATTTGGAGTAATTTTGATTATATATATATATCCATAAGATTATTTTTATAGGTTATCATTAAAAAAAATCACAATCTGTATCAGACACATTCTAAAGTGCTATAACATAAAAACAGCCTATGCTCCTTATCAAAAAATTAGTAAGTTTTTAATCAAGTTTAAAAATTCAATCTCACTTGAGTCTCGGGGAGTTTATAAAATTTCATGTGGCATTTGTAAGACTTTTTATATGGTAATGAGCAAATGTCACATCGGTATTAGAAGGGATAAACATGCTAATGCAGTAAAGTATCTTTCACCATCATCAGCACTCTCAATCCATCTATGGATTCAGGTCACAATATTAATTTTTCTAAGTCCAGGATTCTATCCACATGTGAAAACCTACACCAGTGTAAGATCAGAAAAGCTAATGTGATACAAAAAAGACCAAATTTTATCAACAAACATGATGACACATGTAAACTTTCTCCTATTTGGAAATTTTTTTTGAAAAACAACATAATCTGAAGATTCCCTGAATTTTTATTTGTTTTTTTATTTATTTATTTATTTAATTTTCAATTTGTCAATTTTATAAATCTGTTTTTTTTTTATTTATGGACCTTTAACAATTATTGTGAATACTGTTTATAGTGCCTCTACATCTATCTGTATAGACATTGTTTCCCATTTGAGGACTTGTGTGTTCAAATCAAAATGTTGAATTATCTAATTAAAATCATACACAAATGAAACTGCAATAAATATATATATGTGTGTGCGCGCGCGTGCGTATGTTTATGTGTGTGTAGCACATATTATTTCGTGTAAATCATATTTTATAATACTATATTAATTAATTTATTGTTAATATATTTTAATCTAATGAGAACTTTCACTATAACAAATGTCTAATAAATATGCTATTATATATATTTTTTATTTTCTATAAGTAAATTTATTTATAAACAATATTATTTAAAATATTATATGTATAATAAAAAAACACGATTGTTAATTATAATTTTTTTGTCAGCCAATACTGAAAAAATAGTTTGACATCATTTCTCAGACATCCTTAATAAAATTTATTATTTCAAAAAATTTAATAAACTTTTCTTTGTACAATGTAAGTCAAAATAAATAGATACAAAATGTACGTGATTACCATGTTATTTAAAGCATGCTACCGTACCATGCTGTTAAGATTACATAAAGCTTTTCTCTATATACATTTTGCACGTATTTATTTTGAAAATGTATTATTGTTATTATTCAAGATTTAATGAGCCAAAATAATTATATTATTTTACATATATTTATATGTATTTTTTCTTTCCTCTCTCTCTCTCTCTCTCTCTCTCTCTCTCTCTCTCTCTCTCTCTCTCTCTCTCTCTCTCTCTCTCTCTCTCTCTCTCTCTCTCTCTCTCTCTCTCTCTCTCTCTCTCTCTCTCTCTCTCTCTCTCTCTCTCTCTCTCTCTCTCTCTCTCTCTCTCTCTCTCTCTCTCTCTCTCTCTCTCTCTCTCTCTCTCTCTCTCTCTCTCTCTCTCTCTCTCTCTCTCTCTCTCTCTCTCTCTCTCTCTCTCTCTCTCTCTCTCTCTCTCTCTCTCTCTCTCTCTCTCTCTCTCTCTCTCTCTCTCTCTCTCTCTCTCTCTCTCTCTCTCTCTCTCTCTCTCTCTCTCTCTCTCTCTCTCTCTCTCTCTCTCTCTCTCTCTCTCTCTCTCTCTCTCTCTCTCTCTCTCTCTCTCTCTCTCTCTCTCTCTCTCTCTCTCTCTCTCTCTCTCTCTCTCTCTCTCTCTCTCTCTCTCTCTCTCTCTCTCTCTCTCTCTCTCTCTCTCTCTCTCTCTCTCTCTCTCTCTCTCTCTCTCTCTCTCTCTCTCTCTCTCTCTCTCTCTCTCTCTCTCTCTCTCTCTCTCTCTCTCTCTCTCTCTCTCTCTCTCTCTCTCTCTCTCTCTCTCTCTCTCTCTCTCTCTCTCTCTCTCTCTCTCTCTCTCTCTCTCTCTCTCTCTCTCTCTCTCTCTCTCTCTCTCTCTCTCTCTCTCTCTCTCTCTCTCTCTCTCTCTCTCTCTCTCTCTCTCTCTCTCTCTCTCTCTCTCTCTCTCTCTCTCTCTCTCTCTCTCTCTCTCTCTCTCTCTCTCTCTCTCTCTCTCTCTCTCTCTCTCTCTCTCTCTCTCTCTCTCTCTCTCTCTCTCTCTCTCTCTCTCTCTCTCTCTCTCTCTCTCTCTCTCTCTCTCTCTCTCTCTCTCTCTCTCTCTCTCTCTCTCTCTCTCTCTCTCTCTCTCTCTCTCTCTCTCTCTCTCTCTCTCTCTCTCTCTCTCTCTCTCTCTCTCTCTCTCTCTCTCTCTCTCTCTCTCTCTCTCTCTCTCTCTCTCTCTCTCTCTCTCTCTCTCTCTCTCTCTCTCTCTCTCTCTCTCTCTCTCTCTCTCTCTCTCTCTCTCTCTCTCTCTCTCTCTCTCTCTCTCTCTCTCTCTCTCTCTCTCTCTCTCTCTCTCTCTCTCTCTCTCTCTCTCTCTCTCTCTCTCTCTCTCTCTCTCTCTCTCTCTCTCTCTCTCTCTCTCTCTCTCTCTCTCTCTCTCTCTCTCTCTCTCTCTCTCTCTCTCTCTCTCTCTCTCTCTCTCTCTCTCTCTCTCTCTCTCTCTCTCTCTCTCTCTCTCTCTCTCTCTCTCTCTCTCTCTCTCTCTCTCTCTCTCTCTCTCTCTCTCTCTCTCTCTCTCTCTCTCTCTCTCTCTCTCTCTCTCTCTCTCTCTCTCTCTCTCTCTCTCTCTCTCTCTCTCTCTCTCTCTCTCTCTCTCTCTCTCTCTCTCTCTCTCTTATATATATATATATAGAGAGAGAGAGGGAGAGGGGGGACTTTATGGTATATCTGACTGTCATGCCTATGATTTGAGTTGGGTAATAATGTTTAAATTGGGCGTGAGGTTTGCATTCAAATGGCTGACTTACAGCCAACTTCCTAAACATTCAGTGTTCATTGGAATATGAATATTTAACTATTTCTAACTGCTTTGGGGTTATAATGTTGTTTTTAATTCATTGTAATTTGAATAATAAAGTCATTAATATAAAATAAATATTTCTTTCAATTTGTGTAGTACTTATTGAATATAAATACAGTAATCCCTTTTACTGTTTAATAATTATCTAGATAGTTATATTCTAGTAATTTTGTGAACAGAATAAAAATTATGGATTAGTTAAAATAAATTGATTCTATTTAAACATTTGCTAGCCAAAATTTTAATATCCAGAAAATTTGCAATCAAAACTTTGTCAGCTTCAGTATCACTATAATGTAATATAGTCACATGATCCCCATTTTTTATGCTTGCTCAATCTGTTAAAACAGGTATAACTCTTCATACTTCTTGCATCCATTGATTACTCTGGCTTGCACTGAGTGGCACTAGTGTATGGAGAGTTTTGTTTGCTTTAATAAAATATATTAATACATAATATTCTGACAACCGAAATGTCCCTAACACTCAAATGAATTGAAAGTCATCTGCTTATAGCATTTGAATACATTTCTATTTACTTATTAATTTTTTGGTAAGAAAAAAATATTGCATTAACCTCTCATGTCAACATTTTTTGCATCATCCTGTGGTGACTCTTTGAATGATTGTTCAACATTTTCTTTGATTATTAAAACTTATATTCTATATTATGAATCTATAAAATGAATTTAAATTATTAAAAATATAAGTTTGTAAATAAAAATCATTCTCAAAAATTCATATTTGATATTTGCAAGTATAGAAAGGAATAAAGAGAAATGCATAATATGAATGATAACTTTATTCTTATTGGATGATTATCACAAAAAAATTACAAAATCTTGTTTAATTTAACTTCATTTTTAAAATCCAAATGAATTTTTGCTATCATTATAAAACTATAAAATTCTGTTCTAAAATTTATAATTGCACCTATAAGTATTAAAATAATATAAAAATTATGTATTCTCATATTTGGCCAAGCATTACTGATCATGGTTTTATTTTTACAATTACTACAAATTACTAACTTGCATTTTTGAAAATAAAACATATCCAAATAAAATCTAAGAGCAATTATCAAAATCTTGTAAAAATAGACAGATATATTTAAAAAACTACAGAAAATGTATAATGGTTTGCTCATTGCTAATAACAACAGAAATTTACATATAATCTCACAACAGTTCTTAAAACCTATGTTCAAAGAATCTACTCATCAGCAGAATTGTTGATTAAATATTGACATCTTCAGGTTTCCTTGAAGTAATAAATTAAGATTTACTTCATTTTCATTTTCTGCTAACAAATGATTTTACAATCAGCAAAATATTGCTTCAGATAGCCACAAGATAATGGAAAAAGTCAGAAATTGACAGCAATACCTCAAACATTCCATAATATTATGCATATCAGAATTGTTTAGCTAAAGCACAACAAACTTGGAGTCTCTTTAGGTAGAATATTTATGTTAGTCAAACTTTGTATGATAGGAAAATAGAGTTGTGTTATAGAAATAGTTACATATATAAAAATACTAATCCAAACAGATAGAAATATGAGATTTTAATTTCATCATGTATAAAATCTCATGTTCATTATAAATATAGAGAAATAATATACATGATTTAGGAAGTCGTAGTGATGGTTAATTATTTAATTTACCCTATTCCACGATTATTTGAAATTTAGTGGCATTCAGTGAAATAAATATTCAATAGTAATTCAATAACTTTATCACATTTTAATTTTTCTATTTATATGTAAAATTACGAACCAATAATAATGTACCATGAACATATCTGTAGATAGCAAAATTTGATAATAATTATCAACTTTTTTTAAGCTTTTTTATTAAAGTGCCAAAATTTATTGCTATTTCCATTCTTTTCCATCACAGTTAATCAAAATAAATGAACGTGTACTATATATATATATATATGGTGTATGTATATTGTAGCAGTCAAAACATGCTAATCCATCTAACATGAACTGGAACTCAACGAAACATACTGCAAACTCAGTCAAACCTGAGATTTAGATCAGAGTCTAACCTGGATTCAAATACATCCCATAGGCACCCGATCAAACATCTAATGAATAATATAGTAGTGGTGGCATATGAGAATTTAATTTTAAGTCTGGCCCGCAAGCAGAGTGGAGGAAGCAATGAGACATATTTCATCACATCAATATTTGTCTAAACTTATATCATATCTAGGAATTATATCATTAACTCATTAATAAGGGTTTGAACCCCATTCGTATATTTAATAAAAATGCATATGTATAAGTGAATGTATGGAAGTGAAAAGAAGATAATTAAAACAACAAATAATTTGGATAATGAAACGTTTAATAAAATAGTAAAGTGATCATATACTTATTAGGATGTGCGTGAATGAGTGATCTACCTGGAGGTAGGTAGTTATGTATAGTCATTCATGCTACTGTTACTCATATGCTTTTGTATTTGATTAAATAACAAACTATATATATATAAATCCAATAAATAATATTATATTTCAACCAGAGGACTGGTTTTCATCAGAAAGAAAAAAATACACAGTAAAATGGCGATATATATATATATATATATAACTGGTTACCCACCAAGAAATATATACACATAAAATATATATATATATATATATATATATATAACTGGTGGGTAAGATTAAGATGCCAATCATTTATTACAAAATAAAATTACATCACATTATGATTAATGCTTTTATTGAAAGTTCTGAAAGATGATGATTGACATATTAATTTAGGGAGCATTCTAGGGTTCATTATACATATAACAAATTATTTTCATGCCATTGCAGTCTTGAAAATCAATAAAATACAATTGAGAATGGTTTAGTTTTTAGGAATAATATTTATTAACAATTCTTTTATTAATATTTTAAAAAAGAATAGTATATGTTTGAAAAATCATATTTAATTATTAGACATAATATTTCTTAACCATTTTTTTAAATTCATATTTGAAAAGAGAACGCTTTGTTTCCCCAAGGTATGGATACTCTTATGTAGAAAGAATAGATTACGATGGTGGGATTTTAAAATAAAGTAGACTAACATTATTAATTAAACTAATGAATACTATTTGGAATTTACATATATGAGCAGAGTGCAATTTTATTATTAAAGCATCAAAATGAGATCATTTAAGGTAGAGAATCCAAAGTGAGATCATGCATCTGGATGAAGAAAACAAAAGATCTAAAACTCACTATTCTAGGTTAATGCTTAGAGAAATAAGATGAGGTCTGGTGCCACCCAGGCATACTGGAATCACCGACACATGGAGACCTTTTTATATATAAGGTAATCCTGGGAAGGTCATCTATCCACAGAACAGAACATGAAGAAAATCTATGGGTTCAAACTCTTCACAATCCCCAGACTAGAAGCACATAATATTTGAGAAGAAAAAACTATGTCAGCAGTGCAGCATGGAAATATGTTCCTAACAATATGACCTGGCGTTTACTGCCTTAAAATACATGAACCTCATTCCAAGGTTATAATTTAGGTAAGTCATGCTATACTATGTAATACATACATATAAAAAACTATCTACTAGAATAAAACTACAAAAATTTTCAAAAAATGCCTATATAAAATTGAAGATTAATATCTTTTGCTATAACCGGCTTTGGCGTATTCTGCCAACTTAAGTAGCAATATGTTAATATTTAAATAATATCAAACTCTCATACCAATAAGGCTGCCACATGAATTATCTACTTTCCATAAATTGTGAATATTAACACAATTACACTGCTTATTCAATACATTATCACTACTATTTATAAAATAAATATTAATCTTCAATTTTATATAAACATTTTTTGAAAATTTTTGTAGTTTTATTCTAGTGGATTGTTTTATTATACTTATATTATTTGATATTACATATATTTATATATGGAAAAGATTTAATTTATTATAAAAAAAGATTTTAAAATTATTCCCCCTTTTCTTTCCCTGCTACTTAATATAATTAAATCCCACTCTCGTAAATTTTACAAGTTGAGAATATTCAAGTATTTGAAATATTAAGCGTATAAATGAGTCAAACAGATAATATACACCTGGGTCTCATTTTATGCGATAGATAGGTTCCTCAGAAAACACGTGCAAATGAAATCGCGCAAAAATAACTTACATTGAAAATGGGGGGATGCGGTCTGTGATTTTTCAAAATTCACATAAAAGCAAACACCAACGTAAAATTACTTTAAAATCCGCGCAAAAAAAAAAATAAGGAAATAAAATATGACTAATAAAAAATTTCAAATTTGAAAAAAATTGATACAAGACAAACTTTTTTTAAATATAATATTTAATTTTATTCAAAATAATATATTTTTATGCATAATTTACATTTTTTTAATACACGTTTTAATTATTATCGATATTTGCCGAAAACACAAGTTCGTTTGCAAACTGAGGAAATACAACTAGTGCTAACTTCACACTCATGTTGAGTCAATGGATTTCTGGTGACAATGTAATTAGTAATTAATCTTTGAGATGATGATTTTATTAATTGTTTATGAACTTAGACTTACGATAATAAAAAGACATTTATTCACCACTGCTGGGAAAAATTTAATTAAAACTAACAACTAAAAATTAAATTTTTATTTTTATCTTTAATTTTCAATTCCATTTAAAAATCAAATTTCGTTTCACTGCTATTACTGACCTTTTAAAAATAAACTTGCGGACACTAAATGATTAATAATTGATTACAATCTTTTTTAAAAAGCAAAAACAGAATGTGATTTAAAATGCAAAATTAATACGCACAATGTTTGAACAAATTTACATTATAATCTTGTAAAATTTAATGTGTGTATACATAAAATGTGGAAATCATGATTTTAATTTCATTATTGCATAAAATCTTACTATTATAAAGCACTGAAAATATTGAAATTACTAAGATGAAAGTCGAATTCCAATAATGTGCTATTACTTTCAATATAACGTAAGTGCGTGAAATTTATTATTTAAAGTAATAGCACATTATCGGAGTTCGACTTCCAGTGAATTTCAAAATCGCGTAACTTCAAAATCATGTTAAATAAGTCTGCGTAAAAACAGACCCAGGTGTATAAAAAATAAAATAAATCACTTTTTCCGATTTAAATGAGTAACATATTACAATATTGGATAACATTAATTTTTCAATGATTAAATTACCCCGGGTAGAATTGCTTTATTCTAGGTGGAGTTAAATAAATAATATTTATATATACTAAAAAAATATGAAAATAGATCAACTAAGGAAAAACAATCTGGTGAGCATATTAATTAAGAATGCATTCAGATCTATCTAAAGAGAGGAGGGTTTAATAACATCAATCCTTGGAGGTCTGAATAAATAGGGAAAAGAGAACTTTATATGTTAAGCTCAGCTCGCAAGATTGTTTTAGATTGGAAGATTAAAAATAATAAAATAAAGCATAATTTAATATTAAAAAGGAACCACACCAAAATTAAGAAAATAAGAGCATATGATAGACTTAATGCAACAAAAAAATAGTATGAGAGCAAATTTATATTTACATTTAAGAGAATCCTTAGTTAAATAATTTATGAAAGAAAACTGGATAGCAGAGGTCGAGATTAATTGAGTAGATGATATTTAGATTTCACATAGTGTTTTTACAGCCTTAGTAAATATTACTTACGTAATCAATGTGCGCGTAAAAATTTATAATTACAACTTTAAATTACTGAAATAAATTTTTAACTATAAGATCTTTCCATTGATTCATAAATCGAAAAATTTTGTGAGTATTAATGTGTAATAAGAAATGTGGACTTAATCAGTGAAGTATTGAATAACTTCATGCTCTCAGATCTAACCACTTCAGCTTCACCTATTTATATAGAAAGTAGATTGAAATAAAGAAGGGTTCCCCTCTTTTTTTCCAAAATGTAAGCTTGTGGTTAATATCTGTAGAGGTCCCTACTATCGCATTTTTACACGCACATTATTGAGGTTACAGCTTTAGTAAATATTACTTATGTAATCAATACGCATTTAAATAAATTTATAATTACAACTTTAAATTATCGTAATAGATTTCTAACTATAAGATCTTTACATTGACTCATTGTAAATCGAAAGATTTCCTGCGTATTAATGTGTAATAAGAAATGAGAACTTAATCAGTGAAGTATTGAATAGCTCCATACTCTCAGATCTAATAGCTTCAGCTTCACCTATTTATATAGAAAGTAGATTGAAATAAAGAAGGGTTCCCTTCTTTTCTTCCAAAATATAAGTTTGTGGTTAATATCTGTAGAGGTCCCTACTATCGCATTTTTACGGGCATATTCTTGAGATTACAGCCTTAGTAAATATTACTTACAAAATCAATGTGCATTTAAATAAATTTATAATTACAACTTTGTACTTGTGATAGCAAAAATAGTTCTTTTTATTACAATTATCTTCACTGACAACCTCCAATACTTCTACAACTATATGAAATTTCACAAAAGTATGAGACCAAATATTATTATGCATGGTATTATTAAATACTTCCAAATCCTTTAATATTTCTATTTATGACTCTTCACCTTTCTTCTTCTAAAACATAATTTCAATCACTACTTCAAATCCATTGCTGTGCTTGTAAAAATGTTTGACTTTTCTAACATTTTTTATATCAAAATCACAATCAACTATCATTTCATCAATAACTTTAGATTCTTTTATAATTTCATCTTCAAATCTACATTTATAACAATTCTTATCTTATTTTAGTTTCTTCAACACCTATTATATCATTTTCATAAAGGTTCTCAATTTTACCATCAATATCAGATTGTTGAGATTTTAAATCCACATCAACTTTGAATTCTATACAAACTAAATTTATCTAACTCAAGTTTACATTCATCAACAAAAACGATAACTTTAGTCTCTTTAATTATATTTATACTATCAACTAATTCTTTTAAATAAATATCTATTTTGACTTATTTTCCTTAAAATATGTTGGTATTCATGTCTTCTTCTACTTTGTCAATCCTTTTTCTACTTTTTGAACTATATGACTTAATGGTATTCATTTCTTCTTCTACTTTGTCAATCCTTTTTCTACTTTTTGAACTATATGACTTAATTCACTTAATTATATCTTAGACTCCTTTAATTGTTTTTTTTTCATTTCAAACTGAACTTTTCCTATTTCTTTTTTTTCTCTATCTCCACCAAAATTTTATTCCATTAATATAAATAATTGAAATATTAATTATTTTTCTCCCAAGAATGGAAACAAAACTAAATGAATGGAAATATGCAAATAATGGATCACAATACCAGTCAAATTAAAGGAAATTTGGAGCAGGAAATGGATGAGTATCATCAAAATATTGAAGAGTACTATCAGAAAATATTATGAAATATAATAAAATAATGATGAAGGGTTTTAAAGTAGAAAAAAAGAAATGAGAAACGTTCAGTTTGAAATGAAATAACAATTAAAAGAGTTTGTAGTACTATTCATCCAATATTGTGATCAATTTGTGATAAGATTGCTGATTTTTAGAGTAACTAAAAAAATTATTTTAAATTTCGAAGGAAAAAACTAAATTTAACAAAATATTAAAAAAGAAACACGGGACAATTAAACTTGCAAGCTGTCGAAATTTGTCAGATCGAAAATTATCTGATTCTGAATTGAGAAAGTTCTTAATAAAGATTTTAATTTTGCTATTTCATCATCAAAATTACCACTTGAGGATATTATTTGTAAAGTGGAAAGTACATTATCAATAATAATTTGAGAAGAGGCAGACATGATTAAGATGAAAAATATATGACATTCTAAATAAAGCAAACTCTTCTAAAACTAATTTACCTGTTGATGAAAAAAATTTATTTACATTAAAATATGATAAACAAATTATTATTTTTCCAGCAAATAAGGATATTACTACAGTAACTTTGAATACTAGTGACTATTATATAAAAAAATATCATCATCAACAAACATTATTAATCCACTGCAGGATGAAGATCTCTCCAAATTCAATCCAACTTCTGCAATCGTTAGCTTCTCTTCTCTAGTCATTAGCTTCTCTTCTCCAATCGTTAACTTCTCTTCTACACATCATCCCTGCACACTTTCTTATTTTATCCATCTCACATGTGGTCTGTTTCTGGGTCTTTTACAATCTCTTGAAATATAATTTATTAAATAATAATATTTATAAAAGAATTTATAGAGACACTATGATCTATCTTGAAAAGAAAATGAAAATATTAATTTATGCCACTGATCTAGATTTAAAAACAAAGATCTATTTTATACCAAGAGAAAAATCTTTTTAGCAGTTATAAGGTTTGTTAAAAATCCACAACCAGATATTCCATTGAAACCTATTGTAAGTGTGGCTGATTTATCAACATAGACACTATCTGTTTTTCTATCTTCTGTTTTATAGCCACATTTAACACAAATGTCATCGTATATTAAAGATGTTAATCACTTTCTACAGATGTTCCGGGATAACTAAGAATGGTATTTTTGTAAGTTTTGCTATTGTTTCGCTTTTTACTAGTTGTACCTGTATAGGAAGCTATTTAAGTTTTGTAAAATATTCAATTGCCTGATTATGTTGTGGATTTGATTGAATATTGCTTATTGAATATATTTTTTGTTTTAATTTCTGCAGTATTGGCTTCTATTTTTATGGATAACTTGTAAAAAAAAAATTAATAAGAGCAATTAAAAAAAAATATCTGTATTGCTGAAGTATGTTGACGATACCTTTGATATTTGTCTTCATGATAAGCTATTTTTGATGATTTTTTTAATTTCTTAAATACTTTTGTGCACAACAACAATTTTATTATGGAAATATAAAATAATGACAACTTCCGTTTTTAGATGTTTTAAGTGAAAGAAAAAAGAACAGGCGACATTTACATTTTTCTTCTCATCACCATCCAGCACAATTATTTTCAGTGATAAAGACATTGTTGAAAAAACTGAGAGACTTTCTGATGATAGCCATATTCAGCAAAATATCTATGCGACTAAAAAATGTTTCTTCATAATGATTTTGATCACAGGACTATTAATAGGGTTTATATAATAAGAAAAAAATTTTGATACTTCAGAAATTAAAACCATTCTGCCATACATAAAGGGATTAAGTGATAACATCTGTCATGTTTTTAAAAAAATATCCACATAGTTTATACTACATTTAAAAAAATCAATTAAATATTTCCACAGTCTAATGATAAAATTCTTTTGTGTGTCATAGTGTATATGAAATTCTATATGGAGTTTGTTCACATTCAAACATTGATCAGACCAATTGTAGAATAAACATAAGACAGTAACAACACATTTTGGCAATAAGAGATAAATCCAATTCATCAGCCATTTATTTACACATTAAATTAACTAACTATGACATCAGTTTTAATAAACACATATTCTGGAAAAAAAATGAACAAGATGATGAGAGACTGCTATGGGAAGATGCAAAGATTTTTAAAAGGCCCATGAGCATAAATGAAAACTGTGAATTAAAGAAAATTAACAATATTTGGAAAACGCTATTGCAGGATAAAATATTTTTAAAACCTCTCAATCAATAGAATTTGAGAATGAATAGAAAATAACAAGAAAAATGTAATGATTTTAAATGTCACCACACACATTTTATGATTTCAGAAAGAAGAAGCTCTGAGGAAAGTATTTATTATTGTACTAAAACTTCAGCTCTTTACCTATTATATTTTTATTACATAGAAGCTCCTGTAAATAATACTATGAATTTATTTATCTGTGAGATTTATATATATATATATATATATATATATATATATATATATATATATATATATATATATATATATATATATATAGCCATCCACTCCATCTTATACAACCAATACATATGATCACATACAAAGTGAAAAAGACAAATGATCTTCAATTTACATATTTATTACTAAACCAGCACTCATCATTTGGTCCAAATCACTATCTCTCACATGTATGTGCATTTATCACTCAGTTTATATTAAGAGAGCAAATCTTTAAACCTTAATAAAAAAAGCTTCAAACGTCTCTACCCTCCAACTCTTCAGCCATCCATATCATTGAAAATTCAAGTATATAACACTCAAAGATGTTGCTACTGCCAATATTATTGTCACACCTATGTTGACCTTAAATCACTCTGACTCCTCACATATAGGATCATAAAATGTCCATTAAATTACATGAAGAAGGATGAACAGAATACAGGTTGAGTATTTAATATTTAAATAGATGTATATTGTCTATACTAAATTTATTGTAATTAGAAAAGATTGAACTGAGACTTACACATGGACGCCTAGATGTGAAAAAATAAATGATCTCCAATATATGCATTTTATGCTGAGTTGTGTAAGATAGCTGTAGAGAGCTTGAAAGTCTGTTCCAAATCTTTTCTAATTACATTAAGTTTAGTATAGACAATCTATATGTATTTAAATATTGCATATTCAGACTGTATTCTACACATTCCTCTTCTGTGCAACTAAATGGACATATTAAGCTCCTATATGTGAGGAGTAAAAATGACTTAAAGTCAACATGGGCATAACAATAATATTGGCATTAACAAAGGTTTTGAGTGTTTTATCCTCGGATTTTCAATGATATCGATTGCTGAAGAGTTGGAGGGTGGAGAAGTCTGAATATTATTCATTAAAATTTGAAGATTTTCTATTCTAATATAAACTGAGCAATTATTGAATATAAGTGGTAAGAGATGGTGTTCTGGACCAACTTATTTGTCGTCGTTCAGCATGAAATACATATATTGGAGATTATTTATATTTTTCACATGTAGGTGACCATGTGTATCAGTTGTATAAAATGTAACACACACACACACACACACATATATATATATATATATATATATGTGTGTATATATATATATATATATAGAGATAGAGAGAGAGAGAGAGAGAGAGAGAGAATGGCATATGCTCTTTATAGATACAATGTCAGACCATTGTAAAATTTTATTAAATATTTGATTATTTAATGATGAGGATATTAAATATCGAACAAGAAATTCATTAAAGAATATCTATTTAGATAAACTGCTTAAAATAAATAAATAAACTATCAATCAAAATATATGCAGGACTTAGTTTCTTTTTACATCAGTTTTTGATTTTAAAAATGTGACTTTAATTTAAATGCACAATACCTGATAATTAATGATTACTCAACCTTACTATAGTTTGTATTACAAACGAAATCTGTTATTTGTTTCATGTTTTGTTAATTAAAAATAAAATGATTCATCACCAGAAAATAAAGATGTATATAATTAAAAAGTAAATGAAGTCAATAAGAAGTGTAATAACTGACTTATATCAAATATTTACAGCAATACAAACACACATTGTCTTGAATTTAAAAAACCTTAGGAAGTTTTGAACATAAAGCTTTTAGCATGATAGTAGGGAAAGGGTTAAAGATACTTCCCAGATAAATAAGTACATTGGCTTCAGCTTTGAATCTCATGTTCTCTTTGATAAAGACAAAACTCAAAACTTATCTGGAGATCGAAATGGTGCTAGAACAGAGATACTAGTTTCTTATATATATATATTATCTAGGCTATTTTTTCTGTGTAAATTTAGTCGGTAATGATTACCGTGTAATCAAAAATACTTCTGCTTAATTTATATCTGATTGCTATTTATCATTTACTATTAATATAATTTAAAACTTATGTATATAAATATCTCTTGTACAATTTTCAACTTTAATTTTGTTAACGAATATAAAATTATCACACTGATATATTATGCAACCTATTTTATTATAGTAAGCTAGAAGTTTAAATACCTGTTAACTTCATCAAAACAGCTTTTTGTGATATATTTATTTAGGGTATTTTGAGCTCAGACTAATCTGGACCAACTGATGAGTGCTTGTTTAGCACGAAATATGTATATTAGTGATTATTTATCTTTTACACATGTACGTGGTCAGTAGTTGAGGGTCGTATGAAAGTCTGAGCTCAAAATACTCTATATATTGCATTATTTGTACAGGTATATATAATGCAAAACCATAAAACAATACAGTACTAGATTAAATTCAAAATTTACCAAAATCCTTACACAACCATGGTTTCATCTACTACAAATAGACCTTCTCAAGTGAAAATCAACCTAAAGGAAAACATATATATATATATATATATATATATATATATATATATATATATATATATATATATATATATATATATATATATTGTAACCTAGTGTTATTGACACTTGGTTTATTTGGCATTGTTTCCACAGGAAAACAATGCTATCCTTTTTTAGAAAATAAAAAGATAAAATAATAATAATATTAAGTGATTAATAAAGTATGCTATTTACTCACTTTAACATGTTTTAAGCAAATAACTAAAAAATTTGGTAATCCAATGTCATTTTGAAGAAGAGCATGAATAATTTAATTAAAATATTAACAATAAGAGCAATTTAATATAGTATAAAAGCACATATCATAAACAGTAATTGATTTTGGATGGGTAGAGGGGGAGAGTAGATGAATGTCTTGTCATAAAGCACAATAACTTCTGATAATTTATTTTTGTAGAAAATCATATTTAAAAGAAATATACATCACTAATTATTAATTAAGTATATTTATTATTTTTCACTATTTGTCAAATTACTTTGTAATTCATTTAAATCATACGGAAAGTTATATGATTGTAATGGGTTTTTCTTTTCTTTTGTTTATGTTATAATTAAATGATTATTTTTCTGTAAGAGGTCGCTAAAAGAAGACCGCCAAATTTTGAGGAAAGTTTAGTCTGACATTAGTTTTACAAGGAGGAAGCAGTACTGAAATTCGGTAACAAATTTTTTATTATTTTTTATTGCAGAAATAAATATAAGTCAAGTAAATTTTTAATAATATCATGTGTGGCTAATCCTATTTGATAAGATATTCTGTTTTCTATTGCCATCTACCTATTTTAAAGCTTTTTATACGCAAAATTGTACTATCTTATGCTAAAGTTCAAAATGACCGTATTAACTACAGCAATCACTGAAAATGTCATTATATTTAAAATAAGTAGTATAAATAATTTCCAGGAAATAATCAATGATTTGTTAACTTTACCTTATTTAATTATATTTTTGTGGTATAAAGGAAAAATTATAATTAAAAGACATATTATAAAAGCCAAGGAAAGTTAACTAGAAAATTTCGCACTCTTTCTAAAAGAAATTGTCTGCTTTGAAAATAATGTAAGTTCCCCACTTTAAAATATGTTTTATTCACTGAAAATCATCGAGAAATAATATTAATGATCAATGATATTTACTTATGCACCTGTATATTTTTTTTAAAAAGAAAATATAAATTTTCTCAAGGCAAATATCGGAAAATTTGTATGTGTGCATTTTACGGAGAATTCCTTATTAAAGACCAATTACGATTTCTAGAGTAGGAATAAAAACTACAAACATTAGTGATTTAATTATAATCATAAAATAATATGTTATATTATACATCAATTGGAGTCGTTAAAACTTCATATCCACGTAAGTCAGCTTCAGTCCTTATAATAATAGTATTTTGGAAAATTTGCGCATTATTTTATTCATAAGCCAGCTAGCTAAAAATGATACATATCGCCAATAGTAAAAAGAAAAGAATTGTATATGTGATCGTCTATCGTCAAATATTCGTCATGTTAAAATATGTATTGTTTTCTTGGATCCCAAAATTATAGCAGTTAATTCAAAGAAGAATTAACATCCAACGCTGCTATGTTTTCTTTGCCTAATTTATTAATTGCACCAGAATGGAGCAACTTTTATATAAATGAAATAATAAAATGTGTTTCTTATTTTAAATTTGCTTCTTGAACTACGAATGGATCAAGTTCTTCATCTAGATAAATTGCCCAACGGAAAAACATTTTTCTAGTGAGATAATAAGCACTTGTTAAGTAATGATTTTTTTTACTAATTTGTAAAATTATGTGTATTTTTTTTTATATCAACAGGTGAAAGGCTGTATAGTCAAGTAATATTTAAATGACCTTGTAATCATAAAGGTATGTTTTCATGTAATTATTCTAGGTTAAATTTATATTTGACATGGAAAAAAAATTTTTTTTTATAAAATGTGTTTACTTATGATATGCAATTATGGGTATAAATTTATATGTTAGATGTGTAAAAGAAGAAAAATTTAGGTACTTAATAGGTAAAATATCTAGTTAAAATTATCAGAAGTAATTAAAGAGAAGTGCTATATAGGATATTACTTATTTAAAGTTTGAAACAAATTTATACTATGTTAATTGAAGAACTTATTCCCAATTATTCTTTATTAACGTATTCACTTGATTTAGTTCAAGATACTATACTACCAATTACTTGTTGAATGTTTCTTTGGCAAAGGTAAAATTATTATGGTTAACTCTATGATATCCATTGATTTCAGACGTTGATCTAAGTACACCCCGGAACATAAATTTAGTGTAATTAATGTATTTGCTTGTCTTGCCACGATATAGCATTGGTATATGCTTAAGATTTGCATAAGTAATAATTGTAATGTCTTTATTTTGTGGGATGGAAAATGATCTCCCCAAAAGCTTTATTTTCCATGAGGGGAATAGATAAATCTAGTATTCGGGTATGTTTATAACCCAAGTGATCGCTTCTCAGAGTTAGGACGATCAGTAATTTATATCGTATTTAGTGTATTTCATTCGTTAAAATCCCAGGAGAGGATTATATTTGGTGTGTGTTCCTATTATGCCCAAGTAAGAGGCAAGGACCCACCAAACTATTTTAATGTAGTAGTTAACTCTACAGACCTTCGGTGTTATTCCATATTCCTCATGAGAAAATAGAGATAATTCCACCATGGAAGGTGTTGAATATTGTGTTTTGTTTAGAAAGTTATGGCAAGATAACGGGTATATTGGAGGTTAATTCCTCAAGATCCATTTAGTAAAAATAGCGTGCTAGTATATATGATCAATGTCTGGATTGTGCAGCGGAATAGTGCTGGTAATCCACACGTAAGTCAATGGAGAGAGTAAGTTTAAAATTGCGTGATTTAGAAATTTTTATTTGCCAATGGAGGGTTCAAATACTAGGTTTAATTCGGGTTAATGATTAAGTAGCACTCTCAATATAACTTATACTGAGGAATACAATGTGTATAACAACTTCAGTTGTTATTAAGGTAAATATTAAAATAATAAGTGTAACTTCTGATAAATAACCCATAAATTATAATAAGTTATCTAAATAAAAACTATCATTTAATTAAAGATATGATAATAAAAATCGTTTGTACGCATTGCCTAGAATCAGATTATTTTTATTTTAAAACAAATAGTTAGTTAATAAAGTTAAGCAGCCATTCATATAAGATACAATAAATGGATGAGTTGATGTATCGATAATAATATTTATTTTGTTATATTCAATTTGCATAAATGTAAAAAGAAGATGAAGAAGTAGTTCGAATCCAAGTCTAAAAGTATAGACGAATTACTGTTAGTTATATTTTGTTTTATCCATATGGGATCGAATAAATTGTATATGTTTGTTTATTATGTTAATCATAAAGGATAGTTTTGTTAAACTGAAATAATAAATTATAATCTTGTTAAAATTTAATAATAAATTATAGTCTTGTTACAAGTTGTTTTGAGTCATTTTTCTTGTGTGCTAAATAAAAGTGTATTGGCATAATACTTGCAATACTTTCTTGAGTCCAAAATCATTTATGAAATCTTAAATTCAATACACCAGATAGACAATTGTAGGCAGATCAGAATATTTCAGTATATTTTAATTTAATAAGAATTATTTATGGAATTGAAAACTTCAGACCAAGACATTTTATTTTATGTGTGTGTAAAATTACTTTATTCCCAAACTAATAGGTTTTGGTTGCAAATTGTTCTGTACACATTTAAGTGAAGTGTCTGAGTAATAAATCTTAGTTAAATTATTGTGTTGTCATGTATGATGGAAGGACACAAAAGCACCCTTGTCTTTTCATCATTCCGACTGAGATTCTGGATAAAATGGCTGTATTATTCAAAATTATGCGTTGTTATTGAATATGGTTATCATCTTGTTAAATATTATAATAGTTGATATGTGGATGAAGACACCTGGAATTTAAATAAGGTAAATGTTTCCTATAGCCGACCAGAATGTCAGTCATATGCGACAACACAATACTGCCGAGCATTTTTCTTTAAAAATAACAGAGAACCCTGAGATTAGTGTCATTATTATAAGTGCTCTTACATTAAGAATTGATCAATTATGATCAACATTACAAGCGTGGCATGGCTTAAGAGATTGAAACTTCTGATTGTATAATAATAAAATATTGAGATCATATTGGCAAATTAATGAATGTTTTGTTTTAGTCAGTAATATTAACAATGACATGAAATCATCATCATCATTGTCGAATAGTGCAAGTACTTACAGCTCAGAGAATGTGTTTTGGATAGAGAAAGAATGTTAGTTTATTCTAAATTTTCTTTTTAAATTTATTTTATTAATGATAATTTTTTTTTTATTCTATCTCTGTCTGAACTGCATATCGCTGTAGCTGAATTATTATAACTAACCAAACATCGAGCTATATTAGGTAATATAGGGTTTGTTACCCGTCCTAGACGGAAGCGTTTAGGCTTTCCGAATTCTCTTTCATAATAATAGAAATGACATCGTTTTAATAGGTGATTTAATAAGAATGTATCGTTTTTAATAGGTTAGAATATATATATATATATATATATATATACAAACAAACAAACCTTCCCATAATTCATTTCAAACTCCACCTTCCCTTAATATCAAAAGAAGTCTTCATAAGATTGATAGCCTCAGAATCAAGGAGTTTTATCATCAAAGTCTCCTTTATTCTTCTTTTTAACTCATTTTTTTCATAAAAAATAACCGAAGCATTGTCAAACAATATTCTATGACCTGTATTCAATTCATGAATATATAAAGCTGAGTTAAGATACCTATGTTTAACTCTACTTATATGAACCTTAACCCTTTCATTAAGGCTAAATTTACTCTGGCCTACATAAAATTTACCACAACTACATGGAATTTTATAAACAATACCAGGAATAGACCTACTATCAATAGACTGCTTTGAACCATTAAGTAATGAATTCAAATCAGAACCTTTCCTCCATGCAACCTTCTTTCCACCTAACAAATGACTATTCCTATAAACCAAATTATAAATTGATGCTTTAAATGGTAAAGACATATAATCATCATCCTTACCAACAAAATTCTTATCATCCAAATCACAACTATAAACATTATTATTAAATACCACTTTTATAAAATCATGACTATAACCCAATTCTACATATTCAGCAGCAAATTGACTTTTTTGAATATCAGCATCATTATTAAAAGTATTAAGCCTTCTATTCCGACAACAAAAATTCAACAAAGACATTTTTTTATGTATAAAAGGCTGATAACTATCAGGCCTAATCATATTTCTCAAATTTTTAGGTTTTATAAAATGACTACAAAACAAAACATTATTAACCTTCTCAACATTTAAATCTAAAAACTTTAATTTTACAAAATCAAACCACCACCCTCAATTGTAAACTTAATACTAGAATCAAAACCATTCAATCCACATAAAAACTCTTCTAATTTCTCTTTCTGAATAACAAACAAACAATCATCAACATACCTAACAAATAATTTAATAGAACATGAAAACATATTAATAATACTACACTCCAAATAATCAATATAGACAGCACACATCAATGGAGAAATGACATAACCAATAACCCAACCTTCTCTAATCTTAAAAAACACATCATTAGACATAAAATACATTGAATCCTCTAACAGCAAAAGCAAATCATGAAAAACCTTAATCTTATCTGCAGAAAAACATTCTAATTTCTTTAAAATTGAAAGAAAAACATCAATACTTTTTAATCTATTAACCAATTGGTACATATTTTCAATGTCTAAACTACCAAAAACACAATCATCATCCAAAACAAAACCATTTATTTTCTTAAAAGCTTCAAAGGAAGAAGAAACACAAAATTGACCCAGTTTTATATAATCCTTAAAATATCTTATAATAAATTTTGATATTTTATCAACAATTCCTCCTGTAAAATCAAAAATACATCTCAAAGGAAAATTATCTTTATGAGACTTCAAATTAAAGAAAACCTTTGGAGCCACAAAATCACTAGGGTAACAATTTAAATAAGTAGCTCTATCAAAAATCTTTTTATTTTCCATAATAATAATAATAATAATGTTTATAGTCGTGATTTGGATGATAAGAATTTTGTTGGTAAGGATGATGATTATATGTCTTTACCATTTAAAGCATCAATTTATAATTTGGTTTATAGGAATAGTCATTTGTTAGGTGGAAAGAAGGTTGCATGGAGGAAAGGTTCTGATTTGAATTCATTACTTAATGGTTCAAAGCAGTCTATTGATAGTAGGTCTATTCCTGGTATTGTTTATAAAATTCCATGTAGTTGTGGTAAATTTTATGTAGGCCAGAGTAAATTTAGCCTTAAAAAAAGGGTTAAGGTTCATATAAGTAGAGTTAAACATAGGTATCTTAACTCAGCTTTATATATTCATGAATTGAATACAGGTCATAGAATATTGTTTGACAATGCTTCAGTTATTTTTTATGAAAAGAATGAGTTAAAAAGAAGAATAAAGGAGACTTTGATGATAAAACTCCTTGATTCTGAGGCTATCAATCTTATGAAGACTTCTTTTGATATTAAGGGAAGGTGGAGTTTGAAATGAATTATGGGAAGGTTTGTTTGTTTATATATATATATATATATATATGTTTTCCTTTAGGTTGATTTTCACTTGAGAAAGTCTATTTGTAGTAGATGAAATCATGGTTGTGTAAGGATTTTGGTAAAATTTTGAATTTAATCTAGTACTGTATTGTTTTATGGTTTTGCATTTTATTTTTTTCTAGTATAGTGTTAGACAGTTTTGGATATATATATATATATATATATATATATATATATATATATATATATATATATATATATATATATATATATAGCTTGTATGTTAGGTATTGGATATATGTATTTGTAAAATGTGAAATGACACAATTGCAATTTTACACCATCTTTTATAGTAATTTTATTGTGTTTATAAATCATTCATATAAACATATATTTTGACATAATAAGCAGGTATACAGATCTTTTGCATATCTGAAAGTGTTGGAAAATAAATACTATGAGAAATCAACCTGTCCATTTTAGTTAAAGTGATTAACCAATTTAATGTTTCAATTTGTACAAGAGAGCACTATTTTTTTATACTTATCATAATTAGTTTCAGTGTATTTACTATTACTATTTATTGTAATATAGGAAGCACATCAACCTTCACACATGCGCTGTTTCAATATAAATTGATGTACACTCACGCATAAACAAAGATTTAAAAGAAATGAATTCACTTGACCTTCAAGCTTATCTATATATAAATCAACCTTTGTTTACTATGCATTATTCAGAGCTTGAATAAGTGAATTCCCTTGATCTTTTAAATCTTTATTTACGCATGCGCGTCAATTTATATTACAACAGCGATCATGGGTGAAGGTTAATTTGCTTCATATATTTTAATAAATACTGTGCTGTATAAAAAATAAAAATATTTATTAATCTATAACTAGTTATATATAATACTTGCAGTATTTTAATCAAATTCAGTTCACACTTAAATAAAAATATTTTGGATTATTTCTTTTAAAATATTGAGGAAAAGTCAAGCATATTTTAAGAAGATAAGTGCGGTATTGATTTTTTTTTGTTACTTACATATATATATAAAAGCGCTTAAACAAAAATTATAAAAACGAATTTATTGGCAAAACGTTAAAATTAATTCATCCAAAGAATAAAGCGAATCTAAAAATATAAGTAATAAAATTATGATTTTGAGAAATATATTTTCTTTTAAAAAAATATTTTTAATGATTAAGAAATGTTTGAATGGGTTGTCCATTATTATAGACTTTACTTCTTTAACAAATGTAGTTATTAAAAACAGTTTTTCAATAACTTTTTTGCAGATTTATTAAAATCTACTTTCTTATGTATATATATATATTCTTTCAATATACTACATACAAATAATTTAAAAGATAAAACAGCCTACGGAGGCGCAGATTGCTTCTTATAAGTGGAACAGAAAGAAAAAAAAAGATCATTAACAAAATTTGCCAATTTCGAGCATTTATGTTTTTTCTTCGGTTTATATCCAAGTAAAAATAGTTCTGTATAAATTTATTAACCGGTATTAGATAGTACAGTTTAGCTATCTGAGAAAACAAAACGTGATTGCAACCTGAATAAATTTTCAAGTTTGCTAGTCAGTGTAAGACTGAATCATAAGCATGATTAGCGAATATGCTACCATTGTTTATGAAAATCTATTTATATACATAAATATTTAAAATCTTCTAAAAATTTTACATTGAAACCATGTTGTGCTTTATGAGTAAGCTTTTTGTCTATGAAAACAGAAATTCTATTGGAAAAATCTTCACTCCTAAACATACTTAATCAATAGCACTGTTTAAATAATAAAAACAAAATAAGATAGTAAGTATTTTAACTGAAAATCAATATTTATGTTAGCGTTGTCTGATTCATAAAAAAGGAAAGTGATTTCTTAATCAGTAAAAGTAATTTCTCTGCGGAATTATGGCAGTGTTCAGATCTGAAAATAATTGCTTTGCTCTGATTTTTTATTTAACTAAAAACAGAAATATGTCTTTATGAGCATGAATTAGATATTGATCCTGGATGATGTTTAGTTTATTATGTACCGAATAGAATACTTAAATTTATTTCCATTTAATTAATTTTAATAACCCTGTAAGCAAACAATATCTATTAAATATGCAGTTTTGAAAATATACAATACATTTTAGAAATAATAAACTTCAAATGCACATACTATAAAAATCCTTTATACATCTGACTTGTAAAGAATTTTTATAGCACGCATACTTAAAGCCAATATTATTATATATTTATTCACAACTATAGATTTAGAATGATCTGCCTTGCTATATATATATTAATTATCCACAATTATTGAATATGATATTTTTTTGTATTTATATTATCAATATGTAGAAATAAACACACATTTACATTTCTGTTTATATATGTTTCCCTTCCTTTGATCATAAAAATGATGTCACCAAATAGGGTTCACTGCTTGATAATCCTCAGATTTTTTTTCTCCACTGATGTATCTATTATTTATAAATATATTTGCTCTTCGTCTAAAATCGGTTTCTCTGTCTTATTTAAAACAACGTGAGAACTATTATATATTAATATGGTAATCACTTGTTTAATACGGTGATTATAAATTGCTATTTCCAATCTTCAATGAGGATTTTGCAATATCTGAAACTCTGATGCTTTACTATTAAATCAACAAACTGCAGCTTTCCAAAACAAAAACTGTCAAGCATTTCATACACGCATATGTAGGTAAAATATCTTAAATGTTTTAAAGTGTTTTTGTAAGTTATAAAAATTACCGATTTTTCGAATTATTAAAATAATTAAATTATTGCAGAAAAAGAGAGCAGATTATGAAATGTCATATGTTAAAAGTTTGATATTTTAATTTGATGATAGTTTAAAATATTTTAATTTTATTTCATTTTTTTGCTTTGATTAAAAAGAACATAATTTATGTTCTTTGAAATATTAAAATTTAAATAAATGTGGGATTTAAAAAAAATTAGCATATCTTTTAAATCAAAACCCAAACTTGGAAATATTCGTTTATATTCATACATTCATTTGACGCTCAATTAAACTGAAATTGAACGGCAGCCGCAACAGGACAAAATAATAATGAATTAAAGATTTCCTACTGACAAATGTCAAAAATTGTTTTACAAATATTATTCATTCTCCACAATACATAATTTAATTAAATAGAGATATTATTTTTTAAAAAAGACAAATGTTAAAACAAAATTTAAATTATAATTAAACATTTTAAAATTAGTTATCATTATCAATATAAAAATCCATTATATAGTTCACTTATAAAAATAATATATATATATAGTTCATTTATAAAAATAGTTAATGAAGACTTGAAGAATTGATTGTTATATCTGTACCCCCTTAAATAACAAAGTCTCACCATTAATTATAAACTTTACGATGTCGAATTAAATAACACTTGTACGTCACCTAATTTAATTTCTATTCACAATATTCTGTCTGAACCCAATTTGAGATATTTATGACCATGTGAAAACTAGTAATATTCGTTAGATTTGGAAATTGGATTAATTTTGATTTTTCTAATACCAATTTCTCTAAAAAGTCAATATTCAAAAATTTAATGATAAAATTTAATGTCTATTATTGAGTTATTCTTAGCTAAAATATAATAGTCACTTATTCCTAAGTTGTTTTCCATTTTTCTAATTATTAATTTGTTATCTAGGTAATCAATTTAACGATCTATTTATGTGTGAGTGTATCTATCGTCTATCCAAGTATCTATCTATTTTTTTATTTGTCTGTCTGGCTACTTACCTTGCTGTTTGTTTATATATATAACAAACTTTTTTGTATACATTTATATTGATAAAAAAATCAAGTCAGATGACCTAATTTTAATAAAGCTCCTATTTACAAATGTTATATATAGAGTAAGTTAAAAACAAACTCTTATGAAGCTTCAAAAATACCCTCAACCTCAGACCGCGGTTTCTTCCCTAGCACCTCACTGATGACGCTAGAGGCAGAAACCGCGGTCTGAGGTTGAGGGTATTTTTGAAGCTTCATAAGAGTTTGTTTTTAACTTACTCTATATATAACATTTGTATACATTCATAGTACACTTATAACCATATATTGTGAAATATATTTAATAAAAAAGGTTGATCTTAAAATTTTTCCACTGGATAAAGTTAGCCGTAAATCTAAAAGATTGATTGATGATCAATATATCTCAGTCATTAATAAATCAAAATATTACATACAAATATATAATTAATACCCATATTGCATAAATGTAAAAGTCACATGATGATTTCCAAATATTACTAATGTAAATAATTGAACTGCTCACTGTCTTCCATACTCAATAAGGGTTCATAGTAAGAAAATAATCATATTTTACTGGATCTAAAATATTATATGTAAGATTATCTTGAACTACAAAAGCCATAGAATCATATATTAAATGTAAATTGATTTGAAATGACTGGTATTTAAATTTACAGAGCAAGGTATCCCCAATCTGATTTAACTCTGAAAATAAATAAATGAATGTTAAGTATGTAATAATTACTAATTTTCAAATATGTAAAAGTCAAATTATGATTTTACAGGGAGTGTTAATATAAATAACATATATAATTCATTATTTTTTTCCCAATCCATCAATCGATCTATCTTCTATCAATATATATATATAATGTTTTCACTGTTGTATGATATAAATAAATTATTACTTTTGGGGCTAAACCGTGTTATTCATGGAAAATAACACACGGTTTAGAACAAAAAGTAATAATATATATATATATATACTTATTATTTTACATAGTTACAATGTTACTAAGATTATATTCTCCTTTATAATATTTCATTAACCTTAACTTCTAGACACACATTTTGAAGTACTAACTTTAGGCATGTATTCCAAAATAATAATGAAAATAGCTTAAAACTGAAAAAGATTAAGAAATTTAAAAAATAGCATTACTTTGATTTTTATGCATTGTTATTGTTTCCTAATTTGCAAGATATAGAAGCAGATTGTGCAAGATATAATCTTATGAAGATAATTTGAAATCGATTGTATTATAAGTTTTTTTTCAAAATTTTATTTTATTAAGAAAACAATTGGAATATAGACTGGCACAAAACATGTTAACGAACAAGAATAAGATTTGTTGCTAATATTATTTTTCAGAATTTTTTTTAACTATTGAAATATTTTATCATCAATTCTGCTCTGTTAAATTTTTATAATTTACAATTAATATTTAAAACATTGTTTTTATATAATTCTAATATTTCTTTATTGCTTGCCAATTTATCCACTATTATCAATCACTTTCCTTTATTCACTTTTTTACAAATTATATACTTATTTTGCGATCATAACTGTTTTGATTGCTCCAGCAATCTTCTTCACATCTTTTATTGCTAAACTAACCCAACTGTTATGATAGTAAAAAAATGTATAATGCATTGTAAAAAAGTGAATAAAAGAGAGTGATTAATATTAATATTGGATTTTTTTTAAAAAATATATACATTCATTCTGCCTTATCAGACAACTGAGAAGAAAGACCATGGTGTTTCTTGATCTTAAACTCAGAGGTAAAAAGGCAATAAATTCACCATGCTGTCTATAATGCATATTGGTGAGCAGTCCATCCATGTTCATATACAAATACCTTGGTCAGATTATTAATACAGAATGAAACATAATGGATGAAATTAATCATAGAATTAAACTTGTTTGGAGTACTTTTGGTAGAAATAACTTGATATTAAAAGGAAATACGCCTATGTGTTTGAAAAGGAAGGTTTTAATAAATGTGTTTTACCAGTTCTTATTTATGAATCAGAGACTTGGACACTTAATAGAAGAGAATACAGAGAAATCAGACCACTCCAAGAAGTATGGAGATATGCATGTTAGGAGTAACAAGAAGAAATTGAAAATGCAATATATGGGTTAAAAAACAAACAGGTGTTATTGACCTCATTAAAAAAACTAAAAGACAAATGTAGTTGGGCTGGACATATTGCTAGAAGAGATGATAATACATAAACAATTGAAATCTTAAACTGGATTCCAAAAGATTGTATAAGACCCAGAAGAAGACCACATGTGAGATGGCGGAATAAAGTAAGAAAGTGTGCAGGAGTGATGTGGAGAAGATAAGCTAAACATCAGAGAAGATGGATTGAACTTGGAGAGATTTTCATCCTGCAATGGATAAATAATAGTTGATGATGATGATGATAAGAGTAACATTAAAAAACTATATAACAGCTTCAGTATAAATAAATTTAAATAAAAATTATCAAATGTTTTCTTAATTACATTATTTCTCTTCTCTTTTTCACTACTTTTATTAATATTATTTCTAAGATATTCAGCAAGTGGTTAGTGACCATCTCACTTCTGCCTTTTTTTTCATCTAGACCACTTCTATCTTTTGTTCTTTTAGGACAAATTTGCACAAGCCTATCAGGTAATTTTTCTTCAGACAAGTTTTGTTATTAGGGGGTTAATAAAAATAAAGAAAAAGCAAAGAATCTTCTCTGAAATATGCTACTTACTATTATCTATTTACAATCTTTTTTCTATATATGTCAGTTAGTCTGTCTCTCGCTATCTAACTGATTATTTGTTGTCTACATAGAAACATACTTAAAAACCCATCCATCCAACCTTTTAATAAACTATCTATACTTTTAAAATAATAGGGGCACTATTGCACCTGAACGCAAAGCTACTTTATATTTAAAACAAAATAAAATTATACTATTCTGGAAGCGCACCCATATTATTATATTATACAAGTATATTTTCGCACGCAAAGTTTTCGAGTTAGATTTGAATTATAAACTATCTATGTAACTTCCTATCTATATATCTGTGTGTGTCTTTTATATGTAATTCTCTTAATATTGTAACTATATTTCTATTCATTTGCCTGCCCACATATCTCTCCAATTGTAGTTTTTATCTACCTATCCATTTCTTGATTCATCCATTTACTATCTATTTTTTCTGTCTATTTATTTATGTATATGTCTATAGATCTATTTGTAGATAAACTATCTGTTTTAGGGTTAACTGATGATCTGTGTATATCAATATATTAATCTGATTATTTAATTTGTAAATCTGTATATATTTATTTACTTAACTATCTCTATACTTATCTATCCATCTAACTGTACATTTTTTACTGTAAAAAGCCATTGAGCATGGCAGATATAGAACAGTTCAATTATTGTTTAAAATAGATTTTGTAAATTTAACATGGTATAATATTTATTCATTATTAAAATATTATTTATCATTTTGATTATGAAGGTGTTAAGATAGTTCATAAAGAGAGAAACCATAATAAAAAACAATTTAAGGAAGCAATTTTAATAAATAGCAATAAAATGAATATAATTAATTGCCAAGTTGCTAACATTAAAATATGGTATTAATGGGATTTGAGTTGATGACTATTGCTTCTGTTATGTTTTCTGAAATTATTGGTAGTTGAGGAGGGATAAGAAATTAACTCAAAGTATTTCTGCAGATTGAAAGACTGTATATTATATTTTATTACCATTATTTTATTCTTTATATTGTTATTACAATGTTTTTTTATTTAACAGCCATTTTATTTGTGTATATATATATATTATAAAAAGACTCCAAGTCCGACTATAGGTAGATGCGACTTCCTCGAGTCCTGAAAAGGATCGTCCAGTTAACTAAGTAATAATGGTAGATCAATTAAGCATAATGATAATGCAATCTGATGTTGACACTACTTATAAAATACAAGTCCATTTATTATATATTTTGTTATGGATATGTATAAATAAGACATTTATTTTATATAGCATGATGTTGTTAAACTATAATAGCAATCAGCATTAAGCCTATGCACATGCGTTTTGTGAATATATATATATATATATATATATATATATATATAAAGATAGTGTTCATTCACATAAATTGTAATGATCTGTTTGACCTCAGAGGATAAAGTTTTATCCAAGCATCGTATAAGGCCAGCACCACTACTGATCAATCCAAAGGGCATCCTATTAAACTGATAGGTGAAACCCTCATATTGAAAGACAGTATATTGGTGATCATCAGGATGGAGTTTGATTTGCTAATAACTGGAGGTTAAGTCAAAGGCAGAGAATACTTTCTTATTTCCAAACTTCAGAACAATTCGTGTTTGGGTGGTGGGATTTCCTATGAGGAACCGTAATTTTGTTCAGGTGACGAACATCCAAACAAAATCTCATCAATCCATCTTTCTTCTTCACAGTAACAATTGGATTACAATAAGGTGAAGAACATTTGGAAATAATTCCCCAATCAAGAATCTTATTGATTTGTTTTGTTATCTCTTCACGATATTGGTATGGTATAGGATGTGATTTGGATTGAAAGGGTTGGTCATGTATAAGATTTATTTTCTGCTGGAAACCCTTTATTATCCCTGGTATTTCTGAAAAAATAAGGCCAGATTCATTAATAACAGATCATAATTTAATTTTGTCATTGCTTCCAAGTAAATTAGATTCTGCAATTTTACTTTCAATTAGTGCCTGTGGGATTACAGATATCATACAATCAACTTCAAAAAGACCATATCTTGGACACAAGGTCATTTCCAAATCTTATCATTAATCCCAATTATCTTATTTGAGAAATCAAGGATAGAATGGTTCATGTGGAGGAAATCTGCCCCTAAGATAGCCTCATGTATTAAGCCATCTAATATAAGAAAGTCATGATAGAGGGTTGTTTGGCCAATTTTAATTTGTATCCAAATGTGTTTTTGTAATAATTTGTTTTTTCTATTATTTGCCATGGTGACTTGTGTGGATTTTAGTGGTAAAATTGTGATGTTAGGGTTATTGGTCAGAACTTTATGAAAGAATGCATCTGACACCACTGATATTTGACTACCAGAATCTAATAATGCTTTAACTGGTATGTCCTCAAACAACACCTCTATCATGGGGCAACTTTGCAAAGCAAAATCAGGTGCTCTGTCCTCCCATGAATGCAACAAATTAGTGATTTCCCAGTTTTCTATTTTATTTATGTCCCTCATTGTTTTTTCGGTTTCTTGAGGTGAGGAACATGACCACAAGTACCTTTTCAGTTTGGTTTTTCATGTATTTTCAATGCATGATTACTGGTTGTAGATTGAGATTTTTCTGGGCTATTGAAAGGATTCATCTTGTTTTTATTATTTGATGTTTGATTACTCTTATTTGAGTATGTATGAGAAGGGATTAGCTGTAATGACTTCCCTTTCCAATGATTTATGTCATTATTATTCTTTCTTTTTTTATAATAACTAGTATTTACTGTGAGTTCTTCTTTTCTCTTTTCTGTAGTTCTTGATGATGTGTTAGTATTATTTAAATCAATACTGTTAAGTAATTCTGTTACTTTTTCTATACTATTGGTATTTGTGCATAACAATAATTGCTCAATTTTCCATGGTAAGTTTCTTTTGACAATTCAAACAATATCACATTCTGTTAAATGATAAGTACTTAATGGTCAAAGTTTGGTAACTTGTCATTGGAAGAATTTAGTTAATGTTTCCCCTGGAGAAGGCTTATATTTCTCTTGAAATAGTTGATAAAGTAATGTTTCTTGTTTATCCCTACTTCAAAAATTTTTAATCAACATTATTTGGTAATCATTAAATGTGGATGGAGTTTTGAATAATGACTCCCACCATAGGAGTGCATCTCCCCGTAAATGACTATAAGCAATATTCAGTTTTTCTCCCTCAGTCAAATTCTTATTTACTGAAAAATATAAATTGAGACTCTTGGGGTGTTCTATGGGTGATTCACTTGGTAATCCCTTAAAAACCTTGAGTCACACAAATTGATTAATGGTATTCATTTGTGTTGTATGATTATATGGTCTATTTAGCACTGTAGAATCTATATGTGGGGTTAGCATAGGCAAATCTTAATTACTTTGATTTATGTTAGGATTAACTCCACCAAAATTATCATGAAGAAAATATTCTTCATTTTCATGCATCATTTGATGTGGAAAGATAGATTCAAATAAGGATTTGTTTACATCATTAAGATCTCAGGTAATTGTATCTGGATTATTTTCTACATTTCTTCTATCTTTATCATCTTGTGTATTTGGGTTATGTTTATTTAATTGCATTTCTATATTTTGTGAATTTTTATCTAATTGAGATTCAACATGGATAAAATTTTGGGTAGTGGTTTTATTCAAGTGATATATTTGATTCTGTGTTGCACTTGTGTCTTTTATAATTATTTCTAAAGCCTTTTTATTTATAATTATATCTGCTTTATTTAAAGCCACTTTATCTCTTAGCTGCCTTAGATCTTGTTTTATGGTTTCACTAATTTCCATCCTTGTTTCTATGTCACTATTCTGTCTTACATTAAACTGATTCACTTTCAAATAAATATCCTAAAATTCTTCTTGAATCTTTTCATGGTACTTTTCTTGGTTTGTTTGGATTTCATTTTTAAAAGTTGTCTGGCTCTGGTGCATCTCTTGATATTTGATACCTACCTGATTAGTTACACTACAACTAAATTCTTTAAAACGTTGTTGACATTGTAAGTTTCCATCATTCACCTCTTTTCTCACTTCATTTACTGTTTGTTTCATTTCAACATTATCTTTTTGAAAATTGTTTAAGTCTAATGATAATTGTTTCATTTCTTCAAACAATTTAGTTTCAACCTCTTTGATTTCTACTTGCATCTTTTCCTTAACATCATCAATATCTTTCTTTAACTCTTCTTTCATAGAAATTATGTCTTCTTTTAATTTCACTTTCATATTATCCATATCAACTTTAGTTACCATATTATCATTCATTCTAGTCATTTCTTCCTTCATATCAGCATTCATTTTATTCATTACTCCCTTCATATAATCATTCATTTTATTCATATCAGCATTCATTTTATTCATTTCTCCTTTCATATCAGTATTCATTTTATTCATATCAGCTTTGGTTACCATATCAGCTTTTTTATTATTCATTTCAGCTTTGGTTACCATATCAGCTTTTATATTATTCATATTAACATTCATTTTATTCATATTTGCTTCCATACTAACTTTTAGATCCATTATCATTTGAACCAATTGAGTTATATGCTTATCACTTTCTTGAGATTGTACTGTTATAGTGTCAGCTACTTTTTGTGTTTGAGGTAATATTTGATCTGTCATGTGAACTTGTGAAGGATTTTCAACTTCTGCTATGGACCCATCAGACATTAGGACTTGTAAAGATCCTTGTTCATTACTAATTGAAGTAATTTCTACTTCACTATCTTTATTGCGTAAAGATTCTTCAAAACTTTTTACTTCCATTATTAGTAGCTTTTTACCACTTCTAGTTATCATTAACGAACAATTTTTATTATGATATATATATATAATTATTCAAAACAATACAATAATTAATACAGTAACAATATTTTAAACAAATATATACCAATTTAATAGAAGTACTTTCAACTATCTATGTATTCATTGTCAACTAGACTCAAATTGTATTAGAAAAAACCGTTACAAATGTAAACAAAAGTAATACGTCATACATCAATTTTCCCACAATTCATTAATTTTTATATTGGCTGCCTGTCTATTTATCAACTGTTGCTTTTCACTTTTTATTAACATAGCTTCTTTAATTTTGCGTTTATTATTATTTCTTTCAATACACAGAATTTTAACTTTATTAAAATCAAAATCAAAACCATAATTACATGTTACATTATGATCAAAAAATACTGATGGTGATGAATTGTGGGAAAATTGATGTATGACATATTACTTTTGTTTACATTTGTAATGGTTTTTTCTAATACAATTTGAGTCTAGTTGACAATGACTACATAGATAGTTGAAAGTACTTCTATTAAATTGGTATATATTTGTTTAAAATATTGTTACTGTATTAATTATTGTATTGTTTTGAATAATTATATATATTTTATTATAATTGGAATACAGACATTGAATAATAATTATATATATATATATATATATATATATATATATATATATATATATATATATATATATATATATATATATATTGTAATGGAATGGACTTGCTGCATTCCATTTAAATTAAAGAAAGAAGGCTCCAAACGTTGGTCCCAAATGTAATGGAAACTATACGATATGTATATAAACATATCATGCTGACCATGTTGTCGTGCCAAATGTAATGGAAAATATCTTTATTATACCAATCACCAGTTAACAAGGTCCTACAGTTTGTGGTGCCAAATGTAATGGACAATATATCATATAAACATATTATAAATCAAACATATTATAAATCAAATGTAGTGGAACGTCAATATATTAGAAGAAAATAATGTTTCAAACATTGGATGAAAAATATAATGGAATATATGTAATCTAAATAAATCCAATTGTTAAAAAAGCCTAATATAATAGATTGTATGATTTAAATGAAGAAAGACAAAATTATCCCAGTTATATTTAAATAAATTGTTTATATGTCCTTCCAACTAGCTTACATAAAATAAATTTAAAATCATATAGAACAATGAGATCTATCCTTATAATTTATTTTCAAGGTTGATATGACTAACTAATCAAATATATATCAGAAACAAAGGGAATTCTATTAAATCCAATATACAAATCTATTATGTAAATTTATGTATATCTAAACATATCAATGAATAATAATATATGTAAGTGGCCTAAAGACTAAACAATAAGTGAAATATGAAGTTATCTTCTATTAAATTGTGAATTCAATTAATTTCATAATGACTCTGGCATTAAAAGAAAAATAAGAATAAAATATTAATACGCTTTCTAATAAATTACAAAGGCATTATCTATAAAACAAATAGTACATCCTTTATTTCTATATTATGATTTAATTTTAGGTAGTATCAATGTTTTAAATAAGTTTTAAATACAAACCCAAATAATAAATATACATATATACTTACAATAAGTATATATAGTAAATAGATAAAGACATATCTGTGCTTAACAAGTAGGTATTAATATAAATACAAATCCATATTTATATTTTTCAGATATTCAAAAAAAAAAAAAAAAAAAATATTATATACAGCAAATATATATATAAATTATTGTTTTGGTCTGCATAAGAATTATTATATGAAGTTTAAAAAAATGGAAATACATAAATTAATAATAAAACAATTTTTATAATAAAAATTTGCGAATATAAATTTACTTATTAAAATATACATAACAACTCATATGCAACCCAAACTTATAAGCCATACTTTAAGATTTTAAATTACTTAAGTGGTAATTTTGACACCTGTTAAACATTTATTGCTGTTAGAAAACAAGATGCTTGAATTGAATATTTATAAAAAAAACGTTATATTTTTATAATGAAAAATAAAAGTAAACAAAAATATTGGTCTCAAAAATATATTTATATATCATTTATACATATAAAATTATTTACTACCTTTCAAAATTCACTTATTTATTTTTCTTTCAAAAGTCAACTTATTCCATTGTTTTATTCATTTATCCATTTAATATTAGAATGCATTCTAGAGTCAAATTGAATTGAAGAAATGTCATGTTAGAAAAATTATTAGTTTCCAAATGCACATATATACTTTATTTTTTCTTTTTAAATTTCTCTCCTTGAAAAAAAAAAATAATAATTGACATGTTGAATCCAATGTATTAATCACTTTTAGTTACCTCCAGATTATTATTAGATTGACCATTATAGATTCCAGATAGCTATATCAAATTTCGGCTTCAGACGCGATGAAATTCATGTGTTGAAATTTGCTTAGTTTTTCTTTTTAAACTGCCTTGGAATAAATGAAAGAAAATGGTGCAGCCCCTTGGCTGCAATATATATAAATTAGCCAGTCATGTTTATGTATTGATTACAGAAATTTATCTTATTCCACTATTCTTAAGAATGGCAATTTCAAAGAAACAAAGTACAACAAATTTTTATCCTTTTGTTTGTTTAATCACTATCCTAATAATAATGGCTTCTTTTTGCTGCTGTTGTTGTTCTCTGTGTGCCAGCAAATGCTGTTTTAAAAACCATTGTTACATATGTTTTCTTTTAAACAATTAACATTCAAAAAAAATATTAACCATATAAAAAAAAATATTAAATCGAAAATTTATTTGACAGCTTTTAAAATATATGTATATATACATAAATAATAATATTGCATTTTTTTTAATAATCACCACAAATAAAATAATGTTTTTTTTTTATAATCAACAATTTATATGTCCTTATTTATTTATAATAATTAGAACATATATGTATTACTATTAAACATCTCAACATTAAGAATAATAATAATAACAATAGTTAAATATTCACAATGATGTACCATCAACAAATAAATAAAATAATAACTCCAACTAATAACTATAACTAATAACCATAAACAATAATAATACTTCATATATAAACATCAAATCAAAGAGATTTTTTTAATAACAACAAATGATTTTTTAAATATAGATAGATTTATCGATAGTTACAATACCCCCTAATCCACCGGAAAAAAAATGTCTTTGCAAATAACTAATGAATTATGAGATATTGAAAAAAAAAAAAAAAACTTCTCAAATTTGTAATCTTTCTAAGGACTAACATGGTTTAAAGAATATTACTTTTCTTATTAATAACCATATTCATTTGTTCATATCTATCTTTCAGATCATCTAGATCTTTGTCCAAGTTTTCTTTAAAAAAATAATAATAATTAAAAGTGCCTTTTAATTTCCAGTTTTTTGAACTCCGTGAAGAAGTTTGCTTTGATTTACAATATTTTTATATAACATTTTGGTATAATTCAATTGCTTTAGAATAATTTTGGGATCAGCTTCTAAAAAATTTGCTATGATCTCCTTAGATTTTGCCTCTATATCCTTTACATAAATACTAACTTGATCATAAGCACTAACATAGTTTTTAATTTTATCAATAATAGTTGCTACTTTATCAGATAATCTATTACCTTTCATTTGAATATCATAATAAATATCATCGGCTTGAGCAAGTCTTTGTTTTAATTCACTTGTTCTATGTTCAATTGAAAACAATTCTCTGGGCAGTTTTGAATGGTATTCATTCAAATTTTTTAAATAATTCTTTAAAAATTGCAAATCAGATTGATGTGATACAACTTCAACATTAAAGAATTCTTGAAAATTCATTTTGTTTTACAACAATAACATTACTATATTAATTCTTTTCAGTTTAACTTTAGGTTTACTTAAATCTCTTTCCTTAGCTATATTTTCTCAAAGAAAATCTTTACGAATCACATCCTCACTTATTATTTTAAGTTTAATTTTGGCTTTGCCAATTTTTTTTATAAAGTCTATACTTCTTTTAAGATAATTTAGCTTAATCTTCTCTCTACTCAACTCTTTGAATTTTACTTTAATTTTCCTCATATTTTTAGTTTTAAATTTTACCCTGGTTTTACCTACTTTCATCCCTCTATTACAATTTTCATAAAGAAAATTCTCTTTAGATTTCTTTACCTTCTTATTTCTATCAAATTTTAATAAGATATATCTTACCAACTTTGTCCTGCTGGGATACTTATAAAATAAGTCATTTCTATTGCAACAATAGTACAAATTCTCATTCAAATACTTATTCTCTAATATATCTAAAAATATACTTTTTTGGTACCACACAAAATTACTGTGATACTGTTCTTTATAAGATAACATCTTATGATTAAGATAATGTGTCATATCCAGACAAAATTTATTGAATTCAATACTCATGTTACTATATACTAAACACTTTGCAAGCACTCTACCATCATTGGCTATAGATTGAGAAGAATTACATTTATATATTAAGTTTTGCCTTTCAAGCGGTTTATTACAATAGTAATAATCCCTTCCATCCAAGTTATATGCATACACATGATCCATACACCTCCTATGAAGAATCATACTAAACAACTGCTGATCAAAACTCTGATTGTTACTTTTAAAATTGTTGTACAAAAAGAACTTATCAGAATATTTTTGATCTATCATGACACTTTCTTTATATTGACTTTGAGAAACACATTCTGTTCTTTCTAGTAATTTTTGAGAGCTAATTTTAATCTTTTCTGGTGAACTTAATTCAACTTCTAAAGTTTGAACACCTTCATTGATTTTATTATAATGCATTTCTATTTCTCTTAACTCTAGAGTACTCTTGTCTAACCATTGAAAACCTAACTGTCCAATTCCTAAATTCTGAACAATGTCCTTTAATCTTTCACAACTTAATTCTACTTCTTCTGATTGCTTTTGGGGATTTAATTTTATTTCTAAGGATCTATCAACTATTTTATCCTCACTATAGTATTCATCAAAAGTTTTAACTTTATCTATATCCTCTTTATAAACTAACTTTTTGTAGGATTTATTCATTCCTATAATATCATTATTCAACTTAAAAGATTCCATGGGTTCCTTTAATATATTATCATACAATTCATTATTCTCATTAATTATTTTAACAGACTCTTTATTATTCTGACTTTGAAAAGTCAACCCCTCTCCTTCCGATTTACTAGAAACATTCGATACTATTTTCTCAATAGAATTTTGAGATTTTGAATTTATCCCTAACTGTTTTAGTAATCTCTCTTGTGATTCTTTATTTTTCTTTATCTCCATTTTATGTTCCTCTAACACTTGACTATATCTCTGATTTTCTAATATCGTTTCATCTATCCTTTCTATTCATCGTTCTGCCTCTACCTCCTTTGCCATTACTTCTTTTATCAAAAAGTAGTCTGAAAATCTAACTTTACCTCCACACAACTATGACCTTTCTTCTGTATCTCAACATTCATATCTATACCTTTCTTAATCATTTCAATAGATTCTTTATGCTTTTTTATCTTTTCATCAACCGATTCAAGAATCTTTCTTATTAATTCTTCATTTTTAAAATTTTTCCCATTTACTAAATCTATCAATGGTTTATCTTTTTCCCTATCATCTATCAACTCAACAGACAATATAGTTGCTTCTAGTTCTTTAGTAACCAATTGAACAGATTCCTTTTGAATCTCTATTTCTTCATGAATTAACTCACTATCTGTACTAATTTTTTCAACAGATAACTGGGTTTCATCACTAGTTAATTCAATAACAGATTTATCTTTTCTTAAATTATCATCTACTAATTTAACAAAAGATAACTTGACAGGATCTTTATTTTCTTCTGTAAAACTATTATACAAGTTAATATTTTCATTAACTATCTTAATTACTTGTGGATTTGCTTTTCTTATTATTTTAACAAGTTGTCTATTTTCTGCCATACTTTTACTAATTAAACTAATAGGTTCTTTACGCTTTTTCAAATCTGTACTAGTTACTTTAACAGATTTATCATTTACTTTGAAAGATACTTTATGATTTGCTATATCTTTATCAATTATCTCAACTGATGGCTTAGATTCAGTTTCTATACTTTTAGATTCAATATTTTGTGATTTATTATTCTTCTCTAATTTATTTTTCAAATTAGCATCTACTATTGTAACATCTTGACTAACTATCTCAACAGATGATTTATTATCTTCAACATTTTTATTAATAAATTGAGTTTCTTTCCACATCCTTTCTTCAATCAACCTCACGAACTCATGGCTATATTTATCAATTATTTGGAATCTCTTATCAAATATACGATCTATAGATTCACACACAGTATACGATTTATAGATTCACACATACTATCTGTGTATTTATCAACTATCATTTCAATCTCCTTGTGAAGATTATCAGCAACTACTTTAGAAGTTATTGGTTTTCATTAAATTCCTTAAATCAAAATTACCACAGATCAAGAGCTCACCATCTCCAATCATTATCCCAACAAGCAATTACTCAACCAAGCAAAGTACAACCCTTTTAATTTTATTATACATAATAGCTATCCAATAATCTAAATTTTAGTTGTTTAAACTCATGAACTTCTTGGCTTATAAAAAGTCTCATCTATCATTATAACATTAATAAATTCCTCTAAAAAATATATATATAGAGAGAGAAAGTAACAACTGAGATCATTAACTAACATTTATTTATATGTAACGATAATAAATATTCTATACTCATATAATATTGAAATGTGGAAATTTCATATCAAATTTAATATAACCTTATAATATTTAAAATATAATAAAATGTTCACATGCCTTAAAAATAACTAATTCAATAATATTGTGAGATAACTTTTTCACTCAAAATAATGGTAGTTAAGCATAAAATTATTAAATTGATACCTATAAATTTTCTGGACCTTAAAACTTAATACAATTTTATATAGATAAAAAAAAATCAACTTCACTAATTATTAACTTTAGTGCCCAAAACATTATTTTACTAAAATTGTACTAATGTAATTTATCATCAACAAACATTCACTAACTGAACTTCATGTTTAGAGGTCACTTATAATGGAAAATAAAACATTGATATGTTTGTTTTTCAAGCCCTAATTGATAATCAAATGTAGTAAATTATTTGTTACCAACAATAATCAATTAACCAGGCCCTTAAGTTTGGTGCTATATATTAAGGTTATATACTTCTCTATTCCTCTAAAGATCCGACAGATACTGACAACCAAAAGATTGATTAGTACTTCACAACTTTGATATAGATAAAAGAATTTAATCACTACTCTTAAAGCATACAATGTTTCATGAACACTTAGATGGTTATCACATTTCATTCTATCCAAGCTACTACAACCCATAATAATTTTCTGAAAACACTATTGCACTGCCCTGCTTACATCCAAGTCTTAGGGGCTATTATTATAAAATATTTCCTTGCTCATCTTTGGGAGTCTTAGAGGCAAATATTATACATATATTAAAAATAACTATACCATACTCTCTCTGGAGTTTTAGAGGTAAAATCATGGCAGGACTACTGTTAACTGCTTCATGGTAAATAATAACTAACATCACAATTTGGGTTGGAGCAATGAATGAGATCAATCAGTCACAAGTGACATGAATACATCACACCCTCAAGACAATGACAAAAATTCCCCATCCATCATCAATACTTGCAATAGAACCAACCAAACTTCAACAATCAAATATCCAATCTAACCTTCAAAATTATAGATTTTCTACAACACAAATTTTCCAAATATGGACAAAATTATTACTCTATAATTTAATGCCATCAACATAATTTTTAAATTGAAATTAAGGTATTTCATGACTGTATTTATCTCTCATCATAAAAAAATACAATAACAGTAATCATCACCATCTAAACATAAAGCCAAAATATTTCTATATATAAAAAAAATTACACAAAAATGCTTCTCTTTCTTTAAACTATACATCTCTCAGGTATGTGGAGTATTTCAAGCCCTAATTAGCTTATTTCGAGCCTTAGTTGTTGCGCCAAATGTAATGGAATGGACTTGCTGCATTCCATTTAAATTAAAGAAAGAAGGCTCCAAACATTGGTGCCAAATGTAATGGAAACTATATGATATGTATATAAACATATCATGCTGACCACATTGTTGTGTCAAATGTAATGGAAAATATCTTTATTATACCAATCACCAGTTAACTAGGTCCACAGTTTGTCGTGCCAAATGTAATGGACAATATATCATATAAACATATTATAAATCAAACATATTATAAATCAAATGTAATGGAACATCAATATGTTAGAAGAAAATAATGTTTCAAACATTGGATGAAAAATGTAATGGAATATATGTAATCTAAATAAATCCAATTGTTAAGAAAGCCTAATTTAATAGATTGTATGATTTAAATGAAGAAAGACAAAATTATCCCAGTTATATTTAAATAAATTGTTTATATGCCCTTCCAACTAGCTATACATGAAATAAATTTAAAATCATATAGAGCAATGAGATCTATCCTTATAATTTATTTTCAAGGTTGATATGACTAACTAATCAAATATATATATCAGAAACAAAGGGAATTTTATTAAAACCAATATACACATCTATTATGTAAATTTATGTATTTCTAAACATATCAATGAATAATAATATGTGTAAGTGGCCTAAAGACTAAACAATAAGTGAAATATGAAGTTATCCTCTATTAAATTGTGAATTCAATTAATTTCGTAATGACTCTGGCATTAAAAGAAAAATAAGAATAAAATATTAATACGCTTTCTAATAAATTACAAAGGCATTATCTATAAAACAAATAGTACATCCTTTATTTCTATATTATGATTTAATTTTAAGTAGTATCAATGTTTTAAATAAGTTTTAAATACAAACCCAAATAATAAATATACATATATACTTACAATAAGTATAGATATTAAATAGATAAAGACATATCTGTGTTTAACAAGTAGGTATTAATATAAATACAAATCCATATTTATATTTTTCAGATATTCAAAATAAAAAATAAAAAAAAATATTATATACAGCAAATATATATATATATATATATATATATATATATATAAATTATTGTTTTGGTCTGCATAAGAATTATTATATGAAGTTTAAAAAAATGGAAATACATAAATTAATAAGAAAATAATTTTTATAATAAAAATTTGCGAATATAAATTTACTTATTAAAATATTCATAACAACTCATATGCAACCCAAACTTATAAGCCATACTTTAAGATTTTAAATTACTTAAGTGTTAATTTTGACACCTGTTAAACATTTATTGCTGTTAGAAAACAAGACGCTTGAAATGAATATTTATAAAAAAACGTTATATTTTTATAATGAAAAATAAAAGTAAACAAAAATATCGATCTCAAAAATATATTTATATATCATTTATACATATAAAATTATTTACTACCTTTCAAAGTTCACTTATTTATTTTTCTTTCAAAAGTCAATTTATTCCATTGTTTTATTCCTTTATCCATTTAATATTATAATGCATTCTAGAGCCAAATTGAATTGAAGAAATGTCATGTTAGAAAAAATTATTAGTTTCCAAATGCACATATATACTTTATTTTTCCTTTTTAAATTTCTCTCCTTGAAAAAAAAAATTGACATGTTGAGTCCAATGTATTAATCACTTTTAGTTACCTCCAGATTATTATTAGATTGACCATTATAGATTCCAGATAGCTATATCAAATTTCAGCTTCAGACACGATGAAATTCATGTGTTGAAATTTGCTTAGTTTTTCTTTTTAAACTGCCTTGGAATAAATGAAAGAAAACGGCGCAGCCCCTTGGCTGCGATATATATATATATATATATATTAGCCAGTAATGTTTATGTATTGATTACAGAAATTTATCTTATTCCACTATTCTTAAGAATGGCAATTTCAAAGAAACTAAGTACAACAAATTTTTATCCTTTTGTTTGACATGTCAGAAAATGCTGTTTTAAAAACCATTGTTTCATATGTTTTCTTTTAAACAATTAACATTCAAAAAAAATATTAACCATATTAAAAAAAAATATTAAATCAAAAATTTATTTGACAGCTTTTAAAATATATGTATATATACATAAATAATAATATTGCATTTTTTTTAATAATCACCACAAATAAAATAATCTTTTTTTATAATCAACAATTTATATGTCCTTATTTATTTATAATAATTAGAACATATATGTATTACTATTAAACATCTCACCATTAAGAATAATAATAATAACAATAGTTAAATATTCACAACAATGTACCATCAACAAATAAATAAAATAATAACTCCAAACAATAACTATAACTAATAACCATAAACAATAATAATACTTTATATATAAACATCAAATCAAAGAGATTTTTTAATAACAAATGATTTTTTAAATATAGATAGATTTATCGATATTTACAATATATATATATGTGTGTGTGTGTAAATTACTTTTCTTTCATAGTTATATTTTAATATATGCCATAAGATTTCATGCTGTTCTTATGCCCTTAAATGTAATTCTATTTTCCTACTTTTATACAATGTTGTTATAATATTTTTTTATGCCCAAATTATAATCGTATTTATTTATTTATTTTAAAGTGACTGATTCATCTGTGTATTACGGTTTATTTTATTTCAAGGTCTCTATTATTTATTATTCAGTGTTTTTACCAATTCACAACATACTCATATAATTTTTTTTTAAAACTATGGATTTAACTAATGGAAAACTACTGTTTCATGCCTTAAGCATGGGTGCCATGTATAATGGGATGATCCTTTTCAGGACTCGAGGAAGTCGCATCTAACTATATTCAGACTTTGAGTCTCCTTATAGAATGCCATGGATGATGTGATTTAAAATATAATCCAATCCACTCCTCTATTAATAACCTCGTTACTCTCGGAATTCAAGCTCAGAGTAGAAATCAGAATTGACTCTCTTCGGGCATTTCCACAAATATCCCACAGTAATGATAAATTTAGCATAAGCTATATATAACTTTTTTATAAATATTAAATCACTAAGTTGATTCAGCACATATATGCATGAGTATGTATATTTATAATTATTGTTTTTGTAAAATGACTAAATAAAATAAAAAACGAGATCTGTTTAATTTTAAAATCAAGTTTAACACATTTTAATCAGTAATAGAAACAAAAAATATTATCATGTAAATAATTAAAAATATAAAAATTTAGAATTATAATCTGTGCTTATATATGATACAATAATAAACTATTTAACATCCAAAAAATAAACCATAATGTAATTATTTACATATATATAATTTAAAATCATGTGTACAATAAATAATACCACCATACATTATAAATTTATGTATTTAGTCATTAAAATGATTCAGTGTGTGTTATATGTTTGTACCAGATAACAACCATTCACACTAGAATAACAATAGAATGTATTCTTATATTAATTATGTTATTGATTAAAAAAATTATGATAATTGTCAGGTAAGGTTCAATTTGGAATATAATAAAACTTTCTTCCAAATTGAAATAATTTGAAAATTTTTACCTTAGTCAACTGTCGCTTTTATCAGAGCATATATCAAAATATCAACATCTAGATTTTATTAAATAAATAAAAATAAAATGTTAATCTTATCAGTTCTCCACTTATCCTGTTAAGATCAATTTAATATATGAAGTAATTTTACCACGTAAATATAATTATCCCCAAAGGAAATAAAGTTTAAGAGTTATTAAAGTACACAATGAAGTAATCCAAGATGAGAAAAAATAATAATTTTATATTTCTCCTTAGACAAAATAAAATGATGATGAATGTTGAAAGATAAAGTTCATTGATCATCCTTCAAAGAGGTAATCCAAATATTCATTCTTTTAACTATTTGCATAGTAAAATATTTAACATCTTCTTCAATAAAATACTCCATTATCAAGGCAGCTTTTTTATTGGAAATTATGATGATTATATTTTAGGCATTAAATAGGAATAAATTTACATGTTCAGGTTTAAAACATCAGCAGAAATACTTGGCATATATTGTCTAGCCAGAGAACATCTTTGTAAATTTTTGTCTTCTTAAACATATATTTTGAAAACTCATTTTGAAGAAGTTGATTTCTCTTATAACCTTGTCAATTTAAATGATTATTTTTTATTTCTTTATAATATTAAAAGTAAGTAAATTAATTACTTGAAGAAAGTTTTAAAATAGTGAATCTTCTTTTTTTCTTAAATGTGTTCTAAATTCGAACACATTTAAATTTACCAGATGTAGTTATTGTTTTGATAAATAAATAGAAGATTATTATTAGTTCATTTTTATACTTGGATTAATTTCCAAAAGCATATCACATAATCATCATGCTCATGCACTCTATTGTTTAAATATACAATTTGTAATGAACTCCAAACATTTATTTTCTTTGTTTCAACTGATAAAATGCAACCTTGACTTAAGGCTTGGTCAATGTCAAGTTTTGGTTAATAAAAAAATACTATTAGTTGGAAACATTTATTTATGTATGCATATAAATATATAAAAATAATTCATTTTTAGAATTATTATTTTAATGTTTAATTAGTTTATGTATATAACTGATATATGAAAAGCTTAAGATAGGTGTAGGTTATTTATATCTATTAATTTGATATAGGCACATGTAAATTAATAAGGAATCAAATTGTTTTAGGTGAGGCTCATGTGGTACTCTCACTATATATATATATATATATATAGTGAGAGTACCACAAAGTAAAATATATCATTACAATATATATATATATATATATATATTGTAATGATATATTTTACTTTGTGGGTTAGATATATGTTTTAAAGCTTTAAAAAAAATTATATAAGATTATAATAATATTAAATCGTGCTATCACGTTAAGTAAATTTCTTTATCTGTACTATCATAATAAAAATCTTAAATTATGTGTTTCAGTAGTATGAGTTAAAGTAAATTAGTTAGTATATTTAGTTATAAGTTATTTAAAAATTATCTTAGGTTGTTTAATATCTGACTGAAAGAATAAATTAATATTTGAACTAAACAAAAATTAATCTAGAGTTTAATGCTTTAAATAGATGTAATAGATAAAGTTGTTTTATGCTGTCTGAAATGGTTAGTTAATTTTGTTAGCAATTATAATTGTTAATTTTAAAATAGTTTTAGTTATGATTTATTAAATTTCAATTTAAATGAAGATATTTAAAACCAGAGTTCAAAGGTAGTAAGTATAATTGTTTGATATTAATGTTAATTTTAAATTAGTTTTAAATATTGGTCTGTAATTAATTTATTTTCATTGCATTAATATATTTAATGTGCATGTGTGCATGTGAATGTCTATTGTATGCAGATGAAATATTTAAAGTTGAAACATATTTTACAAATTGGCTACAGTCAACCAGTTTTTAATTATTAATAATATAAGCTTTTTAATATACCAAAAGAAAGAGTGAAAGAGAGGTATTGAATAAAGAATGTTAAATCTGAAAATAAACAGATATTTTTTATTAGTATTAAAAAATCATTTATTATAGGAATAAAGTTGTATTTAAAAAAAGTTCATTTTCCATCTAGTTGATCATGTGACCTAATCATCTGGCTTGATAGATTTAAGATCAGATCAATTAACAGATAAAAGTAGCTAGTAATTTAAATATTATAATGAATACTGGGATGTTGATTTAAAATACTAGAAATGTAAAAATTCTGATGCCTGTGGCTGTATAAAACACACCCACACTAATATAAAAAGGGAATCTTAATCTAAATTTTATTATTATAATTACTATTATTAAAATTTTAACTACATTTTAGTTTGAATTAACTGGTTTTAGTTAATTTATTTTTTTTAAAAAGTCAACTTAAAAAAATTAAGCTTTATATTTCATCATTCTTATGCCAGAATAAAAAAAAATTATAAATATTCATAGCAGTATTTCTCCTGAAAGCAAAATCCCAATTGATTGATCAAATAATTAGTTTAAAATGATGCTAGAAATTTCTGTGTGTCAAAAGAAGCCAAAGGAAAAGAGAATTCATGTAAAAAAAAGTATGTTGTTTCATTTTTATATAAATATTAGCTAAGTTTTGAACATTTGCTATAAGACTATCTTTGGCAAGTTTTAACTAACTTTCACCAAGTTATTAATATTAGTTTATTGTTATCAAATATAGTAAGTATAATTATATCAAGCTATAATTTAATAGATTATATAGACTTACACCTGCATTTATATATGTAATATATCTGGGATTTGAACTCAGACTTTCAAATATGTGTGGAAATGATAATATGGATCAACTGATGAGTGCTGGTTTAGCACAATATATATATATATATTGATTAGTGATTATTTATCTTTTATATATATATATTGATTAGTGATTATTTATCTTTTCAACATATGTGTGATCGGGTGGATCAGCAATATAAGATGGCACTGAGAGTTATAGGTTGTGTGAAAATCTGAGTTTGAATACCATATCAAGCTATAATGTAAATGATGAAGTTTATAAAAGTATTAAGTCTATAAAAAAGTGACAGCAATTATTTAGAATTATCTTACGAAATTATAATAGAAGACCAATTATGAAAATTAACCTTTTAATTATCATAAGGAAAAGATTGTATCCAGATTGTTTCCTGCTAAAACAAATAATTTAACTGTTCATCTCGAATTTACTTGATTGTTTATTTATTTATTTGAATAGTTTTTCTAAGAGGCTGATTGATTTAAACATGTTTGTACATAAAAAAGGAATAGATATAATTCAAATTTGCAGCATCATAATTAATGTCACATAAAATGTTGACTTATTATAATAATTATACCTTATAAAGAGCAATTTATAATTAACATTATCATTCTCCTCTGATTCCCATTGCCAGTAAAAATGTGTTTTGAAAAAAACTATTTGCTATTAGAATTAACTGCTAACAGATCTCACGATTATTTTAAAGTTGTTAAATTTCATTGTGAACATTTGTCAAGAAATTTTATTATAAATCATTACTGTACCTGTTCTGTCTTAATGAAGATCTGTATATGCGTTCCTGTATGACTTCAACAAATAACAGAAGGACTGAAAAGAGATACTTTTCCTTATAAAAACGGAAATGAACTTTTAATCTCTTAAAAAGAGTTAATAATTATTCTGCATATATATTTTTTAATATTTAGAATTATTATAGCCATAGTTTATGCATTATACTATGATTATTATTAATTATTATATTATAAATATATTTGTATGAACAGCATTCACAAGATAGAGTGGGTAAAATATACAATAGAATGTTTTATTAGTGAGTTAATTGTATTATTTCAGAATTTTCCGAATGGTTATTTAAATTTGTATAAATGATTGTACTCAGAGGTATAACAGCCTTTTATATATTATGAAATGTATTTCATGAATAAAAGTATTATAAATATCAGCATGTGTGTGAGAATTTTAAATAGTTTATAAATAAAGTACATATAATCTTAAACCGAATGAATGAATTATATGCTTTTTGTATGTGCGTGTGAGATTATTATTATTAGCTCCATGCCTTTTATTATTAGTAATATCATTTTTGAGGCAATTTTAAGTGGATATTATAATACTTTTACATGTATTTAGCCCATACATAAAAGAAAGTGTAGCTCATTCATTTATCAGCACCACCTGCACATAGTATCGGGTGCTCATTTGTATTTGTGCAAGTTCATATTTCCTTATCCGTTATACCTAGAATATCAATATATATATATATATATATATCCACAGGTATGTTCAGCTTAACAGTTCATTATTAGCTCCACTTCAGTTTTTAAATTATATTATTAGTGTCAATGCATAGTTATTTCCTTCTTCAATATAGGTGTTGTTAATTTTACATGTTTTATATTGCATAATATTTGTTGCTATCATATTAACATTTATTAAAGCATCTCTATACTGATCTTCAATACATTTTTGATTAAGAAAAGGGTATATATCTCCTACTAGCCAGGATAAAGGCAGAGAGATATATTGTTTTACTTTATTGGTACTGGTTAAATAAAGATTATATTTGATGAATAAAAGAACTATTTGGTAATGAATATAATTTATATGATAAAATTATAGAAATGGTTTGTAAGAAAGGTACATCAATGTATAAAGTTTTTAATATTTGTAAATATAATATAATAGATTAAAATAAATAATAAAAATCATTGTAAATAAATATTTCTATTTTATGGATTATTATATGCTGTAAATAAATATTTTTATTATTAATCAAATACATTTTGTTTCAATGCCATTATGACATCACTGCATTCGCATATCTATTTATCAGAAAATCTGCTTTAATAAAGTTTGCATTAATCATTTTTTAAGAGAATATAGAGTGTTTATACATTTATTTTGCTTAATAATTATTTAATTATTTACCTGCATTCTTGGAAAATAAATGTTATATTCTTTCCTTCATTTCACATTGACATGTAGTTGACAGCATAAAAATACCCTTTCAGTGTTCTATATAATTTTAATATTGCTTATTCAAATTTGCATCAGAAAATATCAATAGAAGTGAAATGATTGTAAAGTATTTAGAAATGTTTTTCAAGTTACTAGTTATATATTACTCAAGTATTTGAATACTCTGTTATTATGTAATTTCATTTCTACTTTCTTAAAAATATTAAAATTCCAAAATAAATTAAGAGAAGTGCCAAATGTTTTATGTCTAGCTTAAATAATAATCATAGTTTTTGTTAAGAAGTTAAAGTATTGCCATTAAGATTTTGTTCCAAGTGCATTTTATTCTGACTTTTAACCCTGAGATCAAAATATTTTAAATTTGAAAAGAACCTATATTTGAGATAAATATATTTTAAAACATAAGATAATATATTTAAAATTGAAAAGAATCTATATTTGAGATAAATATATTTTTAAAACATGAGATATTTAAAATTATAAAAGAATCTATATTTGAGATAAAGGTATTTTAAGAACTAAGTTAAGATATTTTGAATTATAAAAAAACCTTGTATTTTAATAATTATCTTTAGTCATTAAATTGTCTATAAAAGGGCGCATGCATTGGCATTTTAAAAATCCATGTTATGTAATGCCTAAAAATGTAACATTTGATTGCTAGCCAATGCCTCTTTGTTTGGTTTATGTTCTGCCACTGAACGAATTTATCTGGTACACTTTTTGGTGTGACAATGTGAATGCCTGAGTATTACATAGGTGTATAGCCAATGTGAATACCAGAATTATAGTTTAGCTATAGTATTAGAAAAAAATTAATTTCAAATAGGATTATGAATCTAGTTTTGCAGGTGTTAATCTTTCAATTATAATAATTAAACCTCGTAATATACTTATATGACTTATACTATTTAATTGTAAATAGTATTAATAATTTGTTAAATATTTATTATTATCCTAACTCAATGTTAAAGAAAAATATCATTCATAGATTTTCTGGTTATAATGACAATGTATTAGTTAATAATGTTTTAGTATTAGTATTGCTTTAGTTTTATAATAATTATTATTTATTGGGTTAAGTTATGAGTTTAAAAATATAAGATTATTATTATTATTATTATTATTATTATTATTATTATTATTATTATTATTATTATTATTATTATTATTATTATTATTATCATCATCATCATCATCATTATTATTATTATGATGATGATGATAACGATGATTATTATAATTATTATTATTATTATTATTATTATTATTATTATTATTATTATTATTGATCTGGGTGTCCTAAAAAGTTGATATTGCTGAGTTGAATAGCTATATAAATTGTTTGAGAGTTTAAACAACTATAAGTACTAGCATTGTTAAGGTGAATTGTTATTTGATAGTGCTTGTATCATGTTCTGATGGATGTAATATTGTGTGGACAACTTATTTATATGCTAATTATTGGAAAACTGTTTTAAAGGAGTTTTATGTAAAAATTTGATATTAGTTGATTTTGTTGTTAAAAATATGAAGAAAATAGAAGCAATTAGAGAATGAGATGAAACCCAAAGTCTGGCTTTTTCTACCAAGCAAAATCTGTTGTCATTTCTAAAAGAAATGAATGAAAAATTGAGTAATCAAATGAAAGGAATAAGTGAAAAATTAGATTCTAAAATTGATAGTCAGTCTGCTAAAATTAAAGAAATGAAAGGAATAAGCAGAAAATTAGAATGTAAAATTGATAACCAATCAACAGAAATTAAAGAAATAAATGAGAAAATAAATTATCAATCTAGGATTTTAGAAGATAAATTGGTTGAAATACAAGATAAGGTATTTAGAATTATAAAAAAAATCTTGTATTTTAATAATTATATTTATCTGCAGTATTGTTTACAAGAGGACTAATACTCTAGTGTTTAAAAAACCCATTTTCTATTGTACCTGTTCATGTAACCTTTGTCACTAAGCATTAAAAATTGATAGCTGTCTTTATTAATAAAAATGAAAAAATAAACATGTATGAAAAGTCATTTTAATGAAAAGTCATTTTTTTATAATTTCTATTGATATACGAATAATGTTACCTGTCAATTTTTAGCACTTAATGATGAAGATCTAAACAATTATGAAAGTAAAATCCTGTCAACTACACCAAACTGTTGTGTTCATACATGGTTAATAATAATCAAACTCATTAAAATATGATTTAAAGTTTATTAATTAAAACAAATATACAAAAATATATTAGTAATATATACAACTGTTATACTTTCACCTGATGTCATTGGCAAGGCATAATGTCTAGGTTCCATGAAACTATTAATGTAAGGATGTTTACTTGACACTTCCAACAGTACCATAACAGCTTGCCTCATGTGTAGATAAGATAACACTTTCAACTGTTCTGTGACAGCTTTCCTCATATCTGATTTAGGTTCTAGCAGTTCCCAGTTCTATTGTAAACTTGCCTCATGAATTTGAACCAGATATGGCTCAAGTTCACAAGGCAAATTGTTGCAATCTCTTTTTATCTTTAACTGGACTTAATATTTATAACCATATTCCCATCCATAAGAGAAGCAATTGGATTCACTGAGCATCATCATCTATTATCCTGGCTTTGTTATTGAATATATGTTATCAATTCATGTATCTATTGATCAGCAGTGAATAATGCTCAATTTGATTAAGATAAGTTTAAATCTGTACTAGTCCATTAGTTAAAGGAAGTTGAGATCTAACATTTTCTTCTCCTGACTAAAATTGTTCCTGGAGAATGTAGTAATTTAGATTGTTTTTGGATGTCCTTGTCACATTCTGGATTCATCAATTTTGGTGTGTTTATCAGCAGATTTGGTGGCTTTATTTGTAGATTTGATCACTATGAACTTTGTAACCTTTTCAGCTAGTGACTCTTCACAATTGTCTAGTAATTGTTCATTGTTGGTTAGTGGCTCTTTACAATTGACTTATGAACCTTCACTGTCAAATTTGCCCTTAGCTTATTTTTGTCTCTGTGGGTGCTTTTGACATCTTCTATTTGAAAAAATATTGTTTGCAATCCTTTTAATGTGATAATAACTATTGGAAATTTGATATTCTTTTAAGAGTATAGTCTAGAATGTCAGCATATATCTGTATTTTAGCATGTATTCATGGATTGTCCTAGGATTCAAATTCGGCTTAATATTAACCACAGCTGGGTACACCTTATTAGATTTATCTTTGGAAGCTGGTTCACTCTCATTACAGTAATGTCTAAGTGACCATAGCATTCATGGTGTAATAAATTACTATGTTTATCAGCAGACACAATGAGAGAGAAATAGATTGTTTTAGCAGTCATAGTAACTTTAACTCTTGCTTGGCCTGAGAATTATATTTAATTGCCTTGATAGTCAATAATCATTCTCCTACTAAAATTGTAGATGATGAATGTTTTTATTAATGCTGGCCAACATATTTTTGACACAATGGACATTGTAGATTTGGTATTCCCTTGTTATTTATGAATCATTAAAAATAATTCTGCTTGTGAAAGTGAAATCAATGCTTCTCACATAAGTTATATAAACATTATTTATTGTATTTTTTTTTACATTACCATATGGCCTTTTGGAATGAGCTCTTCAATTATTTTCTGAGTGACTTGATTTATGTGACCACCATGCTTAGAATATTTACACACTGTATCCCACTGTGGACATTTAGTATGTGTGTACTTTTCTTTGTCACATCTATAGCAATATTTGTCATTTGTTTTGCTAATTTATTCAGGCAGTTTTTTATATTGACAGCGGCCTAATTTGTTTGATCTAAATTTTTGAGTGATAAGTTTAATACTGTAGTACATTTTCTTCAATGGAGTTGCCTGAATCATTGTCAACTCAGAATTGCCTTAAAAATAGATAAATCAAATCATGCATCTTAAATTGTTGTTTTTCATTCCAGTTTCTCAGAGATTTATTTTAAAAGTCTTTAATGTCACAGTTCAGACTAGGTTTCGGAGTTTTGTGGCAAAATCTCTCATTTTCTCCTCTTCCCTTTGTCTATAGAAATTGATGGGTATTTCTGCATTATCATTAAGAGTTTTGAACAAAACATGTTTGATAGTAGAGATAATGTTTTATCAAAATCAAGCTCAGCCAGAAACATAGAAGCTGCCCGTGCTCATAAAATTGCAAATATATTTGAGATCCATAGACAAATACATATGCTGGTAATTTCAATTAGCTTGCATATCGAAAGAGCTCAATCCATATAGAATGGCCAATTTTCATAATAGATCATATTGAACACTTTTAATTAGCCAATTTTAGCAATTTTGATATTTAGTGTTGTATGAAAAAAATTTTTTTGACTTCTTATAGATAATGAGTAGGAATTCACACTTGATTTTTTTATTATAATAACTATTGATATGCTAATAATATTAGCTGTCACTTTTCATTACTTAATGGCAAACATATAAACAACAAATGAGATAAGATCCTGTCATGACTATATGGAACTGTTGTGTGTATTATAATCATACATAAACATAACAGTTTAGCACAGTCTCAGCAGAGTTTTACTCAATTGTTTAGATCTTTGTCATTAAGTAATAGAAATTGGCCATTAACATTACTAGCACATCAATAGAAATAAAAACAATCAAGCACAAGTGTTTACTCATTAACTACAAAGAAATGTCAAAAATTTGTTTTTTCTCACTGTAGAAATAAAATGAAAATGACTAAAATTGGCTCATTCAAAACATTCAATCTAGCCTATCTGGAAAGTTGCCCAATCTACATGAATCAAGAACTTTCTATATGCAATCTAATAAAAATAAAAACTCTGAATTAAAATTGCCAACATATGCACAGGTCTACAGATCTCACACATACCAGATCTTATGAGCACAGGTAATGCCAGCATTATTGGCTGAGATTGACATTGATAAATGATTATCTCTACTGTCAAACTTTTTTGCTCAAAACCTTTATCAATAATGAATAGAAATCACTTCAATTTCTACATATGAAGGAAAAGGGAAGAAGTGAAAGATTTTGCTGCTAAACTTAGAAAGTAACTCTGAACAATGACTTTACACAGGCAAAATTCTCCATATAGTAGCACCACTTAGTGCAAGCTAGAGTAATAAATGGATGCAGGAAGGTTTGTGCATTAAAATCCCTATAACATCCCCAGATTAGTTTCTAGCTTGTAGCTTTTATCAATGAAAAATCTTGGATCTTAAAGCACTGCACCTAGATTTTAGAATGTTGATAATGTGATGTTGATGGCTTAACTGACTTTATTGGCTTCTTAGCTCTGAGAGATGGTTTCATTTGTGGAATGAAAGATTGCAAACTAAGGATCAAACAGTTGAAGGACCCTGATATAATGTTTGATTCAGCTGTCTCCTAAGTGATTAATTGAGTTGACAGTGAGTGAGGAAACTCCATTGAAGAAAATGAACTACAATATTAAATTTACTAAGGCAATAAACCTAAAGGATGCATGATCGAAAATGTGAAGGTTGGGAATTCTACAGGTCTTAACCACAAGCTTACATATTGGAATTGAGAATCAGAAAACTGGAACAAATGAATATACAGCTGATAATAGAAACAACTGCTCAAATAAATCAGCAAAAACGAATGATAAACTTTGTTTTAGATATGACAAAGCAAAACAAGAAACACATCAAATGCATTTAACACAATACAGTATGTAGATATTGTAAGACTGTTAGTCACATAAAAGTTGTTTGTTTGTTTTTTAAAAAAGAAAGTTCCTCAGAAAGAATGGAAAAAAACATTCCATAAAATCATAAAGACAATGGAAAAGCAAATAAAATCAGTAATGCCTGTATAAATAATATGAGAGGTGTTGATTCATCTTTCACAATTCTAATTATTGATGATACATTGATAAGAATAAACTGGACATCAGATCTGCAGTATCCATTGTGTCAAAATATACATGGACTATCATTAATACTGAGAGTATTGTTTGTCTGCATTATAGCAGGATTGTGATTATTGACTATCAAGGCAATCAAATACTATTCACAATTCAAACAAGTGTTAAAGTTACTATGTCTAGTAAATCAATTTATATCCTTCTTATTGTTTCTTCTGATAATCCTAGCAATTTATTAGACTGTGACTGGTTTATTTACTTGGGTTTCACTATAATGAGAGTGAACCAACTCACAAAAATTAAATCTAATTGGGTGTACCCATATGTTGTTAATAATAAGCTGGGTTTGAACCTTAGAACAGTGCATGAAAATAAAAGTGCTAAATTTCAGATTGATGCCCAAGTCCTAAGCCCTATATTTAAGACAATCAGAAAATAGATCCTAACAGTTGTGATTACATTAAAATTATCTCAAATGGTGTTTTTCAAACAGCAAATGTACAGCAATACCACAGACATAGAAATCTGCTATGGATGAACTACATGTCCCCAACAAACAAAGAAGAGTCCAGTCAACAGTGGATGGTCACTATCCAGCAATGAAGAATTATTAGCCAACAGTGAAGAGTCACCAACCAACAGTGAAAAGTCTCCCACCAAAGGAGAAAAGTCACCCATCATCGAGAATTATCAGCCAATGTATAAAAGTTCAAAGTCTCAGATCAACAAATGAAGACACCATGCCTGTTGGTGGATTCACTGATTCTGATGAAGTCAGAAAGTGATAAAGATATCCACCAAAGCATCTGAATAATATTATTCTCCAGGGATAAGGTTATCCAGAAGAAAGGAATATTATATCTCAACTTCAACTAATGAACTAATTCAGATTCCATTTAATCTTGATTGGATTGAGCATTCATCACCACAGACCAATAGATGTATAAATAGATAACATATATCAAATAGCAGAAATATGTTATTGGGTGATGATGCTCAATTAATCTAATTGTTCTCATTATGGATGAAGATCTGGTTATAAGTAGTCAGTCAAGTTGGGATAAAGAAGGCAAATAACAATTTACAGGTCAAATGTGAAAGACAGTATGCTCACTTTTTACTTTAGCTAAAGCAGTGAGGCAAATTAGCATTAGAACTGGGAGCTTCTGGAATCTACATTACTCACTAGACAAACTGTTACCAAATAGCTGGAAGTGTCGCCATACCTGTACATAGGACAAGATATTGTTGTATAGCTGGAAATATGAGGTAAACTAAGAAAGAAACCTGGATCCCCTTACACAGTAACTAGATACTCTACCCTGCCAATGGTATCAGGCAAAGATAAAATAATTTTATATATTATAAATATGTAATTGTATATTTGTTTTAAGTAATTACTATTTAATTACTTTATGAATCTGTATTTATCATAATCACTTAAAAAGATAACAAACTCTCTAACAACAAATGTTTAACTTTTCATTTATAATCTAAATTATTATTAAGTTAGATCTAATTCAGAAAAAAAAATTTACACAGCTTATATTATTAATGAATACTAAAACATTTTCTTTATGAATTCTATTTGTAATATAAGTACAATTTTCACCTCTGTTTTTATCTTTAACTATTTAGATATTTTTTTACATGAAAGAACTTATTGAAACCATAATATTTGATTACTCTGACTTACACTGAGTGTCACTACTGTAGGGAGAGTTTTTCCTGTTTTAACAATATTTTAACTTGCATTTTGAACTTTTATGCAATCATAAAAATAAAAATGCTACAAGGCTTGATAATAAATTTTAAAATCGGTTGGAAATATGTTAGTGAAAAAAATGATGGAATTTTTTTAGGAATATTGTTTTTTTTTTTCCAATTTAAAACAATAAAAAATATAAAATAGTATAGAAATAATTTTCATGAATAATGGTGTAAAGATTTTAGAAAAAAGTGCTTTCAAACATTTTATTGAATAGATTGCATTCAGATAATGAGTTTAAATCCAAATACAAGATGCTTTTTTAAAGACTTAAGAAATCTTATAGTCATGTTTTTTAAAGTGTTATAATTAAATATATAATTTATAAACATATTTTTATCAGACATAATGTGGTTTTAAAGAATCATGCCATACAGAGAATCATATACACATTTTTTCTTGACAGACATAAAAATATAATGATCGACTGAAATATTTATATATTTCTTTTATCTATTTTGTCAAGAAATTTTCTTTGATTGAAATGTTTGGGGAAGTCTTAGGATTAGTTAAAAGATCACTAAAGTTTAAGCATGTTACACAGCTTCTATATGAAGGTATGAGAGGAAAGGTTATTACAACTGATGGAAAATTAGACTTGAGACAACTGAAATGAAAGTTAGTATTAAATAAGAAAATTATATCCTACTTTCTTATCTACTTTTACATTAGTTGTCTTTGGAAGAGTTTATAGCTAGTTTGCAACAGGCATCAAAATGTGGTATAGATGCCTTGGTGTGGATTGTAATTTAATTGAATGTAAGCTATAGAAATGACTGTACTATCTTTTGTCAATTGCATAAAGATTCCCTTATAATGTTCTTATTTTTTTTGAATTTCAAAATATTGAGTTTCTTATCAAACAATAATGAACTAAAATATTTTAATTTAGATGATTAGCAACAATATATGCATCTTTGTAGTTCATTAGATAGAAACATAGGCTTTGAATGGAAAGATATATCACATACTAACCTTTATTGTATTATATATGATAAGTTTACTATAGTGATGTAATTACTTCAATTGAATTAGTTATATATAAAAGCTATATATTCTCTCCAAATTTATATATAAAAATAAGACATCCTATTATTGTAATAACAATAAATGCAATTAATGATATTATATGATCATTTTAAAAATATTAAAAAAGTCTATTTTTTAGTTTTTTCCATGGCATTCAGTGTCTCTACTATAATATGAGATAGCCTTTCATGGATTGTCAAAGTGAAGTACATTAATAACACCAAACTTCCAAAAATTATATTATGATGGTTTTAATCATAGTTTTAAAACAAAAGGCATATCCCTCATTTACTTTATAGTTAAAGAAACTTTAAAAAACAGAATGTAAACTATTTTCATTTTGGAGAGATGTATGAGAATAAATACAATGAAGAACTAAAGGTAGGCTGGTTAATGATGTTTTCCAAAAAGGAAATTTAATCATACAAGAAAATTGTATCATATAAAATAAACAGACCTTTTAGATGATGATGTAAAGTATAAAGATATATTTTGCTTTATAAATTTGTTTGTATAGTTATTGCAAAAGATAGTTCAATTTTTTTTATTACTTTTTTTTTTTTCTGAATTTAGAATATTCACACAGTAAGCTAATGTTCGCAGTTTGTTCTCAAGAATGAAGATATTCATTATACATTTTACTTAAACTTCTGAAAGTAGGTTAGTAGTAGGCATAGAAACAAATTAAAACAGTGCATAAAAGACTATTCATTAGTCTTACTAACTATTGGATAAAGATAGTCAGACGTTTTTCATATTTGTTTTACTTAGATGAGCATTTATAATTAATCAACTATTCAATAACTATTTTGGTTGCCTGCAAACCGCTATCGATAAAAAAATTTTAATCTGTTCGCCATCTAAACACGTTTTAAGTTTTATCCGGCCCAATATTCAAATCCCAGGTGATAAATATACTAGACAGATGCGCCAAACATTATCCCACATGATTCTTCATACAAACTTATTATACATATAAACCATTTAAAAAATCATTTTTCATTCCTGGTTTTTAATATAACTCTATTAAATTGCAATAGATGTAAAAAAAATTATATTCCATTAATAACAAATTATCCATAAATATATATTAATATTTTTCACTTCCAATTAAATTATATATATATAATATCTTACAAATGTTTTCAGGCAAAGCTATTAAGCGGTAAAATGCTTTACTAGCAAAAATCTAAATTTGTAGCTTTTAAAGGGCACCGTATTTCCATAGGGGTCATAAAGAGCATTATAATTCTTTCATTTTTTCTTTTCTTTTTTTTCATCCCAATCTCAAAATTCACTAAGTGTTTTTTGTTTTTTTTGTAGTTTGTTTTTAAAATTTCTAAAGGATTATTTTATTTTATTTTTACCACACACAATTACTTTATATATGGATATCAGACATCAAAAAAGAATCAGATATAAATTATTCTATATCTATGATAATGGTTTAAAATACGGCAATACAAAAATAATCTTATTACAACTTTTTATACATGTCCCATGGCATTTTAATTTGCTATTCGAATTTTATTCATATCGTTGTTATGGCAACAATAACTTCTAATTTTATTGTTATGTTGATTTTTCTGATCATTGCTGGATAGCTTGATGAATTCTCTTCCAGTGCTAAAAACAATTAGGCTTTTCTTTGTTCAGTTTAGTTTTCTGTCTAGACATCAGTTTATTATAGGCAATGAAAATGTACAATTTTAAAGTTATTTTTTAAAGCATTGGTATTATACAAATATAAATAACAACTTATTCCTAAAAAAAGATAGAAAATCACAGAAAAAGAAAGACGAAAAACAACCAAACTGAAAGTCATTTCTATTTACTATATTATACAGCTTCTTACTAATTATTTTAAAGCCACGCTATATTTCGTTATACTTAAAGTTTAAAGTGATGAGTTAGTTATTCTTTAATTAAATTAAAATAGAAAGGATTTTTCTGGTGAGTATTTTATAATATTTTGAAAATATAGGGACAAACCGAAAAGTTATTACTAAGTTTTATTTATGTTTAATATATATATAATTCTACATATAGAACACCATTAATCCCAAATCCCACGTTTTCGGAGATATTTTGATATTGTGGAATTTTTTTTTATTTCAAAAATAAATCTTTTAGGTCAGTATAAATTTAAAGTTTGCTAAGTAGAAATGCAAAAACTAGGCATATTAATTATAATATAGATAGTTAATGAAAGTTTTTATTTTCTTCATTTTTGTTGTAAATGAATGTATAAATTATTTAGTAATGTAAAAGATTGAGGATTACCTTCAAAAGTTTTGTTTAGATAACAGAAGTTTTTGCGTAATACGCATTTGGATTAACGGTATTCTTTTGGTCAACAGAATATATAATTCAATGTTTATTTCAATAAATCTAGTATATAGTTTTCAAATTATAACATTCTAACATTAAATAAAATTTAAACTGACTATTGCTTTTTAATATTGGCTTTTTGAATTATTATTTGTTTTTCATATGCGTATATCATTAAAGGTTTATGTAACAAGAAAAACCTGTTTAAGAATAGGCAAAAGACTAATCACGTGAGAAAAAAATTAGTAGGTGGGTTAACTTGATTAATTATATTGACTTTCTGATTTATCAGGGTTCTTCATATGTGGATAACAACTATAGTTTTATGTTAAAAGGTAAACATGTTTAAAAATAGACAAAAGACCTATCATGGGGGGGGGATCAATATATGTGAATTGACTTGTTATTTTAGTTATATCTATTGTCCAAAATTGCTGATCAGGCAATAAATGCTTTAGAAGTTATCCATCACACACAACCATGCATATTTAATTAAAATATATGTAATAATCTTTGACAAGTTTAAAATTTTTATTTGTGCTAGAAATAATATGTTAATCTGTATATAAAAATGATTAGTAATAAATTAATTTGTTTATTTGAAGTAAATGTCAAATTATGAAGGCACAGTGTTTGATACTTGCAAATCACATTATAATATTTGCTATTGGTAAATGGTGAACTAATGACGATGAAAACATGTCAAACATTGGTGGTCGAGAGATCAACACAGCTGTCTTACAAGCAGTTGACCCGGGTTCGTAGGTTCACTTTCAAGCCGACGCTATGACACATGAAAAAAAAAAAAACGTGTTAATGACTGTGACTTTTAGTTCATTATGAAATGTATATAAGAGATCATTTGTCTTTTTTAAATGTGTTATGTTTGAAGAATATGCACTGGACCCAAAGTTTTAAGTGTGTCTAAACAGACACACATACTATGACAGGACTTGAAATCAGACTTTCAAGCTCTCTAGAGCTATCCACTCCATCTTACACAACCGATACACATGACCACATAATGATCTCCAATATACATATTTTGTGCTGAACCAACACTCATTAGTTGATGCAGATCACTATTGCCCACATACATATATATAATCAGTGCTCAATTTATATGTATTGGAGATCTTTTATTTTTTTTCACATGTATGTATGTGCTCATGTGGAATGGATAGCTGTAGAGAGCTTGAAAGTCTGAGTTCAAATCATGTCTAATTAATTTAGATTTAGTATAGATAAGACACATGTATTTAAATATTACATCCCATATATATATATACCCATGTGTGTATGTGTAATAAAACTTAAAGTTTAATCTCAAGTGTATGATATCAAAAGTAAGTAAATAAGGGTTAAAATTTTGAATCATTATATTCTATTTATATTTTGTTTAAAAAAATTTTAATAAGTTTTTAATAAATTAGATAAGAAATTGTGTTTTTCAATTTATTTAATTTATTATTAAAATTAGTTGTATCAAAACCGCATTATTGACAGTGTTTCACATCTCTTTTTTACTTAATTTTGCATATCCATATTAATACAACCATTAGACTACCTTGTTCATTTATTCATTTTGCCTTATTATAAGCGTAATTAACTTCTCAGAAATCATTAGGCTTCAGAAAAAGTAAAAAAATGTTGTTGTTGTTGTTGTTGTTTTTTTTCACAAAGCTGAAAAGATGTGCCAATATAGTCAAAATGTTTGATCAAATATGTTAAGATATCCACAATACGTTTTCTGTAGCATTTCAAGTTTGTATACTCTGCAAAATTTACTGCTAGCCTACATTACAACTACAAATATTTAGATTTTTTTTTTTAATTTTTATTTATACCTACCTACTTAAATTATAGATTTTAGGCATGACTGACAGTTTTTCTGATTAGAAAATATGTTATTGTTTATAATTAAAATGTGGTATATCAAAATTACTTAAATTCTATATTGTATTTATTATAAGGATTTTTTATTCCCCAGATATGTCGTAAACATTTTAGTTAACACAATTTTTTAAAAAAAAAAAGTTTATTAAATTTTTAGTAATTAATAAGTTGTAAACAAATCTTGTTTTCAAAAACAAATTAAAATGTTTTTATCAACATTTTCTTTAAAGATTTGATGTAATTATAAATGAGTTTGATATTTATGATTATGTTTTTTGTCGTGTAAACTTAAATTACACGTAATTAAATTTGATCTCAATTTATAATCTAATTAAGACTGTGTTAGTTATAATATTATACATGTATTCTCAAAATACGCGAGTATAAATGATTTTTTTTTAATAAAAAACATCTTTATATATATATGCATACATTTATATGTCCATTAACAATATTTTTTTTATAAAGGACATTGAGAAACATGTCAACAGTAAACAAAATAATATCAATAAAAAGTGAAATATTTTTTGAGGTAGAATGGGATGACTTCGAGCATCAGAAATGATAGGTTGAGTTTTGGTGTAGACATTTTTAATTTTCGATCCTCACTGCGTTAACACATAAAAGACAAGAACTATATAAGTATATTATCATCTAACCAACCTAGATATTACAGATTTAATATTTTCATTCTTATGTGATGATGTTTTTAAAATAGCTAAATCTCAATTACTAATTAGCAATTGAATGAATAGCTATTTGGAAAAAAAAACCTAAGCCTAATTGTAACTCAAAAAAGTTGCAAGTTTTATCCACTCTGTACTCAAACAATGGGTATGGCATGTGGAAGTGCAAACCACTATAGCACATTGTTTTAATACCTTTATAGGTAAAATATAATATCTCAATAAAATAACCCTATAGCATGTAAAAATAATCAAAGGCATTACTAAATATATCTAATTCAATTTGTTACTTTTCTAAATAAGCAAAGTTTAGATACGTACATATTGCAAAGCACTCTAAAAATGAGTATTCAAGCATACATAATATAAATGATTACCAAACAAATTTTGAGCTTTTTTTTAGAGGAGGAAAGGGTTATAAAAAATTGAAAGATGAATTAATCCAAGAAATAGCATATAGTATATGGCAACAAGAAAAACACCGATTTCTTAATTAAATGATTATATCTCACTTGTACATAAACATTTTTCGTATTTATAACGTTTTTTTTTCTTTTTTTTAACCAAAAAAAAATATATTAAAACCAAAAGTTCCCATACGTCAAGCATGTATTTATTTATTTTAGGTACTTTTAGAATGATGCGCTCACATTTCCTCATACGTCATGACTGGGTTTCCCTATAAGCATGAAAAGAATCAATGAGTGGAAACATTTTTGAATTAAATTCATACAGTAATGGTGAATTAGCAATTGTTCTCATCTTGGGAGCATTGCAGTAGTTCAATCATATTGGTAATAACTTATATAGGGGTTTTTTTCTTTGAGAAAATAATGTTTAAATTAAATTTACTATGGAATATAGTATAAAGTTATGCCAGATATGATATGGTAGTTCTTAACGATATTTATAATAACCTATACAGTGCTTCACTATCACAATTTATGTATTATTAAATTATTTTTATTAAAATTATCATTTTTCAATGAATTCATAGTAATATTTGATCTGCTTTGTGCTATATATGTATGGGTTGAGTTAAGTAAAATATTTTCATGAACTAATTAAGAGTATATTTTTATTATATATATATACACGTGTGTGTGCGCGTGTTAAGTTAAATATTTCTATGGTTTAATTATTGTTAGAATTATCCAGCTAGAAAATTGTGTTTTAGCTATGATAGTGCTATGTAACCATTAATTAAAATTGATATCCCTAAACTAAGCCATTTGCTCTTATAGTTAATAAGAATCTTTTCTCAGAATTTGCATAAAGGTAAAAAAAAAATCCTTTTTTATTTATATGGGAAATATATTTTACAAGTATTGTTATAAGTATGAGAACTTCAAAGAATCATATTTTTTTCCTAAAATTTTGGAAATAAATGTTAAATACTTATATAAAAAATTAATAGTTAAATAGCTATATAAATGCTAAATAGTTTTATAAATTAATTAAAATGTAAACGACTTAATGTAGGAATTAGCCATGCAAATTGGTTGTAGTAACGTTGTAAAACTTTTTTTCTAATTATTCACGTAGTTAATTCCTCACATTCATTTATTTGCATCTTAATTCATCCATGTAAATATTTAATTTAACATATGTAGCTCCAAGTGGGAGATGAGTTGTTATTTCCGAAATTTTTAGAAAAAATGTGATTCTTTAAAATATTTATAAAATATTTGTCAGACTTCTGGCCCATACAAAATCTTGGCATTGAGAGATTAAAGATGTTTTTCTTTTGTCTTTAAGTTAACTTTGAGGGAAAAAACTACTGTTTGGCTATTAAAACGAGGGATTTAGCTTAGATCTGAAACGTTCATTTGATCGTTATCTAAAAATTTTATTGTTAAAACATACTAATTATTTACATGAAAAAATTTTAGTCAGTTTTTTATATGTATTACAACCATTGGTATTTTGAAATAATCAAATTTATTTATAAAAATGCACAATTGATTTTTTATTGACATGATTTTTTGAGTTTTATTGACAAAACACAAGGACAACAGCAATATCAATATTAGAAATGATAAATTTTCACTAGATCTTACTTGATTATAAGAATATATATAAAAGACAACAAATTTAGTTGGCAATGTCTTTTTTTATTTGCAACAGCTTAATGCTGTTTAGCTATTACAGTTTATAAAACTTCGCGCTATATAAAATAATTGATTTATTTAAAAAACTTATGGAATTTAGTTAGTTTTAATGATTTAAACAATTTGTTCAAAGTTTATCATGATCATCATCATTTTCAACCATAATCAATCCACTGAAGGATGAAATTTACTTCAAGTTCAATCCATCTTTTCTGATCTCTAGCCTCTCTTCTCCACATCACCCCAGCAAACTTCATTATTTAATCAATCCATCTCATATATGGTCTTTTTCTAGGTTTCTTACAATCTTTTGGAATCCAGTTTATGATTTGAATTGTCCATTTATTATCATCTCTTTTAAAAATATGCCCAACCTATCTGCATTTCAGTTTTTTTTAATTCTTTCAATGATATCTGTAATACCTTTTGTTTTCTCATCTATGTATTTTGTCTTTTGATCACTTTTTATTAATCCTAATATACACCACTTTGTTGACCTGTCTAAAGTCTCTGTATTGCTCTTTTGCAAAGTGTCAAGTTTCATTATCTATAGGTAAAAACTAATACATTTATTAAATTACATTATTTTCAAAAACATAGGCATATTTTTTTTTTAATATAAAAATTTATTTTTATCAAAAGCATTCCAACCAAGTTTAATTCTATGATTAATTTCATCATTTATGTTTCCATCTGTAATAATAATTGGACTAAGGTATTTGTAGTTGTTATCTACTTCTACCTCATTATTATCAAGCTTTATTTCCATTTTTTGAGAAAATGCATTGAACATTTTTATAACATTTACTTTTAATCCTACCTTCTTACTTTCATCTGATAACTCTTGCAGCATTTCTTAAAGCTTTAATGAATATGTTCAAAAACAATTACATTATCAGGTAAATCTAGATGATTTAAATAATCTCCATTTACTTTTACTTCCTCAGCTTCCATTTAAATCCACAAAATAATTCTTGCAATACTGCTGTAAAAAATTTTGGAGATATGAAGTCACCAACATACAACCTTTTAAGTCTTAACCTTTCTATCATAATTATATATTGTAATTGTTTTGTTGCATTTTTATAAATATTTTTCAAAATATGGTAATATCCTGTTCTGTACCTTAATGATTTAATGTTTTAATCACTGAAGAAATGCATACAGAATCAAACATGTCTTTCATAATTCACAAATCCAAAGCATAAAAGCAAATCATATTCATTGATCCTCTCTATAACTCCTCTCAATACTTGGATGTGATTCACTGTATTAAAATCACTTTTAAATCCATTTTTTTTTTTTTTGGTTGGTTAAAATTCAAAAATTCACTATAGACAAGTTGTAATTATTTTGGTAAAAATTTTGTATTGAACTGATAAAAGACTGAAAGATCTGTAATTAATATTAATATTGCATTCTTCTAATTACCTAATACATCTTCATGATTTAGACATTTGGAACATAACTTGACCAATTTTTTTTTTTCATTTTTTCATTTGCTTCTTTTAAGATATCGATTATAATTCCATCATTACCTGAAGATTTATCTTCTTGATACATTTAATTTCATGCCTCACTTCTTCATTTAAAATCCTGGGTAATTCAGAAAATATGATAATTAGAGGAGCTACTTTTCTTTTATTCTTTATTGCTATATAATTCCTAATAGAAACCTTTTACACATTTTATGATGCCATCTCTTTTTTAATAATAGTTCCATATTTTTTTCTTATTGCAACAATGATTCCTACCAAGATGTTGTTTTACATTCTTGAAACTTTTAATTTCTTCTATAGATTACCTTGATAGTTCACAATTATACTTATTTATATCATTCTCAATTTTTTTTCACACATTTTTATATTACTTCTTTTTTCCTAAACTGTCTTATTTCAGATAAAATTTTATTGGTTGATTGCTACTTTTTTATATCAGCTATTTTGGTTGTAGTTTTTAAAAGTCCATCAGTTATACTCCTATTGAATCCCTCAAAATTTAAATCATGTTCAAAAATCTGTTAGTATTTGAAAATGAATTGCAAGTTTTAATTTAAATTTAGTGGAATGTTTCTGAAGATTAGAAATATCAACTGTGAATATTGTTTTTCTTGATATTTTTTTCTTTTTAGTTTTGCATTTACATGTAACTTACATCTTACTAACTGATGATGACTTTCTGTGTTGAATTTATTAAGAGTATTATAATCAAATTCTTCTGTACCTTCATTTGGATGCTTCCATGTCCATTTTTATTAAAACTTTTCTCAAAAATAAAATTCACAAAATAAAGCTTCTCTTTTTCTGCAAACTCCACAAGTCTATTTCCTCTCTTATTTCTATCACCAAATCCAAATTTACCTACAGCAGTTTCATCTTTTAATTGTATACCAATCCTAGCATTAAAGTCTCCCATGATAATTTTAAAAGGTTGTTTAGTCTAAGCAAAAGTTTTTTGTACATCCATATAAAAATCCCCACTTCTTCATCACAATGAGAACTTGTTAAGGCATAAATCTAAATTATTTGTCCTTGATATCTAGTATTAAGTTGAATAACTAATCTTGCCACTCTATTTGATATACTTTCAATCTCCACAATGCTGTTTTTCCACTTTTTATTAATAATTAATCCTACTCCGTTTGTACTTCCAATGTTTGTTCCTTTGTAGTATAGTACATGTCCACTTTTTAAATCAATTGTCTCTTCACCTTTTCTTCTAATTTCACAATGTCCAATAATGTGTCATTTATTATGAGGCAGTTCTTTTTCCAATTCTTGCAATCTTCTTTCACTTGAAAGTGATCTGAGGTTGTAAGTACATAAATAAAATGTTGTCATAAAATGGCTGTCTTGGTCTGCAATCATGAGATTATTAGTACCCTTGATCATCAGCTGCCAACTGCTGCTTTGTCTGGTGACTTTACAACCTTCTACAATAAAGATCCATGATTTATTTTGGACTGTCATTATTGTAAATATATATTGGAAGAGAAAATCATTCATTTTCACACACATTTATTTTGTCTTTAAGAAAAGTCAACTGTTGTTTCAGTTAAGAGTTATCAGGCAACTGATAAAAAAAACTATGGTGTCTCTTGATCTTAAACTCAGAGGGAAAAAGCTAATAAAAATCACCATACAAGGTTAATGTAGGCTTGTGAGCAGCCATTCATGTTCATATACTATATGAATAATCATATATTAATAACAGCTGCAGTGACATGAATGTATGGAGTGTACATTAGGCATTTTTTCTTCTCAATTCCTTTAAAACCTCCAAGGGTAATCAAAGTGTCTCCTTTTATCAACAGCAAATTCTTTTCTGCAGCCTCAAAATTTATATAAAACATACACATAGTTAAATGATCTAACAGCTTTGCTTTTATATTTGATTCGGTTGTTTTATATTTTGATTCACAATAAAAAATTGAATAACTTTTCATCTTGGTAATCTCATCACATGCCACTAAATCTAAATTATATGTTTGGAAAAAATTTGAAAATAGAGATATTCAGAATACTGGTTCTAAAAATGTACATAAATATGATGATAGCAATTAGGATAGAAAATTTTTAAAAAATCACAATATTTAAAATAAAATTTGTCACCATTCAAATTAAAATATTTATTCAGTAAAGGTAACAATTCAGAAAGTAAAATGGAATATAAATAAAAGTCAAAATATAAAATAATAGTGGGAATAAAATGAAACAAAAGCAAAATATAATAATATAAAAGGAAGTAAAATGAGTATCTATAAAGACTTTTAGCAAGGAGTAATTACATGGAATGCTTAATAGCTAAAATGGTAAAGGAAATATTCTTTATTATTTTACATACAGAGGAAGAATTGAAAATGTTGGATTAGCTCTAAACTAATTAACATGAAGTTTGCAATACCTTAAATGCTTTTAAATAAAATTTAAGAAATAAAAATAATGTCAAAAAACTAAACAATAAATTATCTGTTTTCTTACTCTTAATTACATAAAAATAAAACACTTGATAATAGATAGATATGAAAAACATTAAAATTAATTCTCTATATTTCATTTTATTTGTTTCTAATTGCTGGTAAGTGCTTTAAATTCATAACAGATGTAATATTTTTATAGATGACAAAGTTAAATGTCAATTATGAATTATTCTTGATAAAACAAAATTCCTAATATAGAAAAATCCAGGAATCAAGATTTCCAGCTTAACAGTGTTGCACATATTAATGTGTACCATGTTTTTGTCTAATATAGACTGAAAGTTAGTATACAATGGAGATAATAAATTATAATTACATAAATATGCAAACTTTTTTTATTAAAAGAATTCATTGTTTTTCTATTTAGGGTCTTGGTATTTATTTCAGACCCTTTTTAATGATTTTTAAAACTTTGAATACCTCATAGTGAAATTTTAAACATATGCACAGTTGTTTCACTAAAATTTCAAAATTTGCTCATTTTTATACTACTATAGCACGATTCATTTTATATTATATATATATATATTATGACCTTTACCTTTTGCTTGAAGCTAAATATTGGTTATATTTCAACCTAATGCCTAAAACAAAATTTAAAACATTTCAGTAATTTAATTTTTAAAATGAATAAACTTTATTGTTATTTAATGATGCCATGTGTCAGTGTATAAATATTTTTGCAATTTTATAGATGTAAAGTGATTTTAGAGCCTTGTTGTGCTACAATAATACTACAAATACTTGTTTGTAATCTTAAAGTTCTTAAATTTCAAGTATTTGTGAACTTAAAGTTTTAATTAATATAGTTTGTAAATCAATAAGTTTAAAATAATCATAATTTCATTATTAAAGTATTTGAAAGATTTAGTATCGGTATTAAACTTTAAAAACTAAGTTCAAAACTTTATCTTTAAGTTTATTAATATTAAATTAAAGATTAAAATGCTTTATTTCAATTTTAATTAAAATATAAAATATAATTAAATTTTTTGATTATAGTTTCTCCTTAGAGTTGATACACATTGGATTCAAGCAAATGAAGTAAAGTGAGTGGAAATCAAAATGTCAATATTAGAAATCATAAAGTAATCACATGACTTTCTAAATAAGATAAACTGACCTTTGCACTCACACTGAGTGTCACATTCACATTTTTATTTATTATTACTGGAAATTATTTAATTGTTTTAAATTTAATATGTTTATTTTTTATTAATAATTCAATTTTTTGTAGTAAAAGTTTGTTTTGAAACAAATTTTATTTAGAAACAACTTCTAAATTAAAGACTTCAAGTGCACAGAATTTATATTGCAGTAAATATCATGGTAAAACTAGCTAGTTTATGTCTAAATTTATAGTATTTAAATGTTGCACTTTATGGTCTTTTAAAATGCAGCATTATTGTTGCTCTAATTATTTAAGAACTATTATTAATTTTTATTCTTATTTGAAGTTTATTTGATATTCAACTTTACTTTAATATATTTTTAAATTTCCCCATAGTATTAATAACTTTCAAATTATTTCATCACTTCACAATGTTTTTTTCTTAAAGATAGTTGTTTTTTCTAAAACATTGTTATTTGGGATTGATTCATTTTGAATGAGATGAAGAACTATAAATTCTAATAATAATAATTTGCCTGACATGACAAGAATATTATTTAAATATCTCCTGTAAAATTACACATATTTTAATAAGATAACATTTGATTTAGTTAAATTATATTATGAGAACAAACATTTATTTATGCTGTTTTATAAGAAAAAATTTCTTATCATGCAATACTGATGCAAAAGGGATTTTAACTTATTGTGTCTATTTCACATTGAAAAGAGAAGTGTATTTTTTGTCTCCGTGGAAAGAAAATAATTGTCTTATATTATTCCAAAAGATTTATACTATAGTATTAAATACTTCCATATAGTATTTATGAATTATAAATTGAAATATGGATATTCTTAATATTATTATCTTCAATAAAGTCTAATATGATTTATTTCTGCAATAATAATGAAAGCCAACCTGTTCACACTCTCTTTCTCTTATCATTGTCATTGTTCTGAAAACTTCTTTAAGAATATTTTAAAATTATATTTTAGGAATTGTTTTTCCTACTTATTATTATCATTATTATTTGATAAAATGATTTCAAGGATAAAAAGATAAATGACTATTTTATTTTGAGAAATAAATATTGTTATTGCTTATTACATGGAAAATTTTTTTATATGAATAGTCATATCTACACATTTTTGCTAGTATTATTTTAAATATTTTATATTTAAGTATAACTGTGAACTATTATTTATACTACTTAATTATGTCACATTTTTATGTGCTAGATGTCTTCATTGTCTACAGAATTTTTATTTACTTTATTATCTTTATTTTGTTTCATGGTTAGAAACAGAAGAACTTTTATTTTACTTTATAAATGGTAAAAGGATTTAATTTTAATTTTTAATATTTATAATTTTTCTTATAATATCATCATCATTTTTATATACATGTCATTTGAATATAATGTTGTATTCTATTTTTATAAACAATTTTGTCAATGTTCTCAGAATACAATTGTTTGATAATAACATATTTTTTAAAAATGTTATATCTGCTTTTTTTATGAATTATTTATTTATAAAAGATGTATAATTATGCTGAATAAAATATAAGTAGATGTATATTTTCACTGTTTATTTTACTGGCTATTTTTACTAAACTAAGTTTACAATTAATTACTTATTTATCATTTTATACATATGTTTAGTTATTGTATTTGTTTGAGAGATGGTTACTTAGTATCTCTCTTCTTTTCTAAGAATTTTTATCTTGCCAGTATAATCTTGGAGATATAAGCTTAGACTCTCTCAAATCTGCTATATTTTCAAAGGTATTTTATTGCTCTATTATATTTCCTTGATGGTTAATTATTATTGCTTCGTAAATAGAGACTAAGTCCTAAATCATTTCTTTACTGCCCTCACATGTAGTGTATTTTGTATAAAGCTATGGGTAATATATTACCATGACTTTATCTTGGTAATTGATATCTTTTTAATCAGATATTGAACAATGTCACCCTAATTTTTTGTTACACTTCTACTTTATCTGGGTAAAAGTTATATTCCTGGTCTGTGAGTTCTGTAGTTATGCTTTTCTTGTACTTAGTACATAAATTTAAAAAATAATGAAGATCCAAAACTTCAAGTTATGGTTAGCAAAAAATAACAGTGTATCTTTTCATTAATATCCATTTCATTGTTGGATTGGTAACCTTATAATTTTAAATTGTATAAAATAATAATAATGGGCAATCTAATAGTATGAGTGTTATGTAAGTGTGAGAACTTAGTTATATTCAACTTTGTAAAAAGTTTTATGGACAAACTACATTAATATTTCTTTCTTTATTTTATTTCTTTATTTTTTTTTATTTTTGCATAATAAACTTGTAAGCTGTAATTTTTCTGATATTTAAAAAAATAAACTTATCTGTAGATGTTTTTGCTTAATGACATTAGAAGACATGAAAGATTTGTTGTTTATTCTTTATTTAATGTGAAGATAAATATTGTTTTATTGTTAATTAAATTTTTCTTATAGTCATTATTCCACACCATCCACCATTATTCAGAAATCTAATAAAATCTTCATATGAGTACTATAAATTACTTTAAATCTTTATGCATTAAGAGAATATGAATATTAAAATTTTGACATAAGAATCACTTTATTGAAATTGAATCTAAAATATTAGAATTATCTCTAAGCAAAATATGATTTTGTTGAATAAAGAATTATATTTGCATATTTATTATTCAATATAACTTTAGAAAATTTAAATTATTTTTTATATTTATAAAATTATGTTAGTATTACATAATAAGTTCAGATCATGATATTACTTCATTTAAGTTCAGAAATGTTTAAAAAAGCATTAATGTTATATTCAGTAAGGCCATAAAATCTCATATCCATTCTTAATATCCAAATGTTATTCTAATAAATGATTTTTCATTTATTTTAAATAAAAGTTTTTCATGTTTAGTTAAAATATTAAATAAATTAAAAAATAATAAACAAACACAGTTTTCTATTTTAAAAATAGCTCATTAATTTCAATATATGTACAATAACCCACACGCAAACTTCTTTATAAATTTGGATTTATTTTAATATGAGCTATTATAATGTACAATAACATACTTTAATGATTCAACTATATTATTTTATAGTCTTTAGGAAGAACAACCAAATAATATATAAATCAGCAATAAATACAAATATATTTCATTAGATATAACAAAAATAAATAAATATTCACTCAGATTTTTTTAAAAATAAACAGAAATAATGAAGATTTAGTTGATTTTGTAAAATGGAAATAATGTTTCTAGACATGATGACATGTAATCTTTTTATTTTGTTACAATCTCATTTGTTTAACATTTATAAAAAAAATGTGAACATTTAAATTTTATTTCAGTAGTAAACAAAAATATCTATCAAATGAAGTTAAATTTATTATTTTCTGATAAGTAATAATGGTTTAATCTTAAATTTTATTATGAACATGAGAACAAAGAAAATCATGAATTGTAAGCAGAACACCAAAGACTTAAATATCATTCTTAAGTATTTTAATTAAAATAATAATGGAATTCTGGTGAACTTCTAATTTATTTTATGTAGTTTACAATTCTTATAAAAAGTAATATAATATTTTGTTGAAAATGATATAATTTATATTGTAATATTTTATTTTTATTTCATTGTAATAGTTTAATTTCATAAATAATTATTTTTAAGTTGCTACATTTTTAATTACAGACTAGACTGTATACTAATAAGTTTGTATTTTATTTTGATTCTCTAAATAACAAATTAATTTTAATTTTTTAATATAAGAGGTCAAAAAGTTGTGATTTAAAAATGTCAATTTTCAAACACTCAAATCAGTCACTTGATTGGGTGTATAAATATTCACACAGGGAAAGAACACATGCAGAATGAAAAACACTTGCTTATTTCTTTTCTAATTAATTGCAGACTTAATCATAAGTTTAATTATTTTTAAACAATTTTATTTTTGTTTAGTAAAAATGTATCATTAATAACATTTATTTCAGATACTAAAACTTTAAGTGAAAGTTTACTGGAAATTTCAAAGTCAACACTTTAAAAAGAAAAATAGAGTGGATAATGTAAGCAATCATTTCTCTGCAACTTTTGAATTGTATTTATTCAATATTAACTCATCATGGAAATTATACATAGCTTGCATTACTTCCTAAGAACACTTTGTGATTTTCAATTTTATACCCACAATAAATCTTATTCTAAATTTACTATTTCTTATAACATAAGTATAAGACTCTTAAGACTTATGTTTTGCAATATTCATAGCAGGTCTTTAATATTTTTAATTGCTTTACTTTAATATTTAAATAATGTTGAAAAAATACAAGATTTATTCAAAGATTGTAAAATGGTTTGCCTTCAGTAATATTTTTGAAATATATAATTTTCATATTATTATAGTTAAATAGTGTTTTTTCTGGGATAAATTCTTTTTTTTTTTTTAATGAATGAATTATTTTAATCCTATATAGAAGAACCTTTGTACTAGTTTTAAAATGGCATTTAATTACTTATCAGAGTAAATTAATTATTAGCATTTTTTCCCCAGTGAAAGACAGCCACACATGTATATTTCAGCTTATGCAAGCTCTGTAAGAGAAAATATAAAAATAAATATTTATTAATTTACTTTTTTATTGGAAAATCATTATGTCCATACTCAAGTTTAAAAAAGATAATATCATATCTTTATCATGAACTTATTACTTAAAATTCCATTATTATAATTATGTAAATAGATCTGGACAAAATAATGGAAATAGCTCTAATTTCATTATGAGAAGAATCTGAAATATTTTTAATGGATTATAATTTGTGGTATATACAATTAACTTTCAATAAAACCTACTTTATTATATACTTCATTATTATTATTATTATTAGTGCTACAATGTGAATTTAAATCCTGACCCGTTTCCTATAAAACCTTATTTTCTAAGAATATTTGCTCATAGACCTCAGTTTTAAATTATATTTTTCTAGATTGAAGAAATAAAAGGTTGCTTGTGTTTTACTTGTTTAAAATAAAATCACTTTTGCATCCTGATGACCATTAATACGTTTGTGTGCTTTTGTTTAAGAAAATCTATTTTTAAAAAATAATTCTATATGTTGTGCATCTATTATTTTAATTTGCTGTAATTTTAATAAATGTTGAAATTTATGTTTGCAGAACTGTATCCTAATAACTGGTGAAACTTCCAGGATGAAGAACTTTAATAATTTAAATTTTGATAAACTGGCTATAATGTTAAATGATAATTGTATGTATTTTTGAAATGTATTATGTATTTTATTCAATTGCATGATGTATTTTTCTATGATATATTTTATGCATTAGTTGTCACTTGCAATATACAGAAGTTCACAGACTATTTACTACTTTATTAATTTTATATTAATTTAATATTATTTTAAAAGAATTGTTTTGTCCCCTGTTATGAGTAATTTTTTTATCTGTATGAAAATATTTATGCAAAGCTTGTGAGGATGTTGTATATTCTTGTTTTACAGTATATGTCAGGTCTTATTTTATTAAGTCAGATGTGACACATAACTTTGTTATCAGTTTTATACATCAGTTAAGAGATGTTGCATTAGTCTTTCTCTTGTTTATTATTAATCTTGCCATTATATTTTCCAAGAAATGGTAAGTATATCTCTCACTTGATGATATTATTATATTAATGAACATATTTTAAAAATAGATTGTAGTATTGTCTTTGTAATGTGATGGTATTTTTGCATGAGTGTTATAAATATATTCCATGTTTCATATCTTACATAAATGCTTTGTTTTAGGCAGACCTTATTGTTTCTGCTATTTATGGTGGTTCATTCTCATTTTCCCTATATGTTAGAAAACAAATTTCTAGCATATTTGTTTTTCCTCAAAATACAATTGTTCTTTTTAGTTCATGCCATCATTAGGTACATTGCCTTATTTATATTTTCCCCTTAGAAATATCATATTTTAATGTAGCCATTATTATGGCAATTGATATTGTTATTTATTTGTGAAGAGTATCATCTTTTCTTCAGTTGTATTTTTTCTGATTCGTAGTGTAGATTAGAGATGACTCTCATGTGTACATTTGTTTTTCTGTTTTTCTAGCATTGTAGAATATAAAACCAATGGTTCATTTATTTGAATGTTTAAAATTGTAATTATAGGCCAAAATAAGTAATATACATTATCTTAAGCATTGAGTCATTGCTAGAACTGATAAGACATGATTAGTATTAAGGTGTGCCAATTGTTGGGACAATATTATAGTGTGATAGGTGTACAAAAAGTTGAACTTCTTGTAATAATGCTTAGGTTAATAAAAGCTTTTATCAGTTAGTAAAATATATACCTTATTGTAATAATAAACATATTAGAAAACTTATATAGTCAGACAAGGTAAAATAGTTAATTACAATTTAATTCATAAATTTATTTCTTTATTACGTAAGCTGCAAACTTGTATAATTCTTCAATGCAGTAAGATTAAATTGCATGGTAATTAAAAAGCTCATTTTAAGTTTGTAGAATTCCAAAAGTGTTGTTATTGAATTATTCTTGTTGCATAAATGTTATATTTTATTGTTAAATTTTTGTGTTTGATTTTATTATCATCTCGATCATATATCAATTGTCCAGAAATCTTAACATTATATAATTAATGACACAGTTGTATTGGATACTAGGTGTTTAGAGTACATGTAAGAAAGTATAGATAATAATCACTTTGTTATAATGGTATATAGATATGAAGAATGCATTTAAAGAATAAAATATGTATTCTTTTTCTTAGTCATAAATGATCACTTTAACCCATTTAAAATTATTAATATAAGACTGTTTTTGTGATAAAATTATTATCTCCTTATTCATTATCCATCATACATTTAATTTTTAAATTATTTGTCTCAACTTTATAAGAAAAGGTTGGTGTGAGCTATTGACAGGATATCATGCATGGCCATAAAATATTTTATCCACTCTTGATATTCAAATGCTGTCCTAAGAGATTTTTATTTTATTCTAAATTATGAGTTTCTATGTATTTTACTTTAATTAAAACATTTTCTTTTAACCTGTTTTGTTTTAATTACATTACAAAACTGTCTCAGGCTGGAAAGCAAAAAATTATATTTGTTTTTTCTATCTCTGCTGAAAAATTTTTTGAACATTTTTTTTACAGCTTTAAAATTCATGCATATATTTTTTCAAATATTTTGATTTCAAAAAATTTAAAAGATAGCAAAATAATTGAATAAAAAGATTTTCAAAGTTTCTTAAACTTCATGATGATGGATATTTTTTTTTATATTTGTTAATCTCATACTTTGCAATATTACTTCAAGAAAATGTAATGATAGTCTAAAAACTTGATTTTTTTGAAATTTTATGCTTATTTTTTATCATAATTGTGTAATAATTATTAGAAATCAAAATATCTGTTATTACATATTTATTTCTTATAGAAATATGTTATTTTTAAATAGAAAAGAATATATTTTTGTAATGTTATATAGAGATTAAGATCATGAGAAATACAACCATCTAAAAATGATATCATTCAACAAACTGTTATAACATTTAGCAATATCATAAAAATTACAGAAAAAATTTAAACTTTTAAAGCAAAATTTGATAGATTTACTAGATATTTAAAATAATTTATTCAGATTTTTAAAACAAAGAAGATTTTATTCATTTTCTAAAATTGAATCTGCTCTACCTGAAATTTGGTGATGAGACAGCACTTTGTTTTGATTAAAATCTAATTTTTTAAATAATTCTGAAAATCAAATATCATTTTTATAAAATTTATTTAATTTTTAAACAAAAATGTCCATCAAATGAAGTAAAATTTATTACATTCTGATAAATAATAATGGTTTCATATTAAAATGAAAGTTGAAAGCTTAATTCTAATGAGAACAAAGAAATCTGTCAGAATGTTACCAGAGTATAAAAGATAGAATGTTAACAGAGTATAAAAGACAGAATGTTAACAGAGAGTAAAAGAATTAAAATTTATTTTTATTATTGTAAATTAAAAAGATATTATCTTATGTGTAAGAGTATGTCTCATTTTTTTCACAAAGATACCATTCATAGTTTAATAATTTATAAATAAAATAAAAGTAATAAAAATTTTAATATTATAAATACTTAAATTACCAAAAATATATTAATTTAGTAAAATAAATTATTTTAAAAAGTAAAGTGGTACAAATAAACTTAAGAAATTGTAAATCAGATCACTGCTAAGAAATGATGAAAATAGTGAGAATAGTGGTGATGACATGTGTTATTATACTGGAGGCATGGGAGTATAAAAATATATTATTAGAGAGAATGTGCTACAACCTAATTGCTCTTTGTTATGTACATTCAATATTATATTTTGACAGAGTGAGTAGAGAGTTCTCTTTCTCTTAAAAATTTATTGACTGTTAATTAGAAAATTTATAATGTTTAGTCATTAATATTCTTACTCCAATGACTCTTATTATTATAGCATATATTGTATATATGAGATACCACAGAATGTAACCAATATGTTACTATTTAGATAATCTATTTCTGTTTATTTAGCCAAGGTTGCAATTGGTGGTAATTATATTAAGATAGATAATCCTCAACTTTAATGACCAGGCTTCAATCATCTCTACTTTCCAACTTTTCAAACGTTCATATCATTGAATATCCAATAATAAACCAATAAAATTGTCATACCCATGTTGACTTAAAGTCACTCTGATCCCTCATCCATAGAAGCTTAATATGTCCATTTAAATATACAGAAGAGGGATGAGTAGAATACAGGCTGAATATGTCTAATATTTATATACAAGTATATTATCTATATAGAACTTAATATAATTAGAAGGAATTTGGACTGAGACTTTCAAGCTCCCTACAGCTATTTACTCCATCTTGTATACAGATACATATGAGTTTATTAAGATAGGAAATCTTCAACTTTTAATGGACATGCTTCAATCTTCTCCACCCTTCAACTCTTCAGCCATCCACATTATTAAAAACCTAATAATGGAATGTTCAATGTCTTTTTTAAATTAATGTGGTCACGTGTATTGGTTGTATAATATAGAAAAGATCACAATAGGGAGGTTGAAAGTCCAAGCTCATCTCCCTCTAACTACATTGAGTTCATTGTAGATAATGTACTTGCATATAAATGTTGCATCATCAGCCTTCCCATGCCTCTTCTATGTATATAAATAGATATATTAAGGTCATATGCATGAGGAGTCATGTGACTTAAAGTCAACATTAGTATGACAATTATGTTGACATTAACAAGAGCATTAGGCATCCCATCATTAGATTTTTAATGATATGGAGAGTTGGAGGGTGGAAAGTTTGAAGCTTGCCCATTAAAATTTGAAAATGTGCTGCCTCAATATAAACTGAACACTGATATATATATATATATATATATATATATATATATATATATATGTATAGGAAATGATGATCTGGACCAACTGATGATTGCTGGTTCAGCATTAATATATATATATATATATATATATTGGAAATCATTTATTTTTTCACTTGTATTGGGGTAATGTGTATTAGTTGTATAGGATGGAATGTTTACCTGTAGAGAGCATGAAAATTTGTGTTCAAATCCCTTTTAATTACATTAAGTTTAATATAAATAATATACTTAGTCTATATATATTGTAACGGTATAAAATATGTTGTTACATTAATTTAAGATTAAAATAAAAACTAAGTTCGTAAATAAAAACTAAAAGCTAGAAAATTAAAGAGTTGTTAAATGTGTATACCTATATATATTCACACAAATGCAAAACTTTAAAAATTATTTTCTTTTTTTTTTAAAAAAATATTTGCACATACTTTTTTTTAAAAAAGTACAAGATCTAAAGATAAAATTTTTTTGTAAATAGAAATGATTGTTTTGTAACTTAATTGAAAAGCAAACTAGCCCTTGGGGCTCTTATAGAAAAAAAGGTCAGTTGAAAGATATAGATAAAAGAATAAAAAATAAATTAGATGTCCAATATAGAAGCAGCAATAAAGGTCTGGATCATAATGGAAATTATTGCAACAGGAAACTATGTTAAATGAATCCAGAGGAGTACTATAAAAGGAAAAATATTGAAATTAAGAACAGTTCCAGCTTGATTTTTGTGAGAAGAGTGATAAGACACACTTGTCACTCTCTCTCAACTTATTTCAAATAAAATGACTATAATACCAAGATTGAACCAACTTAGGCCTCCTCCAGAACAACAGACCGGACTTCAAATAGAGACATCATGGGAATTGGCACCAGGAACTATGATTCTTCTTCTGTAAGACATGAATTATAAAATTTAAAAATAATTAAGAACTTTCGTTCAAGCTTTTAACACTTTCATGGATCATTTTTATTATTGGCCAAGTAAAGTAAAACTCTGAAACTTTTAATTGGTTTTAATTGGTCAAGTGATAAACTCTTTGATAGAAATATTTTCATCTTTTAATATATATTAATTTTAGTTTCATTTTCAAAAAATATATTAATTATTTGTAATGTTAGGAAAGTAAACAAAAGTTATTTCAAAAATATATTTTTATTTGTATTTTATAAAAATATTCAAAAGTGGAAAAATCAAAGAAAACATTATGAGCAACATAGAAGCAATGTAAATGTCATTTAAATCCCTCCCAGATGTGCTGTTATGAATTTTTTAGAAAAAATCTTAATGTTTTTTTCAAAATAATTATATTTTCAGCATATTATTATAAAAATGCACCAAAAATACATTATATTTAAATAAATGCCAGAAAAATATTTTAAAACGTTAATCTTTGTTTGAAAATCAAATAAACAGCTTGGAACAATCTAAACTCTTGACAAGATGTCAAAAATTGGTGCTATGGCTGCTTTCTTTTTCAATTTACAATCGTGTAAAGTATACATTTTTTTAATAAAACCTTACTACTTTTGTAAAATAACTATATTTTTATTAAATTTTATGAAAGTTATTTATAATATGTACGAAAAATAATATAAAAAAAAACACTCTAAAACATATATTTCATTTTCAACGGTGAAAAAATATTTATCGAAATCATCAGCCAATAAGAATTGAGAATAGATTGAGAATAGATTATCCAACCAATCAGAACTGGCCTTCTTCTTTTGTAAACTTAAAACACTCCTCGTATTGATTTTTTACTTGTAAAATAATTCAAAAGAGAGCAGAATCTTACAGGCCTTGCTCTAAGCTTAAAATCAAGCATAAATTGATCACTGTAACTCATAAAATGGCTGAGTTAGAGCAATCTAAAGGTGACAATGTGAATTCATGTTAACCCCTATTAAAGTGTTAATATTCAAAACCTAAATTTTAAAATGAACTCTTATCTGACTTTCAAATTTCAAATTGATAATTAATGTTTAGATTTTATACATTTAAGTTTTAAAAAAAAATCATTTCCATTTTTATTTTTTTTATTTCTATTAATATTTATTTGTATAAATTATTTAAATGCATTAAATTTAAGTTGAGTATTGATGCTTGCATAGATTCGTTCACATTTAATTATGTTTTGTTTTCATATTTGATTAGAATATATAGACAGTCTGTAAATAATGATATCTTATGTTGAATATCTAAAATGTATTTATTCGGATGTCTTTTTAGTTACTGGTGTCAATGCGGCATCTGATGATGAATGCCATTGGGTTTTTTGTGAATTCCGTCTGCAATTACATCAATGATTTTATATTTTGATCATTTATGTTTATTTTGAAATGTTTTTGAGCATGTAATCTATGTAGTCGATCTATGATCAACATTAAAAAAACAAACTTTTATAAATCCATCTGTGCGAAATTATATAAATGGTAAACTTAAGTCGGGTGTGAATGGCTATATAGGTTTGTAAAGTTATATTAATTAATTAGGGGAAGGTTAATCTTAGGTTATTTGTTTCGTAGTTAAATTGGGTCATTGGATTGGATATATTGGTGTAATTAGTAGATGTAGTATGAGATTTGCCACGTGCAGGATCGCATATTATGCTGCACACCCCCTTTTTCCTACGGAATGGGATGGTAAGACGGAAAATGCAGTCCCTTCCTATGGAGTTTTTTTATTGATCTTCCCATCAGACAGATGTAATATTCCTTTCTCAACAAGAGTCGATGTCTTCTAACCATGTTGTTCAGATGCACATTCCTGACAGTATGGTATTTGTGCTGTTGAATTCATGCTACATTGAATACATCGATATATCAGATAGATTGGCATGGGTTTGACTGCAAACTTTTGGCCTAAAATTAAATAAAGGATAGAATATTTTCTTTTCAAATGAAATCTTTGTAGTTTATTCATACTCAACAATCTTAAAAATATATATATATATTATTAAATTCATTGTGCAGATGATTTAAAATTTTAAAATAATAATTAAATTAAAAGTTAATATTAAAATCTAAAATAATAAATGTTATTTCTCAAACTTTAAATGATTATATATGTGCATAAATAAATGTTGTTTGTGTTAATTACTTGCAGTAGCTGTTATTTTTTATATTTAAGATACAAATTAAACAAGTTATATATATTGTCTCTGCGTCTCCACTGAGCTAGTGACTTGGGCTAACAGTCTAAATATAAAATAAAGTGGGATCTTAAAAGCACATATTTGCCTACTCTATAAATTTTCTAGGTTCAAATGCCTAGATGGCGCCCTTGTAATGCAGATACAGTAAGACTGAAAAACTTTCCTCTCATTTCTGACCATTATAATATATATATATATATATGAAAGAAAGTTACTGTTAACACTAACTGAAATAATTATACAAATATATAAACCATTATAGAATTACAAATATCCAGTAACTTTTTAACAGAGGGCATTACTGGATTGTTGAGTGTTGTAGTAGTAAGAAATGGGATGAAATAATAAATTTATTAATAAAGAATAGGGAGTTAGAGAGATGGAAAAATAGTATGGAGAGTAAAAAGAGTTTAAATATATATAGAAATAAACAATATTAGGTGTGAGTTAACCAAAAGACTGTTTCTTATGAAGCTCCTCATAGACATCTGACATCACTCTAACTCTGCCAGTTCTTATACTAAAAAATTCGTTTGATAGGTTTTGAATAGGTTTTTAAAAGTTCTGTAAGATGGTGACCTCTTCTGATTTATTTTACAAGTAAAAAATAAAAAAAAACGCATTTAAACCTAAACAAAGAAAGAACATGAGTTTTGATTGGTTCTTAGCATGCTCTCAGCCGAAAAAGACATTCTGATTGGCTGGAAAGAACAAAGAAACCGCCTGATCAAAGAAAATAAAGAAAAACGCTGAGATTTTCATTTTGAATGCAATTTTAAGTATTAAAAAAATATAATTTCAGAAATTAAACTAGTTTTTTAAAAAAAAAAACTAAAAAAACAAAATTATTTTCGAAAAATATTGAAGATTTTAGTAAAAATATTAAAGAAATATTTAAAAGAAATATTTACTTTTCTATAACGTAAAAATCGACCTTTTTGTTTATATTATAGCTTTTATGTTGCCGAAATTGAATATTTTAGAATAAATAAATAGCAATTTATTTTTGAAAGAACTTTCGTTCTCTTCATAACCTGAAAAATTAGTAATATACTTTTTATTAACGTATCTGAGTTGAATTTAATATTATAGGTGAATATGTTTTAACAATAGGCTTTGTCTTCAGTTTGTGAGTTGGCCAATTAAAAGATTTGATTTTTACCTCATACAACCAATAATATAATTAGCGGTTAAAAGATTAATATATGATAATAGTAAGGAAAATAGTTTATTATTTAAGGCTCGAATGGGATCTTTAGCTACAAGAGAATATACATGTAAATGGGAAAAAATGGGTGATTTATTTTGTAAATTATGTAAGGAAGGAATAGAAAATATTAGGCATTTGTTAATTGAATGTAAATGCTTGAAAACAGAAAGAATACATATAATGAAGTTATGGAAGAATAAATGTGAAAAAAGTGATTATACAGAAAGTGAATTATTGTTTTTTATGTTGGATTTGGGAAAAGATAAAGAGGATTTAGATATAAAGGTTATAGAGTTGACAAAGATTATGTTGTGGAAATGGGATGGAGCAGAATATGGGGAAATTTAGAGTGGGGAATGGAAAATAAAGTGGCTAACAGGTTTATCTGGGCATAATTGCTGAGATATTCTTGATTTTGTTTAAGGAGAGGCCACAATACATCACATCACATCATATAATGGTTTATTTATATAATATTGAATTTTCCAACATTACTACCTGGTTACTATATCGTTATAAATTTAAGCAGATGAAAAATTTAAATATTTTGTCTGCCATTATGTTTTAAATAAAGTGTGACTCAGAATAATGTATTTCTCAGAAGTAAAACTAAACAAGATGAGATGTTACCACAGCTCTTATTAATCAACTCGTATTTTACATTAACAAGATAAGATTAACTATTAAACCCTTCTAAAAACTTTCTTAACTGATTACACAAAAAATAAAATATGTATAATGCTATGCTGGAATTAAATATAAACAAATACACCTGCAGCAAACATTAAATTTTATAGATGAGCTGCTGCAAGTTTCAAAATATCAAATCAAAGATACAAAAAAATGGAAGCCAAATTTTTTTGCCTCTAAGATTTGAGATAACTAACTGTAAACCACAGGAATAAACAAAAGACTATTAGATGCTACTCTTAATGTGAAATAAACAATGATCAATAAAAACTGTGATAATATATCAGCTTATTTAATTGTACCTGTATTTTATATTGATCAGAGTTACTATCTTTTAATTTTAGTATTTAGATTTTTTTTTGATCTGCTTCATTTGGAATTTTGCAACATCCACATTATGGTACTCAAAAATTGACTATTAGATGTCACAATATTTGTTTATATTTTATTCTAGTATAACATTTTGCATATATATATATATATATATATATATATATATATATATATATAGAATATTTACTATATATATATATATATATATATATAGTAAATAAAATCAAGTCATACACCATGTGACTTAATTTAATAAACTTGTATTTTATAAAATAAAATAATGAGCATGCTAATAGTGCTAACCCTAGTTTTATCAATAAATTCCATAAAAGAAAGAATTTAAAATCTCTATCGAGAAACATCCCCATTTCCAAACTGGTTTCATGCTATGGGCCATCCTCAGAAAGGTGGTATAGGATATTTCAGACACTAGATCCAAAATATCAAATTAAAGCCAGTATTTATCTAATACTTAACTATTAAGTAGAAAATCTGAATTTTTCAGATATCTATATGTTTTCAAATCCATCTATTTAACAAATAGCTCTATGGATCTGAAAACTTTTCAGGCCCACCATGTATTAATAGCCTTATCAATATAACATTGCTTCAGATTTAAAAGCCAAACTATAATAGTAAAAAAAATCAATTCGTACTTCATGTGATTTAATTTGATAAGCTTGTACTTTATAAAGTAAAATAATGAGTGTACATACTTTAAAAAGGATTTTGATATCTGCACCATCCAAAAAACCATCTGGGTATCTAAACAAATATGTATATCCTCACATACAAATAAACTATCATTGCTCTAGATCTAGTTCCTGCTCTCAAAGATTCTAGGAACCAGGACTATAAACAGCAAGAGAATATAAATGTATATAATTAATGTACTTTAATACAAGTAGTATTACTGGGGTGATTGACAAATTCCTTAAAACACTATGCTAGAATAAAATTAAATCACACACATTGTCCTTTAACAGAATAGATAGATGGAGTATAAAAACAGTGTGATTCTATTTGTAAAAATTATTTAATAAAATCACTAATAAATTCAGAAAATATATAACAATATGATCATTTCAAATCTAATACATTTTTATCAAAGAAAATAAAATTATTTTATATAGAAAACCAGTCGATTCTTATTACTAAATTAATTAACAATTGGTTTCTAGTTTATTCCTTCATTTTTAATAAATTGATTCTGAAAACTACATCTCATAAATATGAGATATAAACTTTATGGATAATTAAAATCTTACCCTTATTTATGAAAATTAAAATATCCTATAACTCTTTTTACAAGTTTTGGAGGAAAAATGCAACAAATAAAAACACATTTTAACATAAAAATCTAAATGAAAATTATTCTTTATGTTAATTATTACTGATCATAAAAAATATTTGTAAATATAGTTATATAAACAAAAATGTGTAAATGGAAATGTGCATATCAAATATACATTATTTTACCATAGTTTCTGTATTCATAACCTTCAGTTGTTTTTCAGATAGTTTTCCTGTTAGTAAGATTAAAGTGATAAATTTAAATCAATCTTTTTATTCTAAAATTTTCATTAACTTTCCTTTTTGTTTGTTCAAATTTTTACTATCATTATAAATTTTCTCTTAACTCATTTTGCAGATTAGGTAAATAGAGTTACATTTGTTTATAAATTTATCCATTTTCCAATATAAAAATTTGCAAAATTAGTTAACAGTGGATGAAACTGTCATGTTTCTGGATAAAATACAAGACTTGTTGAAGATTTTTCTCAGGAATATTCCCCTTTTACATTTGTAATTTTTAATGATGCAAGCTATATGGTTAGTTTTAATGTTGCTTGAATTTTAGTTAAAGCTTAGCACATAGTTTTCTTCAAGTCCATTCCAGAAACATTTTTGAACTAATGATAAGGTTATTCTTACTTCAGATTAAAACTTAAATTTTTACTGTTACCTTTGCAGCTAAGCTGTTTATGCTCTAATCTCAAAAGCTGAATCAAGAATATCTTACTGACTAGACTAGATACTAAAATCTAATGATTAAATCTGTTCCCTACCTTATTTTTGATGAAATCTTGGATTCATTCAATCACTTATTATCGCAGACATGACAACATTAAAATTTACCAATAGATTCTATTTTTACAAAAGATTATTTCTCTGCAATTATTTTTTCTTTATAATTATCAAAAATGGTATAATTCTCTAATTATATTTTGATTTTAAAATATATTATTTTTAAAGAGTTAAAAAGAAAAGAAAAAAACAACTTTAATTAATTAAAACTATACTTCTTAATAAAAAAGTTAAAATCTTAGTTTAAAAAATGAAAACTAATAAACATTTTTTAAAATTGTACATATTTTACTTTCTTTTTTATCTTCTTTTTCTTATTCTTTTATTATTATTATTATTATTATTATTATTATTATTATTATTATTATTATTATTATTATTATTATTATTATTATTATTATTATTATTATTATTATTATTATTATTATTATTATTATTATTAATTCAAAACTACTAGACAAATGAAATTAATTAAGAGAAAGAGAGTAGAAGAAATATTTTTTTCTTTTATTATGCTTTTTCCTATTTTTCTTACAACTACTCTTAACAAACTATAAATATTCAAATTTTATATTATTTAAAAAATGTTTAGGAATTTTGATATTATCACTTAAACTATGTAAATCTTTAAATAAGTTAATTCTTGTTTTTATAAAAATGTATGAAAGAAATAATTTCTTTTTCTCAGTATAAATATATGTATCTTGATAAACTTGCAATATCTGACATAAATAGTGTTGACCACTATTTACAATATTACAATATAGCATCATCATTATTTTCAACAATTTTCAATTCACTGCCAGATAAAAGTCTATCCAATTGCAATCCAGTTTTTTTAGTTCCAAAACTATCTTCTTTACTGTACCAGGTGTGTTCAGAAGATAATCTGGATTACTCTATTTGCTCAGTTTAACTGGGTTTAAACCTTATTTATCATAAATTTATAATTTTATATTATAAATATTATGTGAATGAACCAGCCCTTTGAGCAGAGGGGAAAATACCATCAATAGCAGAGCTATCAACAATACCCACAGTCAGACCAAGCTATGCAATACATAGCATGATTACATTCCTGCCTTAACTGCTAGATTCAAACCCCTACTATCCAAGCACTTTATATGTTTTGAGGTAAACCTCAACTGCCAGCTAGTGATGAGAACTAAGATGTTTAAACAGTAGGACCATAGTCCAGTGCTCGAAATATCCCATGACTACCTCAATCAAAAGAATAATCTAACACATTATTGCTTTTATTAGTCGTAAAGAATTGACTGACAAATATTGTATTTAAAGATAATTTATTTTAACTACATACTTATTATCATAACTTTTAAACTACTTATATGAATCTTAATTAAATAAAACAATGACTTGTCACAACCTCAGACACACACACATATTATAGTAAGATATACAATATAATATAACAAAGAATATTAAATAATATAAAGCACTTAAAACATGCACATCAATAGTTTTTTATGCATGCTATAGAGATCATTTATTAATTGATGCTGGTGGCTTTAAGGATTGCAATGACTACTTTAATATCAGAAATGGAAATAATAAAAGTTACTTATTACCTATAGGATTTGAACATTGACTTCTTGAGTTGTTGTTTCAATTGAAAATCTATACAACTGGTTGGATTTGAGATTTTTGTGGAGGTTTAATGCTTAGTATTCCATGGCATTATTCTTTATGACAGTTAGATATTGAAAGTGGATTTTTAAGTTGTTAGGCAGGCATTACTTTTCTCAGGCAGGTTGGCTCTTTCATCGAACTCAGGCTGGAGAAAAAGTCATATGATTGCCATGGCTGTTAGCACTGCAATGTCTTGCTAAACACTGATTAAAGAACTGATAGACTGAACTGAACTGATATGATTGTGATCTGAACTGATAGATTGAAAAATCTGGACTATTTATATGATGACCTGTTGTCACTTTTGGTAATTGATTTTTATGTCTGCCAGTTATATTTTTTGTTGAAATTACTCCACTGTTTTTAAATACATTCCTTAGATAAGCTTTTGATTGTGTTTTCATTTGGTAGCCATTGCAAGTTTGTTGTTTTGTGGAATTTTAATTCATAGCCATTGCACATTTTGTTTTTACATTTTAACCTTCTATATCATTTTTTTAATATTTAACATGCATATATTCATTTTATCAACAATCACTCATTTTGCTATGTTTAAAATCACCTTGAAATTTATGCACATATATATTTCTAAAATCAAGTTTTAGTTTTTTAAATTTCCTTTTTCTTTAATAATTTAAATGGAAAGAGAGATAGTTTTAATTTTATGTAAAAGATTAATTTAAACTGCTATAGTTTTAATCTTTTCTAAGCAACATTCTCTCCCCTGAATCACTTTTAAATTAATTCATAAAACTTTATGAATGATGCAGGGTTTAATTTTTCCCTGGGCTAACAGTATTTCTTCTTTATTTTTAAAAACTCTAAACTTTTATATTAAACTTTTAACAAACTGGCTTTTGTTTTAAACTAATAAAAATGAAAACTATTTAGACTTTTATTCTGACGTACATAGTATTTATTTACTAAAACCTTCACATTGTTTATGAGAATTTTATTTTAATAATTGTAACTCAATTTTAATGAACACTCAATAGGGTTACATTACTTTAGTTCAGCATATTTTGTTTTATCCATCTGTCCCACATAATGGTACTTTTCTAGGTCTTTTACAATCTGTTGGAATACAATTTAAAATTTGAATTGTTCATCTATCATCATCCCCTTTAGGAATATGTACAACTCAAATTATTTTTTATTTTTTCAAAGATGTCTGTAATATTTGTTTGCTTTTCATCTATTTGTTTTGTTTTCAATTTCTTATTGTTACTCATAACGTACATCTGTCCATACATTATTAAGTGGTCTAATGTCTTTTTTGTTAAATGTGTAAGCCTCAGATCTATAAGTAAGATCTGATAAAATACCTTTCTTAAAAACCTTTCTCTTCAAACACAAAGGCATATTTTCTTCTAATATTAAGTTCTACCAAAAACAGTGCAACCAATTTTATGATTAATTTCTTTCTTGTGCTTTCATCTCTAGTAATAATCTGATATTTATAGTTGTTAACTTTTTCTAACACTCATCAATTCTTTTTTTTCTTCTGAGAAAATCAATTAAACATTACTTTAATCTTTTTATCATTTACCTTTAGTATAACTTTTTTACTTTCATCTGCTATCTCTTGCAACATTTTCCAATAATCTGAAACATTATTTACAAAAATAATTACATCATCTTAATTTGTATATGGCTTAAATAATATCTATTTACTCTTATTTTCTTAGCTTCCCGTTTTAATCCAAAAATACTTCTTGCCAAATTGCTGCAAAAAGTTTTGAAAATATAGAGTCACTCTGTTATATACCCCTCTTAATACTAATATTTCTAGTATCATTTTGTAATCTGATCATTCCTGATGAATTTTTATAAATATTCTTCAGAGTATGACAATATCTTGGATCTATACTTTAATGATTCCATAGCTTTTGATCATGGAAGAAATGCTTATAGAATCAAATGACTTTCTATAACCCATAAATTCAAAACATAATGGCAAGTCATATTTATGGATCTATTTAATAATTTTTCTCAATGCTTGGCTATATCTACTGTACTCTAGGTTTTTTGCAGACATGTTGTAATTATTTTGGTAAAAGTTTTGTATTGAGCTTATTAAAGAGTGATAAGTCTACCTTTATTGCCTTTTTACAAAATTAATATTGCATTTTTCTTATTGTTGTCATTTAGTATATAACATTGGCCAAAATATTCTATTTTTTTATTTGCTTCCATTAAGATATTGATTATAATTTTATCATTGCTTTGGTGTTTTTTTTTTTTTTTTTTGTAGATTTAATTTCATGTCTCACTTTATTTAAAATCCTGGACAATTCAAATTAAGTTGTAATTGTAAGAGGTAACTTTTCTTGTTCTTTATTGCAATAGAATTCTTGGTGAAACTCTTTTATATATTTCGTGATGTCTTTCTTTTTAATAATAGTTCCATTTTTACTTCTTATTGCAGAAATAAGTTTCCTATCAATAGCAGGATGTTTTACATTTTTGATATTTTTATTTTCTACTATAGATTTTTTTGCTAATTTACAATCAGAGCCGGATTCAATAAGTGCAGAGCCCGATTGGATTTTTTTTGCGGGAGGGGGGGGCTCTATATATTAAATAGAAGCGGGATCATCAGTTATATTCAGTTTTTCCATTTTCATTCCAATATTTTCTTCTTCCGGTTCCGGTCTGTGTAATTGTGTTTCTTGTTTATTTTTTACCTGTTCTTCTTCATCTTTATCATCATTTTCTTCTTCATTTTGGTCATTTTTTTCTTCTTCACCTTTGTCATTATTATCTATTTTTAAAAATTTATTCAAAGCACCTCTGAGTTTTTCACTTTCGATTTTCCTTTTTGCACTTAATTTCCCTTTTAGACTACCACTTTTATATTTTCTTCCCACATCTCTTTCTCGTTTCAGTGGATTCGACATCTAATGATAAAATTAAATCCATTTTTAATCACAAAATATACTTAAATTTTTAATTTTAAATATAATTTCTTGTTAATAAATATTATGTAATATAATTAGTACTTATCTTTTTTAACAATTAATAATTATAGTCACAAAATACGACACTAACAATTAAAACGATTAGAAGAATAGAAAACTGCAAATGCAATAAACAATTGACATTTGATAGTAGCCACTTCTACTTAATAGTGAGTGCAGCGCAGCAATGACTAATGCCAAAAAACAAATGTGAGTGCGCCGAGTAAGACGCATATAGAATAGAATAATTGAGAGAGAAGATAGTACTATCCGATTAATTAAACATTAGTCAAAAACGACACGGGTATCCATTTTCTATATTATAATGTATATATATTATAATAAACACATTAATAAATCTCATCCAACAATGCGAACTTAAAATAAATATATTTTTAATTATTTGAATAATTTATAATTTATCCTTTATCGTCAAAAGCAATTTGCTTTAAATTTCGAAAAATAACTTTTTGTTAATTTTGGTGGTGATGCGTGACCCCTTCAAGTGCGGGGCCCGATTGGGCCCAATCACTCCAATCACCTTAAATCCAGCCCTATTTACAATTATACTTTTTACATTGTTTTTTATTATCCATTTTACAAAATTCTTAATGGATCATTTTATATATTTAAAAATTTTCATCTTTTCTTTATAAATTGTCTTATCTCAATAACAATTTTATTTCTCAATTGCTGATTTTGTATCAGTTATCTTTGTTGCAATACTTAATAGTGTATCAATTATTTCCCTAATGATTTTGTTCAAATCTAAACCATCTTCAAAATCTGTACTATTTATTTTAAGTTGTAATTTAATTTCTTTAGAATTTTCCTGAAGATTAAGATTGTCAACTGTGAATACCGTTTTTCTTAATTTTTATCCCTTTAAGTTTGCTTTAACATATATTTTACATTTCACTAATCAAAAATCACTTCCTGTATTAAATTAATAACATTACAATCTTGGCATACAATTTTCTATAAGTCAAAATATAAGGTAATTCTGCTGTAACTTCATTTGGATGCTTCCATTTCTATTTAGCAGTTCTCTCAAGAAAGAATTTGTAATATGAAGTTTTTCTTCAAACTACACAAGCCCATGTTTTCTTTCATTTTTATCACTATAACCAAATTTACCCACATAATCTTCATCTTTCAATCATTTACAAAGTCCAGCTTTCAAGTTTCTCATAATAATTTTAAAATGTTATTTGGTTTGATTAAAAGCCTTTTATATACCCATATAAAGATCTTCTATTTCAACACAATGAAAACTTTTAGGGCATAAATCTTGAATTATATGCATTTATATATTACATTAAATTAAATACTATTCTTGTTACTGCCTCTGTTACACCATTCATTCCACATGTTTTTCCATTTTTTATTTATAATGAATCCCATTTTACTTGCACGTCCAATACATGTGCCTTTGTAAAATAATAAATGCCCTATTTTAAAATCAATTTTCTTTTCATCTTTTTTTTCTAATCTCATAAGGTTCAACAATGTCTCTTTTAATATTAGACTATTCTTTTACAATTTATGTAATCTTCCTTTATTTGAAAGTGATTTGCATTTGTAAGTACCTAAATAAAAGATGATCATCAAATGGAAATATATGAGATACCTAAATTATTTGGGGTGCTGTAGAAAAGATAAACAATATATTAATTTGATACTGAATTACATTTTAAAAGATTAATCCTGCAGTAAGCTGAAAATGTATGATAATTATGTTGATGAATAGTAACCTAATAGGAGAGGCACCAGAGGTCGCTTGGAGTTACAAATTTGTTCACATAATGCTAAAAAAAACAGTGGATTACTTACAATCTGTAATTCAAAACAGGTAAAAAAAATATTTGCCATTAATTATAGAGAGAACTTCAGTAATCTGAACTGCAAAAAAATGTAATAATCCCATCGGATTATATTTAAAATGGACACTGAAAGTCAGCATCCAGCGAAGATGTCTGTCAATATAGACACTGTCAAAAATTCCTATGCTCAAGTAGCAAAGCAATCTTCTTCTGTAGAAGTTAAAAAAAAATGAATCTCAGGTCGGTTAGCAGAATGAGAGTGCAACAAACACCCAGATTTCATCAATCAACCATTGGAGATATTTTGAAATTAGATTTTTCACCTAAAACAATGGATACTGATACTATCGAGACACAAGAAGCTTGAACCAACGACAGCCTAAAAAAAATTATGGCAATTTCAACCAGATCATACCTAAAGATCTTTTTAATTCATTCAAAGAATGATCATTCAATTGTAATAGCAATAATAGATAATAATTGTTCGCTCTATAGATTCCCTGAAGATCTATGGAATTCGATCGTATGTATTGGAGACCATCCAAATCCACGCTATATAGTAATTGAATTCAATAGCAAAAATAAAGAAAATTTCAAAAAAAGAAGTTAAAACCTTGGATCAATACACCTTAATCGTAGTTAAGCCAAATAGAGAAAAACATATGTTAAAAAATGCATACCTTGGTTACTTCAGTGCAGATTTTGTTAAACTAATGGAGCCATTCGGAGAGGGGATAAATTTTCAGCCCACATACACTAAAAACATACCAGTACCTATGCTCGGTAACAGTTTTAGATATAGAGTAAAATTGCAAGAAAATATAATTCCTGAAAATATCTGTACACAAATAACAGACAAAGAGGCAACATTATTTTTAATTATATATGGACTCAAGCCACAATGATTTCATTGTAAAGAATATGGTCACTTAATCAGCAACTGTCCTAAGTTATACTGCACTAAATGCAATATGAGAGCATCCCCCAATCACCAATGTCCAAAAGAAATTAACTCTTGTCAACAAGTCGAATTGATAGCTGAAGAATTTCTTGTTCTGAAGCATATATCAGAAGAGAATAAAAAAAAATAGTATTAGCGATAGTGAAAAAATAAGTCCACAATCAATTGAGCTTGAAAATGATATAATAAATCCCATGGTTGATATTATAAACCCATCCCGCCTTAAAAAACATATCTGACCATAATGGAGACTCTTGCTATCTATCCAGCTGATCTATCCAGCTGAGGTAGTACCTGCCACTCCTCAATTAAAAAGAAAAACCAGGCCACCCTCCAAAAAAAATTAAGAGTAAAGATTTTGGAATATGAAAGTAGCGACAGTGAAATGCCTCCTGCAGCATCTGAAACTAAAAAAGCTAAAACTGCTCGATATCAAACAAATTCTGATAACGTATCATTATCAACAAAAGAAGATAGTCCTATGGAAGAGGTAAGCGATAATTATACTAATATTGATAATACTATATACAGAAAAACAATAGAAATTAAGCAATACAATTAAAAATCCAGTACACAATCATATATAGTAAAATTGTCTTTTTTAATTTGTCAATATGAGTTTTTGCTCACATTTATTATTGATTATTTTTATATACAATTAAGATCTGATATAGACTTGTTTAATATATAGAATAAACACACACTAAATAAAACTTAATATAGGAGTTTTTAATGTCAGAGGGTTCAACTCTCTTGAAAAAAATTGATCTTCTTACTAAATGGTATGACTTTGTTAAACCACACATACTTGGTGTTATAGAAACAAAAATTTACAGTGGATCGCAAATTAATCCATCAAACGAACTAAATAGCAAAGGATTTACGTCTTTTTCGAATACATCTGACACACCATCATCAGAAACAGGAATCATCATCGATAAAAACTGCCCATTCAACTCTTTTAAAATATTATATACTGATGCGCACATACTTATTATCTCTTTTCATCACAAAGCTATAACACTAAACATTGCAATTGTATATATCCCTCCAGGCCCCATCATTATAAATAGATTAATCCTAATTCTGAACTCCAAATTTGTGAACACAGCACATCCAGTATTACTTATAGGGGACTTTAACATGTCATATGAAAAATTTCCCAATAAATGGCTTCATCATCTGTCATTCCCCATGATGAGTGGGAGAGAATTTCTGCCAGAGAGAGTTGTATCATTTAATAATGGAAGATTTTCATCATTGATTGATCTAGTCTTCTATTCTCCATCATTGCATAACATGATGAACATTTTTCTAAAGAACTCCCTTCTATCTGATCATAATGCAGTCATAGTATCTCTGGAACTTAATTTCAATATCAGATCAACAATAATAACTGGAAAAACCATCAGAGTTCTTCTTCCTTCATGCACTCCAGAATTGCTTTTCTCAGAAATATATATCTATTTGCATAAGATAAAAAGTATACAAATGGACCCAGTCCAAGCATAGCACACATTTGTCAATATATTATCATTTAATATTAACCATCTTACCAGAACTACACCATCCCCAACTAAACTTTTAAACCTTATGGATGACACTTATAAAAAATTATTACAACATCACAATCTAACTATGATCACCCCAGATTAGTAGTATTAAAAAAACATATCAATCAATTTCAGAATAGCTTAAAGAATATATTGCCACAAAAAAGAAAAGTATACTTAAACAAGCTTCACATCTTAACCAGAAATTACATCAGATGGGCATTAGGTCACCCCTCTCCAGTTCGAGTACCATCAGCCATAAAATACAATCACATACTGTTTGTGGAGATTTCATGTTGGAGCAATTATTTTCATTTTTTAAAGATAAATTTCAAAAAAATCATCCCTTAGATCCATCACAACTTTTATACATCAGACCAGAAAAAGAAATTCAATTTGCTTCTAATGATTTTGTACAAAAAATAGAGTCAACACCAGATTCATGCCATCCTGGAATAGATGGGATTCCCAAGTTTGTATATTCTCATCTTAATAAAATTACAGCTCAGTATATGTCTAACCTTACAAATTTTTTAACTAAAGACATATATAGAATACCAGGTCTTCATCAAATATCACTTGTACCATTTATGAAAAAAAAAAAGAAATGGCTTCATCAATAACAAACTTACGTCCAATTTCAATTTCCTCCCTTGGAAGAAAAATTATAGAATCAGTAATTAAAGACAAAATAGAGCCATATATTATACCAAAACTATCAAAAATGCAATTTGCTAAAAAGGAATCTTCAACTGCACAGGCAGCTTTTCTATTCAAATCAACTATAGAAACAATAAAAAACAACAAAAAATACAGTCCTATAGTTATTCAACTAGACATAGAAGCAGTGTTTGACACGATACCAATAAAAACACTACTGAAAACTCTACAACAATACACAGTACCAAAAGTCTACCTAAATCTACTTGCTAACCTATTAATAAACTGTGAAATATGCATTACTCTAAATGGAAAAACTTTATGACCAATAGTACCTCATCAATCCATCCCACAAGGATCCCTTCTTAGTGCCTTGTTATTTACTGCCTACATAAATCCCCTAATTAAAATCATAGAAAATGAATTACCTGGAATTTATGTACCCTGCTTAAATACTAACATCTCATGTATAGCTTACATGGATGATCTTGCAATTTTTTTGACATCTCAAAAACACATTCCCAAACTTTTAAAGATTCTTTCCAATTATACAAATGAATATAAATTAACATTTAACATGGAGAAATTTTGTGCCTGGCAAATTTTCACTGACAGCAGTATAGCAAAACATTTTAAAGGTAAACCTAATCCATTTCTTGCTTTCCATTTCTGTCTGCGTCATTCACCAATGAGACTACTTATACAAAAAAATATTGCAAATAAAATAGAAATTATAGTCAATTCACTAACAAAAGCCTACCTTTCACTGTACACAAAGATAGCACTTTTTAATATGTTAATCATGACAAAAATCACTTATTACACTCCAACAATACTTTATACTAAAGCATTCACTAATAAAATAGATTCACTTTGTAGGAAACTCTTGTGAGGAAAAAAAGTAATCTCAATATTAGTAAAATGGCTAAGAAATTCATTCTCACAAAATAGTTCTGTAACTTCATTCAATTTACACCTCCAGAATCCAAAAAATGCTAAACATAATCTCTATACAATTCCCATATCTACAAATAGCCTGTAAAATCACCCCCACAGATAAACCACCTCATTTACAAGGATACCTAAAGACACTACTTGCACCATTACTATCTATAAAAAAAACTTGAATTTTAATCCACCTCAAATTAAATTTAAATACTGGGAAATACATTTGCTTTTACACCCATCACAAATTGATGAAAAAACTATACTTAATATCACCAATAGACAACTATGCCATAAATTTAAATTCTGGTCACTTGAAACAAAATATTTTGATTTTCTTCTTAAAATTAACCTTGACTCACTACCCACACAGCATTTTTTGAAATATAGAAGGAACTGTCAAAATGTAGACAATTTATATAACCTCTGCCACAGAGACTCAGAAACACAGGATCATATTTTTTCTCATGTTTAGGACTAAATAGCATCGTTCAAAACACACTATTCAAAAATAAAAGAATAAATATGGAATGCATATTTGCCTTATTCCAAAAGGGAGTTTTTGCTGAAATAAGATTCAGTGTATTCATTCTCTATGCTTTATGATGTACAATGTGTAAATTCATGTACAAAAATAATCCAAGAAGGCACCCAAACACATTCAAAAATAAACTGGATAGTATACATGAAAGAGATAAAAGAATAACAAATCACACAACATTTATTGACACCTGGTCTCTATTGCATTTACCTTCAAACTTATAAAAAATAGGAAGAGTCACAAAAGATTTAGAAATGTCAATTGAAAAAGTTACAACTTGCCACCATTGAAAAAACATTATATGATAGTGAACTTTTGAACTTAAATCAGGAGTTTAAACAACTTACTGCACATATGTGAACTTTTATACCTCTGCCAGCTTTACAAACAATTAGACTGTCTGTATAATAATCAAGAATAATGTGTAAAAAAATTGTGTAACCTTTTTTAAGTTATTGAATAAAGTCCTTTGAAAGATGATAATAATAATAATAATAATAATTATTATTATTATTATTATTATTATTATTATTATTATTATTATTAGTATTATTATTATTATTATTATTATTATTATTATTCAAATACAGCTTATATAATAACTTATAAAAATTTATTTAAATTTGTTTCTGCTTTTTTGAAAATAACTACCAATAATGTAGGAGAAAAATAATTCATATTAAATCTTTCAAAATAATTTTATAAATAGAAATCAAGCTTTTTAAAAGTTACTGCATGTAATTATACTAAAAAATATCACGTATGTAAAGAAATCATTTTATCTATTTTGAAATTCATTTTTAAATGTTGTTTGTAATTTCATTTTAGCCAATAATTATAATTGTTGTCTTCAAATGTGGAAAAAATAATAATATAATATTAATATTTGCAATATTTAGTTTAGTTGTAGAATTTTAAAAATAATTATTATTTATTACATAAAGCAAAAAATAAATATTATTTTTACTAACCAATTCAGTCTGCTTGATAATTTATGTTTAATTAATAAATGTAAAGTATATATTATAACCAAGGATCCGGGGAGGAGAGCAAGCGAGAGAGAGAGATAGACATATAACAGGGCACCAAATTGTAACTTTAACATAACAGTTGTTGTACCAATTTGATGAAGTTATTGATTTATAAATTATGGACTTATCAGGGAAGCAATTTATTTACTTCTAAAAGAATTTTAACTTGCAAAATATCTAAATTTAATTCTTTTTTAAAATTTGGTTACTTAAATCAAGGCAGCTAAATTGTAATACACAAAAGTGAATAGACTGACTTGGCTATAATGCACTTGTAAATAACAATCACATGAATAAAACCCAGCTAGCTGTTTTATATCTCACATAGAGCAACTAAAATATCAATCCCCTATCGCTAATGCTTAGAGTTCTAAAATTGCTTTAGTAATTCATGTCGCGAACACGAGAATTATACTAATAATAAATATTATAAAATTACAAATAAACTAAGAGAGGAGGAGAAATCTCGACTCATACTCACAACACTTCTATGACCTCCGTATTCCCCACATAGATGACCAACACCATAGTTACAATTAATTTATTTCTGACATTAACTTCTCTACACTCTCATCTTCCTTTAAACTTTACTATCTTTAATGTCTGCACACTTGTATTTTCATGATCAGATATGCACGGAATAAACAGTATTTTTCATTTAATTAATTTATAATATCACCTTAATTCTGTAACAATAAGTTCATGAGCTCTTATTTCAAAAGTGGAAAATTATAGTCTCAGGGTTTAAATCAGGAAAACAAAATTTCTATTGGAGATTTATGAATTTATTGTTGACCAATGAATGTTATCCCAGCAATATAACTTAATTAAGTAGACATACGCTTGATCTCTGAGCTAATATCTACTTTTCATCAACCAATAATAATAACAATGAAATCTTATAAATAACTATACAGTTACCAAAAATAAAAGATTCTACCAACTTTAAATTTTGAACTAGATTACTATCGACTCGGAATGCATTCAAGTACCAGGAGTGGGAACAGGGATTTTATATCCATTCAAGATATTAGTCACAACACAATAAATTTATGAAAATGAAAATAATAATTAATTTAAAAATAAATCTCCTTCCAAATACTTGCAGTGTAACCATAATAATTTGTAATGCAAATTATGAATGTTTCTTAAAGCAAATTTCGGATTTCAGCAGAAAATATCAATTTAATAATCAAACTTTTGCAATTCGTCTGTACCGAAATAACATTAAAACATTGATCTAACATTGCATATGATTAAGATTTCTGGATTTGTGGGTACCAAAACATTAAAACACAAACCAAGATTTAATTAACACATAACATTTATTAACAACTCAAGTTATAAACTACAAAAATTTGATTTACATAGCATCGTAACAATCTAATTAACAAAGAAAATATTTACTATGGATTTAAAGTCACTACAGAGAATATGATCCCTCTTTTGTGCTTAATAAAACATTTCTATATGGCATGCCTCTATCAACCATAGCTTTATATATATATATATATATATATATATATATATATATATATATATATATATATATATTATAACGTTTTCCGTTTTGCTAGGCCTCTACACACTAATATAAACTGTGCATGAGTTGATCAAGCTATGTCAAAAAAGAAGAAAGTTGTATTTCTATTCTAAAAACATAGCTATATTTCCTGATCAACTCGGCCTATTAATTGTTGAGAATTATGCTATTGACAAAATCAGCTTTTAATTTATTTAATATGGGTGCCAAGACCTTTTATTCTAAAGAGTCCACTGACTTCGTCATATAACGTCTCACAAATAAAAAAGAAAAATACTTTTAATCTAATAGGTATTGCATCATACCGTAACGAGAATTATTTTTTTAAGATTATTATTCCTGGGCTTATTCAAACATATTGGCAAAGGTAAATTACGTTTTTAAATCTTATTAAACTAATAAATTTATCAATAAAAAAATAATAACTATTATTAATAACGCACAAATGAAAATTGATATTAGAAATATTTTTTTATTATAACAGATTAAAAATCTGTTTAAGTTAAAATGAGAATTCCTAATCAAGCAAATTAGAGAGAACACATATTAATTCAAACATGATGCAATCAATAAAATAAAATAATTAATTAAAAAGTTCTGGTATAAACAAAAGTCTCTTGTTCAGAAAAAATGAAAGTCTCTATTGGGATTATTTTAAGACTTGTTTGCAAACACTTAATTTTGTCACAATCAGGAATAAGTAGTCTTACCGGTAAGTTTTAGTGAATTCACGATGGTTGTAGATAACTATGCATAGTTTTTCAGAGTTAAAATGATCTCACGGCATTGGTTATAAATTGATCTTGGTGCTGGTTCCATAGGCTAGTCACGTAAGCTTCTCTGGTGTCCATCGGGAACGATGTCAGCTAAAGATCTGGTCTACTTTTGTATGAAGAACTTTTTCATCGTAGAGTGGTCTGGATTCTTTAATCCAAAACCAACCAAAAGAATATAAGGCAAACCAAGACATTCTTCAAACTGACTTCTGCCTTTTATACTAGAGGCCCAGTTTTCCAACTTCTGCGCATGCTATTATCATGGCGTTTTGTGTTTATAATCTTATAGTCTTTATCACTTTTCAATTACTAAGTTCTCATTTTTTATCAAGTTTTTCGGCCATGTTTAATTAGCTAAAATATTTTTCTTTTAGCTTATCTTTTTACTTGCTTTTGGAATTCTTTTGTTCTCTCCAATTCTACTTTTATTTCTAATTATATTTAAAAAAAAACAAAAGAATAATTTAACTTTCATTGTACATTATTTTTTTAAAAAAAAAATTATAGTAAAACAAAAATCTAAATTTACTTTTATTTTTTTTTTAGCTTTTACCAAATGCCAATATATTTGCAATATATATAAATAAACGTTACAATATATATATATATATATATTATTGATGTTTGTATTTTTAAAGCAATATAGGTAATTATATAACTGAATATTTGTAAATACAGTAACTAAATAATTAAAAATTTTATCCACTTAGGAGCACTTTTGATTATCCCAGTAATGTTTGTCAACTAAAGCTAGTTGACAAAGATTACTGGGATAATCGAAAGAACTCCTAATTAATTATTTAGTTACTGTATTTACAAATATATATATATATATATATATATATATATGTAAATACAGTAAATATATATACTGATATATATATATATATATATATATATATATATATCAGTATTACTTTTGCTGGTTTAGAAACGTTTCCATGGGAGGCAAACTTAAATAACTATTTAATATAATAATAGGTCTTAAAATTAGCACATAATAAAATAACTTTTAGTTAATTCTATTTATCAAAAGTCATATATGCCTCTTAATGCTACTGACTTTACAAACCCAATATCATAAATTGTTTCATTAAATTTTAACAGTCACACTGATTTAATTAAATACTCAGATTTAAACTGACAACTTTTAGTTACTTCTTCAAATTGTAGCTTGCCTCTTAACTTTCAAGTTTTAAACTAATTAATGATTCTAGAGATTACACTAACATATTTATATACACTAAATGCTTTCTATATCCCAACATGACCAGTGGTGACTTACTTTCACTAAGAGCTAGTTATGATGTGCACTGCTTATTTAGGCTTTCAACATTAACTTAAATTTTGAATGCAGATAGGTCTTATAAATGAAGGTGAGCAAAGCTCAGACAAAGTATTATACATCAATTCTCAATTCACACTGAAAATTAAAAGTGTCCTGAAGTAGTTAATATGCTTTAATAAAAATTATATAATGACCAACCATTAAATTAACAAATTCTCAGACAAAATATGACTACAAATATATATATTCGTAAGGAAAACAAAACTACAAAGCATTACATCTGTGGATGGCATAAACATGGGGCTCCCCTACTCTGAGGTCTATAAGATATGTTAGGACTCAGTCACTACATATTCAAATCTGGGCATGCACCAATCACTATGACTATAACCTAGAATATATCTCTTACAGAATATATTGACAATGAAGCTGGGATACACCATCGATCTTCTACTACATTATTAAAATACTTAACTCTTATAATCATGAGAGAGCAATGCTCAACCTCAACCCTTAAGGCAGTTGTAAATTTAGCATACCTTGAACAGACATGGTCATTCACAAATATCACTTAATTTTGAGAAAACAGGATTTGAAATATCATACAATATTATATTGATGTTTAAAATGGATAATACTAGTTTAATACGACTAGAATAAAATAAAATGAAAATTATCAAAGTCTTAAATAATTACACAACAATTATTTTCAAATCTCTCATCCTCCAGGACATAGTAATATCAAGATTTTAAGATTATATAAGCAATAAAATAAGCATAAATAATATCAATATTTACTTGTAAGCATAAAAATATTTTATATATCCATGAACCTCTCATATAAACATCTCAAACTTTCACACAGACAAGTTATTCATATTACTGTAGCATCGAAATGAAATTCTAATGATATACAATGAAGAAGGCAACTTTTACCCTACTATAACTTCAACTTAATACCAGGTATATTCAGTAATATATTTTAAAAAATAAACACTAAAATAAGCTTTCATTTCCTATAACGAATCAACAAATCATAAGATAAAAAGAAAAATTATATTAAAAATCTTTAGCACAGTTCATCACTTATGATATTCCATTCATTGTGACAATTTAGCTGGATCATCTTCCTCCTTGTGATCATTTAAGGTTAATCCACACATATTCTAAACGCACACATATGACAGTATCTAAACATGAAAATGCATAAATGGCTATAATTCCTTGATCCAAGATTATCCCAAATTGCACACTTGTTTGGTAGTATTTTTACATTTAGAAAGCTCATATTGTTATGAAGCAGCTGCACTATTCCTTAGGATCCTCAGTAATTTATATAAAACAATCATTTAATCTACATTTAATTATTAAAATCACTCATAAGTTTAACAGTACTTTAAGGAACTCCATCATTCCATGGTATTGGAAGTTTAGCAATTTCACTTTAGATATCCAGTTCAGCATTTATAATTTCGTTTATAATTTTCATTTATTCAGTTTTCTTTTCTCTATTAAATAGCAGTTATTAGGGCATATTTTAATATTTCTCTCATACAAAAAACAGTTTTTCGTTCTTGACGGAATGGCCCATGTTCTGAAATATTTTTAATAAAACTACAAAATTCTTGTTAATGTTCATGTCTAAGTCTTTTCCTTCACTTTCTTAAACGAATCCATTCGAATATTTCAGTAACAAAACAGTTCTAACAAAATAAATATCGAAAAAAAATAATACATGTGATACTTCAGGTTGGAAAGTTTGGAGATTCCATTTCAGATGCACAATCCATTAGCCCATTATACAGAAATTTGCTATTCTTGGCATCCAATTCATGATTGATTCAGGAAGAAAATGCATATCTGATTTTGAAATTTACATTGACATGCTTATAAAACTCAGTGTAACTCTACTTTCACTGCCAGTTTTAACAAAATATTAGATCAGAAGCTGGAAACAAGCTAAAGAATACAAAATCCACCAGAAGAAAATAATAATAGAACAGAAGCACAGAAGAGAACCCACAGAACAGAACAAAATACCCTCCTAAATTGTGTATGGTCCTTTTATAATGTTTGGTTGTCATTCATCTTCAAACCCATCTCCTTGACCATTCATTCTTGGTATTAAATTTTGATTGGTTATTACACCCAATTTTGATTTTAATTATTTACATTGCTAAATGATCGCATGGTTTATTTGCAAATTTCCCAGTTTTAAATTGTATGAAAAAAAAATTCAAGATACACTTGTAACAAACTGAACTGGATATTTATGATTTAGAATAACGGGTTTAATTTCACTTAAAATTTTATGACTGATTATTATAAATTATTTATTTGAAATAAGTGACGGATTCTTAGCAGATATTTATTTAAAATCAATATAAAATTGTAGTTCTTTCAATTTGCTTTCAAATGATACCTTACATAAGACAAGAAAATTTATAATTGTCCTAACAAATAAAATGTTAATATTTTTAATATTTTAATACCACCACACATACTTCATCACACACTAATAGCCTCTCTAAATAATTATGGGAAATATAGCTAGAACTAAACCTATTAAACAATATTAAATTTTACAGATTTAATCATATAAATTGATTACTGAATTGTATATGACTATTAGCAAGCTAAAATTTGTGATATAAACTGATATCGATTTCTTTTAATTGTTTACATTATTATACCAACTAAATATTAATTGTTGATCTTAACATTTAGCCCCCCTCTACTTTTCAGATACACTCAATCTCAATAAACAAAGCAAAGCAAAACTCCATATAGTAGTGCCACCTGTGCTAAACAGAGTAATCAATGGAGGCCAGAAGGCTTGTGCATAAAATCCCTATCTAATGCCTATTCATCCAATATCCCCAGACTAGTTTCTGGCTTGTGGCCTTCGTCAGTGAGGAGCTTTGGATCTGAGAACACTGCATCTAGATCTTAGGATCTAATGCAACCCTCTAGCAACCACCTTTTATCTCTACTTAACTACAAAACTATGAGCATGAAATTGAAAACACAAAAAATATTTTCAATCTAAGCTCAATAGCTTATATAGTCATATGGGTCTATTATATGGAGTTTTGCTTTGCTTTGCTTATAAACAATTATGTGCTAGTATTGGAGATGTGATCATGTGATGCTTGCTGGTTTAACATCAATCTCAATAGTTAAAATCTATCCAAATTAGCTATACATATTTAAACCTAACTTATACATTAATTTCTTTTTAAATACTTTACAGCCATGATTTCTTTATACATTATATGTCTACCATAAGCTTTCCATCCCTCTGACTAGTTTAAGCTACTGTTATTTGTGAGGTCTTTAATTTATTAGATATCTTCTATGAGACTTTTTTTTTATTGAAAGCTGCTTCTGCCATGAATTCAACTATCTTTGGCCACAGCCAAAGGTTAGAAATCCCCCAACCTTATAAAAAATTGTTTAAACTTCAAAATATTTACATCAAATCAAAAACTGAACATAAACTTTATATTATTCACATCATCATGTCCTTCTGACATTTAGTGTGAAGCACTTGATTCCCCTCTCTTCATAATACTTACTTTAGGAATGGTCTGTGAATTACTAGTATATCATTGGTTTCTATTCACCCTTTTGATTCTACCTGGAGGCCTACTGACATGAGCATTTCTCACAGAATGAGTGCTAGGCCTGTTGTGCAGATGATCTCTGGCATTGGTAAGGCTGTGCTGGAATTACATAGCTGACAAATTAATATTATTTACAGATGAATGAAATTCCCTATTTATTTTTAATTTATTATCAAGGTTTCTTTCACTAATCTCAAGTGATTCAAGGACTTCTATCACATCTTCAATGGTGTGTTGATTTGCAACAATCAACACTTGCTCAATATGCCTAGGAAGATTATGTCTAATAATCCTGACAATCTGGAACTTAGGCAAACGGTAGGCACTTAATGTTTTCAGCTTCAGTGCTTGACTTCTAAAGAACTGAAAATAACTACCTTTCTGTGTGCTATATTTTTCATAAGAGATTTGATAATGTACATTATCTTGCCTCATCCTCTCCCCAGAAGGTTGTTAAAATAATATGCTTATAATCCCCATAAGTTTGGGCCATCTCAAATAAAAATTTGCCACAAGTCTTTAGCTATGTCATACAGATGATTACTAGCTATAGCTATTCTCTCTATTTCAGTCAGCTGACATAGAGCATTCCAAGCTTTGTAAATACTCAGAAGGGTTTTATAAATACTCTCCCCTAAATCCTTTAATTTTAAGAAACTTTAGTGCCATAGCAATATTGCCATTACTATCTGGATTATACTAACATTTCTAATTTTAACACTTTTATTTTCTGGAATAACTTGGTGCACTGAGCTGAGCTACTAATTTGTCTAATAGGACTATCTGTTATAGAATAACCTTGTTTTATTCTTGTTTCTCTCATTGGTTCTCTTTTAGAGTAGTGATTATTCTTTACTGAATTAGTATCATTTATCTTCACTATTTGCAAATCTTATATTTCCCTACTCATGACATTCAATATATCATCTAGCTTTAAATCATTTATTAACTTATGTATAAACTCTTTTTGTTCTTGTTTCAGCCGGTCGAACTGATCAATTATTTTCAGAGTTAACTCTATCTTCTTCTCTGGCCATTCACTTAACTTTGACCCACAGTTACCAACTCCTGCTGCACTTGTTTTATATCTTTCTCTAGATGACATGTAAAATTCCTGATTTTACATACTTCCATTTTGGCCTATCATACTGACTCCAGCTGAGACTGTATACTGCCATCTATCTATGACAAATAATCTTATGCCCTATACTTTTCTACTTCTAACTTTAAAGCAAGCTGAGCCTCATCTGTATTTTTAAATTTAACATCTAATTCAGTTTTGAACTGCTCTACCAAGTAATAAATATAGATTGAACTTCAATATTCTGCGTTTTGTGATTGATTCCTGCTATATGACAAGCTAACTTTTCAGTAGTTTTGGCTACTCTTATCTCTAGACTATCTAGCTTACAGTCAGACTTTTCTTTACTCTCTTGATAATCTAATTCAAACTTTGTGAACTGAAAACTAAGATCAGCAATAATTTCATTCTTATTCTATACTAATATTCCATAAAGTTGCTTCTGAGTAGGTCCTGTAATTTGTCTATTTTATCTTCCAAAAATTTTTTTACTCACTCCATTCATCTTTATAAAGTGTTCTTTATACTTTTAACTAAATCTCTGGTTTATTTTCAGTTAACTTCCAAAGCATTCTCATTTTTATTTTCCAATGCATCTATCTTAATCTCTAAATGAATTTTCTTAGCTTTACAATTATTCTCAAATGCATCAATTTTACTTTTTAAACTCTCTCTTAATTCATTTTTTTTGAGCATTTAATTTATTTTCAAAAACTTCTAAATGAATATTTTGAGCATCAATTTTGCTTTCCAAACTTTCTCTTAATTCAATTTTCTGAGCTTTTAATTTATTTTCAAAGCTTCTAAACTTCCTCTTAATTCATTATTTTGACTATTCTGAGCTATCAACATATTCTGCATCATTAATATAAGTTACTTGAATACTTCATTAGAAGTTCTCACCTGATCAATCTCCAGACTTGAAACACAGGTGTATGGAGAAATTACTGTTTCATCATATTCCAAATCCACATGGTGTGAATCCACAGACAGCACTTCTTGGTTCTCTCCCAATTCTATTTCCTCATTTAACTGTTCCATATTTTTCTCTGACTCTGAATTTTACAACTTTTAATATTTTGTTTGTTAAACAATCAGGCACACATTTTCCCACCTCCATAAACCAAAATCAAGATCTCCATAACAATTATGTATCAATCACTCAAAATGGGATAGACCATGCCGGCATCAATTTTCTAAAGAACCTATTAACACACTTTTTTTACTTGTGCAATATACATATGTAAATTGATTGTAATAGAAACACAATTGTGAATAAATAGTATAGGTATTATTGATTATTGAATATACATATATTTATTGTGAGTTCATGTTCATTCACTTACATGCTCTTTGATTATAATAATAATAATAAGCCTTCTAAACTATATCATTTTTAAAAAAATATATAATAAACAACAAAGAGTCAGATTCTTGCAATAGATTTTTAATATATTCTTCTAGTGATTCATATGTATTTGAGATTTGAATGCTTAAATAAAGCAATAGGAGCTGAAAATCATGTGCCAAAGAAAGAAAAGGTGTATGTTGTAATTAACAAAAGAAGATCAAAATCAAACATATTTTTATGAGAACAATAGCTATACCATTAACATCAGTGAAAAAATTAAGGGCTTAAATTGAAAATGGATTGGACATGTTTTTAAAAGCAATGGCAATAGAGAATCGGTTTATAAAAAATTCTATAAGCTTGAATGAAGCTAAATATGAAAGAAATGTTTGTCATAAAAGAGTTTACTGAATTAATGGAGAGAAGAAACAGTAAAATTCTCAAAAATCAACTTATAATTGTTCAATAATGATTTAAATGGCAAATTATATTATATATATATATATATATATATATATATATATATATATATATATATATATATATATATATATATATATGGGTGTGCTGGATGCAGGGGCACGAAGATGCTTCATCAATTGAAGACCAAATTGCTGCAATAATTAATAATGTTCATATGTAAATGAAAATACTTAGATTAATGAATCACTCCAGTGTTAGAAATACATTTTGATTGTAAATATATTTTATTTAAATATAAAAGAATTACTTTTTTACTCAGATTTCAAAATGTACTAAATATTTTATTGTTTATTATTGCATTAAACCAAACAGACTTGTGGTAATTAATAAAATGTATATGTAAATATATAAATTTCCAAATAACCTTTATTTAAACATCTTTATTTATATGAAAAATGGCACATTACTATTAATAATTTATTTAAAAATAAATAAATTTAAAACATTAGCTTATAATAATTATGCATAGTAGGTAATTTACTTTATCAATCATATTTTATATATGTTTCTGTTATGTGTTTGTGTGGTTTGCATGTTGAATCTGATGAAATTGTTTGCTTTTAATACTGATATTGTCTTTTTTATATACTAATATTTTCATTTTTTCAATACTTTTTTAGATATTTTATTAATCTTCTTTAGTGGATTTGTACTATTGTTATTTAGTTAAAATTTCTAATTAATCCAAAAAATTACCCAAATATACTACATTCCATTTCTGAAAAAAAAAGTAAAAAAAAAATAAAATTTCCAAATGATATTATTGCACATATTTTATTAATACGGTTTTATTGTTTAATGCCATCTGTTGACTGTAATAACAATTCAACTTCACTTATAACTGCCCAATTGGGAAAAGTGCCCCTAAAATTATTAACTTATTCTAGTGGAAGAAACCAATTGCTTGACTTTTTATTATTTATTATAATCTATCGTTAAACAAAAGAAGGAGCAAGATGTGAAATAATAACTTTTAAAAATTTATCAAATAAACAGTATGTGAAAAATTTTTCTTGAAGTAAATATAAATTTATAGATATAATAAATACCTCCATACTTCGCCATTCTTTATAAATTCATATACATAAAAAAATAAAATACAAATGACCCCTAAGATGCATTTTGTGCTGAACCAGCACATATCAGTTGCCCTAGGTCACTATAAAATGATCCTGAAGATGCACTTCATGCTGAACCAGCACTCATCAGTTGGCCCAGGTCACTATCTCTCATAGACAGTGACCTGGGCCAACTGATGAGTGCTGGTTCAGCACACAATGCATCTTGGAGGTCATTTGTCTTTTATTATATCTTTATTTATATGAATTTAAAAAGAATGGGGAAGTACGGAGGTGTTTATTATATCTATAAAGATATTATATATGGGAAAAAGAAAAGTGAATAACTCCGTGTGTGCGTAAATTTAAATAAAATCAAATATATTAATCTTTAACTGAGACTTAAAGTTTATATCTGTGCTAGAGATAATCTCTTGTTTCAAAAATGATTAGTAATAATCATTATTGCATTTATTAGAAATAGATGGCAACAAAGTTGTGAGTGGAGGGAGTTTGACAATGGTAAATGAAAATGTAACAATAAATATAAATTCTTAAAATTTCTAGATATCTCCCTATAATGTATGAGTAATTTTTAAACTGAAATATCAATCATTTAAAACATTATATTATTGAGATTCCAAATAAAATAAAGTAAAGTAATTAATAATGTTGGTATTTAAAACAGATTGTTATTTATCACATTATCATGATCAAATTCAGGAGAATTAATATGAAAATATAAAGGTAAAAGTATAAAAAATTATATTTTTTTTAATATTCTGTCATTTCTTTTGTTAAACAAAATTATAAATAATATTTTAATTTGTGAAGTGCAGATAGTTGAAAATTGAAATAAATTGAGATACTGCCAAATCACTTTGTGCTCATTATAAAACTTATCTGACAGCCAATCAGATGTCATGATAGCTGTCCAAATAATAACTAAACCTTAAACACCTGACAAAGATTTTATGAGAAAATGGCTGCCACCCTTTTCTCTACTTTTTTTCTATATATCTAAACCAGTCATAAATATTTAGATTTGAAAGCTTGAAGTTTTAAATATCTTCACATTTAACCCACTGAGTCTAAATCATAAATGTACAACATGAAATCCTACAATTTACAATGCAGTAGTTTTTAGAATACATAACAAACAGTAAAGCATGTAAATAATATTTTAATTTGTGAAGCGCAGATAGTTGAAAATTGAAATAAATTGAGATACTGCCAAATCTCTTTGTGCTCATTATAAAACTTATCTGATAGCCAATCAGATGTCATAATAGATGTCCAAATAACTAACAAAATTTGGACAGCTATCATTATATCTTATTGGCTGTCAGATAAGTTTTATAATGAGTGCAAAGAGATTTGGCAGTATCTCAATTTATTTAAACAAAATAATATAGAATTAATTTTATTTTAATTAAGTAAGTTTATTTTATGGGAAGTGGAGGGAAATTTTTTCATATGATAAAAAATAAAATGTTTGCATATTTAAAAAATTAAATTATCTTTTTTGCATATTTAATATATTAAAATTATACAAATGGAGACTTATAATGTATTATAAATGTGGTTCTGAATTAATATTTGACAAAATGAAATAAAATTTATATAAAACAATTTTTTTTTCTTTAATGTTTTATTGTGAATCTGTTAATAAGATCATCTTAATTTTATTTATTTATTTTGCTAATTCTCATCAAGTACATATAAATGCTTAGAAAAAGCTGACTTCACATTAACATGATCAGAACATTGTGAAACATTTAGATAAACAATAACAATATAACTGAAAAAACCACCTTGTACAATTTTATTATTTTGCATATGATATTCATTGTAGGACTTTGAATTACAGGGTTTTGGCAAAAATGGAAATGTAGTTTCATTTAGCATGTGATGAAATATTTTATTTTTTTGATTTTCCCAAGACATAGATTGTGCAGGCCTGAGGCTTTGATAAATATGAGGTCTTGTGTTATTGCATTTCAGTCAGACCAGCTCCGTTCATGAAACCAGAAATGCTGAAATGGAACTTGCACAAAGGCACATCTTATATTGATATACAATTTTTAATAATTTCTATTAAAATACTTAAAATAATGCTTTAGAAGTTTGATTTCTTCAACATAAATTCAGTTATAGCTATATTTTCTAAAATTAATTACTATAATCACAATCGGAAGAAAAAGAATTGGAAAAAAAAATTTAAATATCACTTCATATCAAATTAGATTTATATTTGTAAAATATTTAAAGATAAAGAAAAATGTAAATTTATAATTGCTGTGAAATGAATTTAATTCCTCGATGGCAACATAGAGAGCATTTGCAGTATAAAATGGATTGTCTTTTATATCATAACAAATAAACATATTTACTAAGTAAACTAACTTAAGCTGAATTATTATGTAGAAACAGTCATTATTATAACTTCAAAATTATTGGCAAAGTTGTTTATTACTTGGGTATATGTTTTCTTATTGTTGATCATTGTTTCCTTTGACAAACATCTTTTTTGACAGTGAACAAACCTGTGTTTTAGATCATTTACATGCACACGTTACAAATTTATTGATTGTGAAAGTTTAGAAAGAAAATAATTTTATTTGTGATATATATATATATTAACTTTGTTAATAAAATTAAACTTTGTTTTCATTGTTCTTAGAAATACTTTCTTGAAGAAGTGTTTTATTGATCTACTAAGGCAAAATGAGGCAAAAATAAAAAAAGAAATGATTTGTATTCTCAAGAGAAAAGAGGAAACATTTGATCATTTAGAATACTGTATAATGGAAGGCAAAATATTGATAATAATGAATCGTAATGAAAACACAAAGACGTATTTCAATTATTTTTCCCAATACAATTATCAACAATTGATAATTTATTTTGTTAGATTTTAATTGAATTATTCATAGGAAAATAAAATCAAAATAAGAAAAGAATAAGTCCAAATTAATTCTTTTGTGTGATATAATTATTTCCTTACTTTTTTTTCTTTTTGATAAATCATTTATTGTAGTAAATACAATTTTTAAGAAAAAAAATTATTTTTTATACATATTTTTTTTAATTGGCTTTATCTTGACATTCAGTGCAATAAATAAAAGGATAATGTAGATATATCTAAATTTCGGGTTAAAATAATTTGCAGCACTGATAAAACTTTTTAACTGACTTTGAAATAAAAATATTTTTTTTTTGTATATAGTATTAACGTTAACAAAAAGTTTATTGAACAACTATTTCTCAATTGCGACTCACAACAAAAACAAAAGCAAGTGTATATTGCTATTCCCAGAAATTCCTGGTTTTTTAATAATGACGCCAACTCGGAAAAGAAGTATAAATATATTTATTATAAGCAATTATAATACAAATATATGCAAACATTAGACGTAATAGTTCACCTCTGTTATAGTTAGCGAATTATGTAAGTCGAGATGTTAGAAATACTGCTGATGTTTGAGAAGAAATGTTGTGACTACCTTGCTAAAATCTTGACACTTCTAGCCTATGCGTAGTTTTCCTATTGTGTAGGTGTGTTGATGACTGTAGCTAGAAGCTTTCTTCTTCAGGTTTGAGCATCACTGTAGCCTTTAGTATTGTGGACAGTATATATACTGTTGTTTTATGTCTGACACGTCTGATGTCTCATTCCCCTAGTGAAAGGATCTGAATGTACAATAAGATCTCTATTCTTACCGGAAACAATCAGATTCATTAATCTAGCATTCCAATTACGTTTGTTTATGTTATCAGCTGCTTATTTAATTTTATTATTTCAATGGTCAATCTTGATAAGATTTTAGTAAGAACTAGTACATCATTTGAATATAAACTTAAGAGGGGTTTCCTCCCCGTGGCAATGATTTATTTTAAAGAACATAGTGTTTAAAAACTTCTTGCTTAATCTTTTGGATGGGTTTTCTTTTTTTTTTTAGTTTTTATCCGATCTATTTTTCTTATATTTGGATTGAACTTTTCTTCTGGTCTGAATTTTTTATGGAATCTGTTTTCTTTATCAGGACTGGATTTATCATGTGGTCTGTGATTGGTTTGCAAGATAAATGATCTCTTACATAGATAAGTATAATTTTTATATCAGTAATCAAAGCTAATGTTTTTCTATCTGCACATTATTTTTCTCAGTTTTAGATAACTATTTTGAAGCAAATACAGTGGAAGAATGTGTCCCAATAATATTTTTATGAGACAGCACTGAAGTGACTCTCCCTCTCACCATTAAAAATAATGCATTGCAGCTTAGGATTAAATTATGCCAATACTATTGAATATAATATCAATTCTTTTAATTCTTTAAAAGTTTTGTCTGCTCGAATTCCCTCTTCCATTTTGACTTTTTTGTCTAACAGTCTGTGCAGCAATTTAGTAAACAAAACCATCCAATAACAGCAAACAGATACAAATAGCATATCAAAACGCAAATGGCTCCAAGCCCAGAGATAACTCACAAAAACTAGACAACTTACCAAAAAGCTCAAAATCAAAAGAACCAAATAATGCCTCTAGACGCAAAAATCTAACAATCTCTTCTGATGATACAGATGATGCACCTCTCAGCATAGACCATCAATACCATAACAATGCACTCAGAACCCCAAGACCTCTAAGATCAAAACCAGTGGTTTCTAACACTAAATCTATAATGGACGCATCGAAACTATCAATATCCTATATGAATTCATCCCATATGAAAGCTCCCACACCTACAAAAAATAGATCTTCACCACTAATCTCTGACTATGACTCAGACATGGATTTCAACCTACCCCCTAATGCTAATAATAAACAAAAATATTTCAATCTTTCAAAGGCCTACTCTGAAGAAGAGGACTCACACCTATCTCCTGCTTCTGAGCCAAACTACCTAAAGTTCTCCTTTCCCTACAGTGTAAATTCTATTCTGGAAAAAAAACAAGAGGAAGGTACAAAGCACAAAAAAAAAACTTTCTCAGTCATGAATCACACAATGAAACTGAGCTCTTTTGAGCTGATTTCCACAGGCCATCCTTGCCAGATCAGAAATTCAGTGTCCACAAGGACAATTACAACCTTCAATCAAAGATTCCTCTGGTGGTAAAACCAAGCAGCAATAATCTTTATGGATAGGATCAAGTGCCAAATCATTGGTCTTAACATCAGGGGAATTAATTCTACTGACGGTTTATATGCGATTGGCATTTTATCCATCTTACATCTCCTCATATTTTATTCTTAGGAGAGACCAAATATCACCTAAACTCCAACCCTCACATAATTCTCGAACTTTCAAAACTGGGCTTCACTCTTCTGTCTACTAATACATCAGCTGCTGGAGGGGTAGGAATCATCATTAATAACAGGAAACCACCTTCTTCCTATAAAGTGCTTTACCATGATGCCAATCTCATTGCAATCAAGCTTATATACCAATCTAGTGAATTCATTGCAATATACGTATACTGCCAGAACAACCCATTGACTTATTCTAGAATAATACAGACCATAAATTTCATCACTGCAAACAACACAAGCCCTACAATCCTCTTGGGGGACTTCAACCTGCAATATGATGTGTTCACACGGAAATACCTCCATCTCTTAGCCAGGGGTTTCATAAATGGCAGAGGTTTCTTCCCTGTGGATGCATACTCATTCTATACAAAGAGCTCTAGAACACTGATTGACCTAATGTTTTACACCTCAGAGCTGCATTATGGTTTAGAAGCCAAGCTTCAACCCGTTCCCTTCTCATACCATCTTGCCCTGATAGTGTCTCTAGATCTGGACTCCTACACTCCCATAGACTACAATAAAACAATCAGAATTATAACTAAAGCTGCTGCCACGGAAGCTGTTTTTTCAGATGCCTACATACTCTTTGAAAAAATTGACATTCTTAACATAAATCCTGAGGAAGCCTGGTTCACCTTCACAGGCATCCTCCAAACCATAATCATACAGCACACCAAAAAACATAAAGGGTCAACAAACCTTATGAATGAGCTTGATTTGCTTCACCATAGGATTACAAATTTCTCAAGTGATGGTACTATAGACAACCTCCTATTACTTAAAACACAGTACAAGCAGAAACAAGCTGCAATTGCTGAAATAATAGCAACAAAGAATGCTAGGTTATACTTACCTGGCTAACACCGCTGGACATGTGGCTATCTTAGATGGGCTCTGGGGGCAAGGAAGAAACAAAAAAACTCCTTTGTCCCTCCTCATCGGTGGTAGCCATACCTCCAGCAACCAAATGCTCATTCAAATAGAGTGATATTTCAAAAACCGCCTATCAAACTCTGTTACCTACCCCACAAATCAATGGCATGAGACATCACAAAACAATGAACATGAAATAACAATATCAAACATCAAAAACCGCTTGGCCACCCTATCGTCCAATGTTCATCTAGGACTACACGGCATTCCAAAGTTCATACTTATGCACCTTGAGAATTTCACAGCTCCCCTAGTATTAAAACTAATTAACCATCTTGCAAACAGCAAAAAATCATTCCCAAACTTTATCCCATAGCGATGGTCCCCTTTCTTAAGAAAAACCGGGACACATCTGCTCTATCTAGCATAAGACCAATCTCCATGACCCCAATTCTGTTAAAGGTCATTGAAGGTGTGATCAAGGAGAAAATACAAGATGTTATTCTGGACAACATATTAAAACAGTGAGATTCGTATTCGAATCTCAAGTTTCACCTTTTTCTGTCGTCTCTCACTGACCGGGCTATCCCACCCAAATTTAAACTTTTTGGTATCGAATTGTGTGTGTAACAATATTAAAAATGTATAAATATATGCAGAATTCAACATAAACACACACACATTTTGATCTCAAATTAAAGGCAATAAATACGGATCAAATAATATAATTTAGATTCCTTTTTAGTTAAATAAATTTTGTGTAATCATAATCATTTATTTTGAATTTTATAAAGTTCATATTTGTTGTTTAGTTTAAATTTCGTTAAATAATAATTCTAACAAAATCTGATGTATTAATTAATTAAAGTTAAAATAATTTTATTCCCTTTTGTCTTTGAAAATTTAAAATCATCGGTCAGTGACAGATAATAAATTAATTATAGCAAAATTCCAAAAGAATGTAATTAATGAATGTAAAGAAAAACAAACAATAGCACAGCAAATTTCTTTCTAATTAAAACCAGCAGAGCATTGATTATCCTGAGGGCAAGATAAATAAAACCTAAAAATATCTCAACAGAAAAATTAAAAGATCAAGATAAGAAAAAGGAGGCCATCTTAGACTTGATGGAGACTTGGACTTGAATTTTAGCTTTGCTCTCGAGTGGAGCATCTAAAATATCTTAAATAAATTAATACTGCAAGGTATGACCGAGTAAGCACCGAAATTATTCTCCACCGGGAGATGCCCCCCCATATGCCGAGCTTCACCTTGCCCATCGTAAAAACACCAAAATGATCTGCTGCCTGAAATAAACAAGAAAGCCGCTGCTGTTAAAAATCAATAAAACAACATGCCCAGGACAAGAAAGAAAACTTCTAATTATGAACAATCTGCTATTAAACCAATGGATGAAAACATCTTATAAAACAGGTACCTGTGTGTATATTCCAAATTATAGAGTACTCTAGTAATAATAAGCTATAGCTCATCTCCGATTATTTGTATAACTTCTAAATGTTAAAATTGTAATTTTGAGAAACTAAAATTTGAGAATTCATGTAATCTGTAAATTTCTCGCATAATCTAGCTTACCCTCCCTCTATCACTTCTTAGGTGTGTATTTCTTTAATCTACATTTCATTTATAATTATCATTGAAATATTACCTTCTCATAATTATCTTAGTTTTAAAGCTAAATCCATAATCGCTTGAACAGTGAATGCGTGTCGAATTATCATTAATATTTGCTTTTATAAATAACTTAAATTTCATATAAATCGACACGCATTCAAAGAATCAGTTATTGTAATGCAGGGTCTACTCCTCCGTAATAGCTGGCATACTCGCTGTAATAATTCCCTTTTTAGATATTTTTTATTATTAAATGTTACTGAATAATTATGTCAATTTCATGTCTTTGAAAGTCACCAATTTTCTTTCAGTCAACGGTGATAATGTTGGGCCGAGTTTGAAATCTAGTTAAATATTACCACAATCTTTTAGATATTATACATGTGTTACGTTTTGAAGCCCCGATGGCTCATTCCACGCCGTGAATACTCCGGATTCTCTAGGGTTGAATTAACCCCAGTCGTCCTACACAAGCGCACATGATAATGTTCCCGTAGGGCTTGACAACCATCATGCAGCCAGCTGGCAAATTGCGACATGGACCGCTTGTCCCTGGTTATGCTCATGTGACACCTTACCTCTTCGGGTCGCGGCAGAGACCAACCCGAAACCCTTACAACTTATTCACGGCATTGCAGTTTCAGCACTGCCATTTTACATTGCCCTTCTAAAGCATACCACGTGTTCTTTTATTTAGTTTATTATTCTCTCTATCACTCCGCCTCGGCATTATCTTCGTCATATACTCTCAAATAAATGTTTGCCCTTTGTCGTAAAATAAATATTTTATTAAATAGATGTATGTCCGCCATTACTGATGACTCTTGCAGTGCAAAGTATAAATTCCTTACAGCACGCATTAGAAATACTCACTCGAGAACCCTAGGTAGCTAGATTACGCCTTCATATAAATAAATGCTCCATATAAATAAATGTATTTTATATATATAATATTAACAATTAGCTGTTGAGACTTTGAATTTAAAATATGATTAATCACATTAATAATGTTTTCTTTTATTAAATACGTAAATAAATAATTCTAAATATACATCTGTAGTTAAGTTTTCATTTATTCGATGCCCATTATAGGCATTTCCTCGATTATATATATTAATTAATATTCGTTTGATTGTTGGCCAACTCGGAAACAAAACCCATGAATCTTGTGCATCTCCCTGACCACCGTGCCTAAAGAAGTGTTTACTTATGTCGCATCAGAGGCGTTATTCCGTAGATTGTATTGTGGAACCGATAAACTATGTTCGAACTCAGTATTAACGGTGGCTTCGCTACTCGATGGTGCTGCTGTTCTGTGTGGTGGTCGAATTCTGCAATATGTTAACGAGATACATGTGTTTTGACTGTTACAATATCCCAGTTGCAATTCGCAAAGAAGGGCTCATCCACACTCTCTGCAATCGGGGAGGTAAAAATTCTCTGTGATCATATCAGACCCAAGAATCTATACAAACCCATTGCCATTAAGCTAGACATCTCTGAAGCATTTGATTCAGTAGATGTCAACATCCTGCTCAATTGCCTCTCAGCACTAGACATTCCTACTCAAATCATTCAGATATTGGACAATCTACTAAACAACAGATTGGTCCACATTTTCCTGAATGGTTTCTTTACAGATGGTTTTATTCCTTCAAAATCCATACCCCAAGGATCTCCACTTAGCGGTCTCCTATTTATACTCTACTTAAACCCCCTTCTTAAACAGATTGAGGCAGAACTTCCAGGAATCTATATACCCCAGCTGAAGAAACACTGTAAAGCATTTGCCTACATGGATGATATCCTTGTCACCTTACCCTCCCAAAAATATCTAAAACCTCTCATACAAATAATCAAAATATTTTCCGAATCCTCCAAACTTTCCTTCAATCTCAACAAGTCATCGGCCTGGAAAATCAACACCGGCAAGAAGATATCATCGCCTTTCTCAGCAGACCCCCAAAACTGTTTGGGGATTCCCATATACAAGTCACCGCAAGCCATGTCTATACAAATACAGAATTCCATCAGTGAAGCTGCCACCAACACAGTTAAAAACCTTGCCAAGGTTTATTTATCACTGCAAGGGAAAATCTCTCTCCTCAATATCAAGGTAATGGCAAAGATTAGCTACTATCTACCCATAATTAACATGACAAAGACTTTCAATACAAAAATCAACCGAATCTGTGCACGGATGTTGTGGAATGGTAAAACAGCGGCCATAGGAATTGAACACATGCAGCGACATAGTAAAAATAATGGTATGTCATTGCATGCAACATTTTCTATATATTACCAAAAGTGCCACTCTCTGATCCACATCCTACAAAAGAAATTTCCCCAGATTGTAGCGGAACAACCAGTCATTCCATCAGACAGACCTCCACCTGCAAAGATAAGCTGGCTAAATCAGATACTTGACTACCTTTTTGCTCACAATGGCCACTCTACCCTAGTATTCAGACAAAAAAATCTCCATTTGGGATGCTCATGGCCTGCTATTTCCCACACAAAACTCTACCATTCCTTACCTCAGTGGTAACAATCACGTGGTCACCAGATTTTTCAAGCATCTCAAGCTGGAGCCAAGGTTCCTGGACTTTCTTGTAAAAATCAACCTGAATTCACTCCAGACAAACTGGTTCCTGCACTACAGGAGATTCCTCAAGAATATAGATCCTATGTGTCACAACTGCCATAGAACCTGTGAAACCTTTGATCATATGATAAATGATTTCCCAGCATATGAAAAAATCAGAACTTTCATTACTTACCACTGCCACATTTCCCTGAACAAAATCTTAAATATTAAATGCTGCTTCCTGTCCAGGGATTATGTCACCACAAGACTCTCAACCTTTCTCACTTATGCCATCTGGATGGGCAAATGTCGCAACAAGTTTACCTTTCCTCATCCCAAGCCTGAAGACACATTCATTTCTAAGCTAAAGGAATTTTGCCATAAGGACAGGATAATCTCTTCCAGATTTTTATTTGACAACATGTGGAGCCTGATTAAGCTGGATTAACAACACCAGTAACCACATCAGAACATTTGGTTGCCTGACTAACATGGATAACTATTATTTCTGATTTACAATTGTATCATTATTACATATGGTTTTTCAATAAAATTATTTATAAATAAAAATCTCATAATATTTAATGAAATCTAAAAAAAGACTGGAACTCTTTTTTATTTTTAGGACTCTTTTTTTCATCCTGTGGCATCTTTTTTGTATAGAAAAATTTCAAGTTCTTTCACTTTGTACGTGCACTTTTCTAAACATAAATTAATCCCTAAGATTTAAAAATAGGTTTTTGGTGGATGTCTATAGTTAATCTGTATTCTTAGCCATTAATAGAAAAATCATCAAAATTTGGTCATGACCTAGATATTCCAGCAACAAGTTAATCATCTACTCACTGAAATATTGCTTTTGCAACTGATATTCGAAAGGGCAGGTAACTCATTCCAAATTATTCTTTATAGATTATAATTGATAATGCATTTACAACAGTTGTGAATACATATGTTTCAGTTCAGTATTTTTTTTTTGAAGATCATTCACCAAACATTGAGGAAATTGTGGAGAATAATTATTGATTTAACAGTGCTTTAATTTTATTATGCATAGATAAACAGTTTACATCAGCATTCCAAATTATTCTTTATAGATTATAATTGATAATGCATTTACAACAGTTGTGAATACATATGTTTCAGTTCAGTATTTTTTTTTTGAAGATCATTCACCAAACATTGAGGAAATTGTGGAGAATAATTATTGATTTAACAGTGCTTTAATTTTATTATGCATAGATAAACAGTTTACATCAGCATTTTTTATGATGGATACATTCTGATGAGATTATTAGCTTAATAATTGACTTAAGGTAAATCACAATGCTTTGTTATGACAGTTTGTTAATTTTATTCACTTGTTTATTTGTAATTCATCAACAGACTGTCTAGATATAGAATCAGTGTATCATCAAGCACATCTCAATAATTCCTTTTATATTTTATATTTCTGAGATGGATTCACTTTAATCACTGTATAGTTCAAGTCAACAATAGACAAAAAAACATGTTTATTCAGCATAGTAATTTTAACTTTTGTTTTATCCAAGAGTGATAATTATTTGCCCTGATAATCAGTAATAATTTTACTACTAGGCTGCTATTCATAATTTTTTTTATTAATAATAAACCAAGTGCTTTTTAATACAATGGACACTGCAGACATGGTATCCAAATTTCATCATTATAGAACATTATTAATTCATATTAATGGAGTTGACTGTCGCTCATACTATTTGTATGGTATTGATTTTCTTCTATATTACTTTGCCCTTCCAGTTTTTTAGAATAAGCTCTTCCATTCTCTTCTGAGTAACTGACTTTTTTAAAAATGAAGTTTTTATAAACATGACGTTTTTATATGACTGAATTGATTAAAATATTTACATACTGCATAACAATGTGGATATTTAAAATGTGCATGTTTTAGTTGTTATATCTAAAGAAAACTTTTGCATTTATTTTTTCTTATTATTCACATAGTTTTTGTTATTTTGGGATGAAAAGTCCCAATGTTTGTTTTATTTAGTTGCAGCTCAATGTTCATCTGGTACAGTTTTCTAACTGATCATATTAATATTGTGTTTTTCATTGAAGCAACTTGACTCAATGCAAACTCAGCTAAAATCATTTGAGAGACTGTCAAATGAAAAGTAATATTTGGGTTCATTAATAGCTTGTTTTGTAGGTTAATGCCTATCATTTCACAAATGAACAGTTCTTCATTTATTCATTTAAAAATTTTTTTGAAGTTCTTTTTCGGTGCTTGCTTTCTGATTTCTGTAGAAAAATCTAGTGTTCCCTTCTCCACTTAGGTACTGCAATTGGAATAGTACCTTTTCAAAATTATTAAAGGTTTTGGACACAAAAAAGATATGTAGGTGTTGACTGTGAATGTAAAGTGTCAAACATTGAATGACTACAAATACTCCCAAAAGTAATATTTTTTGATTTGGTTTGGGCCTGACAAAAAAATTGAACTCCTTCCACAAAATCCAGTTTTTCCAGGTAACTACTTTTCACTATTTTTGACACACACACACATACACACACACACACACACACACACACACATATATATATATATATATATATATATATATATATATATATATATATATCATCAACCATTATCAGTCCACTGTAGGATGAAAGTCTCTCCAAGTTTAATCCATTTTCTCTGATCTTTAGCATCTCTTCTCTACATCACCCCTGCACACTTTCTTATTTCATCCATCCATCTCACATATGGTCTCTTTCTCGGTCATTTACAATCTCTTGGAATTCAGTTTAAGATTTCAATTGTCCATCTATTATCATCTCTTCCAGCAAAATGGCCAGCCCAACTTCACTTCAATCTTTTAATTTTTTCAATGAGGTCAGTAACACCTGTTTGTTCTCTTACCCATACATTGCGTTTTCGATCTCTTCTTGTTACTCCCAACATGCATCTCTTCATACTTCTTTAAATGGTCTGCAGTCTCTGTATTGCTCTTCTATTAAGTGTCCAAGTATCAGATCCATAAGTAAGAACTGGTAAAACACATTTTTTAAAAACTTTCCTTTTCAAATACCTAGTCATATTTCCATTTAGTATCAAGTTATTTCTACCAAAAGTACTCCAACCAAGTTTAATTCCATGATTAATTTCATCCATTATGTTTCCATCTGTATTAATAATCTGACCAAGGCACTTGTAACTGTTAACTTCTTCTAATTCATCATAATCAATCTTTATTTTCATATTTTGAGCAAATCGATTAAACATTACTTTATTCTTTTTAACACTTATCTTTAGTCCTACTTTTATACTTTCATCTGATAACTTCTGCAACATTTCCTGCAGCTCTGAAGCATTATTTGCAAAAACAACTACATCATGTGCAAAATCTAAATGACTTAAATAATCTCCATTTACTTTCACTCTCTTAGTTTTACATTTTAATTCACAAAATACTTCTTGCAACACTGCTGTAAAAAGTTTTGGAGATATGGAATCACCTTGTCTTACACCATTCTCAATGTTGACTTTCCCTATATCATGGTGTAATCTAATTGTTGTTGTTGCATTTTTATAAATATTCTTTAAAATATGACAATATCCTGGATCTATACCTTGATGATCCAATCCTTTAATCACTGAACAAATATTTATAGAATCAAATGCCTTTTCATAATTTACAAATCCAAAACATAATGGCAACTCATATTCATTTGTCCTTTCTATAACTTTTCTCAATACCTGAATATGATCTACTGTAATAAAACCACTTTTAAATCCTGCTTGTTCTCTTGGTTGGTGGAAATCCAATGTTCTCTGTAGACAAGTTGTAATTATCTTGGTAAAAATTTTGTATAAAACTGATAAAAGGCTGATAGGTCTGTAATTTCTAATATCTTCTTTATCACCTTTTTTAAATATTAATATTATTACTGCATTCTTCCAATCATCTGGTACATCTTTATCATTTAGACATTTTGTGTATAACTTTGCTAATTTTTTTTCTATTTCTTCACCTGCTTCTTTTAATATATCAATTATAATTCCATCATTATCTGGAGCCTTTCCTTTCTTCATTCATTTAATTGCATGTTTCACTTCTTCATTTAAAATTCTGGGAAATTCACAAGATGTAATAGATATAGGAAGTACCTGTTCTTTATTACTATATAATTCTTTATCTGGAGCCTTTCCTTTCTTCATACATTTAATTGCATGTTTCACTTCTTCATTTAAAATTCTGGGAAATTCACAAGATGTAATAGATATAGGAAGTACCTGTTCTTTATTACTATATAATTCTTGATAAAAGTCTTCTACCCATTTCATGATGTCATCTCTCTTTTTAGTAATAATTCCATCTTTTTTTCTTACTGCAGATATAAATTTCCTACCAATACCAAAATGTTGTTTTACATTCTTGAAACTTTTATTTTCTTCTACAGCTTTTCTTGCTAGTTCACAGTTATACTTTCTTATATCCTTTTCAACTCTTTTCCATACCATTTTACAAAATTCAAGATATTCAATCCTTTTTAATGCATCATTTTTGTATATCTTCATATTCCTTCTTTTCTTCATAAATTATCTAGTCTCAGTAGAAATTTTATTGGTCAATTGCTGCTTTTTTCTACCAGCTATCTTTGTCGCAGTTTTAAAAAAATGTATCAGCTATTTTCATATTAATTTCATTCAAATCTGAATCATGTTCAAAATCTACTAATACTTGAAACCGATTTGTAAGTTCTAATTTCAATTCATTAGAATGTTTCTGAAAATTAGGAATACCAACTGTAAAAATTGTTTTTCTTAATAATTTTTGTCTCTCTTGGTTTGCATTAACACATATCTTACACCTTACTAATTGATGATCACTTCCTCTGTTAAATTTATTAAGAACATTCAATCTTATATTACACATATATATATTACACACACCCATATATATATATATATATATGAAGAAAAATCTAGAAAAATCTAATTTTTATAACGCTTCTCATAGGGCAGCAATTTATAGAATAGGCAGCATAATGGATTGTTTGTTTTAGATCAATTACTTATAACTACTTTACTCTCTACTCCCTTCTTACTTACATGGATGCCACTAGGATATTTGAGATAAAATCATATTGGGCACCTACTTATAATGGGAACTAGTTTGAATCTCAGTTGGTACATGATCTATAACAGTGTGTAGGATTTCAATTTTAGAATAGTATATCGTTTGCATCTGTGTTAATGATAACTCATCCTCATTATTCCATAATTGTGCAGACAAATTGTTGTACAAACTCTAAGGCAAATTCTTATACAAATTCTCATATAGATCATATTTAATCACTCAACATTATCATTCTTTTAAGAGCTCATACTTAATAGTCTAACATCATAAGTCTTTCAAGATCATATTTAATAATATAACATAATGGTGTGGATGAATCTTGTGTTGAGGCAGCATTCCTTGACTTTCAGTGCAATTTCTAATTAGGTTGAATGCACTTCTTCTTGGACTAGGGAGTTCTCTAATGGCATGGGCACTTTTAATTGGAAGGAGCTACAATGCTGCTTGGTGAGGAAATAGACTAAAGATTAAAAGAAAGGTGGCTTGGACCTTTTACTTGAATACCATTTCAAAAAATCAACAAGCATGCAGTATGTTAGTGACAGCAGACCAAACTCTTATACAATAAATTTTCAGCCCTATTTATAGAACTTTCAAAGTATTTAAAGAATGCTTTTAGTTAGATTCCCAACCCAAATGTAATCTTTAATCTAAAGACATATTATTTTCATTGTTGTTGGAGATGCAATCATTAGATAACTGTCCAAAAATAAATTCAAATCAATTTTCAGATTAGAAATAGATTTGACCAAAATGTTTGCCACTATAATAAAATCCATTAGCTTTGTTTTAAATTTACTTTCATTTTAAAACTTTAAGTAAAATTTATTTTAAAATCCTGAAACAATATAATGTTTCCACCCTTTTAATTACTTTTGGACAATCAATGGTTGCATCTTCCATCTTGAATTTTTATGTGATTACAAAAAAGTAATAATTGCAAAGCAAAAAAATATATAATTTTAAAATATACAAAATTATTTACAACATTTAATATTTATAATTATATACATATGCTCCTGCAATATATGTATATATCTGAGCCACATCTATTGATGTTAATAATACTGAAATAATTAAAGGAATATTTATTCAACTGTTCTTTGTGAAAAATTTCAATACTAGGTCTATCCATAGCTCTCAAAATATATTCTATTTTCTTATTATCTTATAATGGAAACAATCAAGATTATACTATTTTAGAATATCTTTGAGATAATCATTATAACATATACAATCATACTTCTTCATGATAATTATATTTAAATTTACCATAAACATTCTTTTAGAAGACTTGTATTGTTCATTATCTTTATGTGTCCAATCCAATCAATGTACAAATTTACAATAGTAATCTCTATAGTACAACATCCAGCAAGATTAATAATATATTGTATGATTTTATGATGTTTTCATTGTATTTTTGAAATTTTGCAGAGAATTCTTAATGCCTTTATATCACTTCTGGTAAAAGTTCTACTCACACTTTTATACAACAAACTATATAAAATAACAGTTCTACATAAATCTTACTTTGTTGCAAGTTATTTAACAGTGATTAAATAATTTATTTTTTAACTTGTTAAATGTTGGGTTTAGACTTACCATGTCTCCAAACAATGATAGGACATTCCTAAAAGGGGAAAGAGAAAAATAAAAGGCTAAAGTCTAGCAATTTCAAATGAAGGAAAATGAAACTATATCAAATAAAATATATCCCAAAGATCTACACAGCAACTGTGCCAATAGCAAAGAGATAAAGAGACTGGTGATTAAAAGATAACATGATCAGCCTGGACAATTAAATTTAAAACTACATGTTAGAATATTATAACTGCTAATGTAATAATGTCATTATAATAAATTATTTGGAAAAAAAAGTAACAACAGTGTGTCAACGTCTGTGTTGCAACTCTCTATCTGAGTTTACCTTTTTACTTATAAAGCTATCAAGATATTTAAATTGGTTTATATTTTCATGTTGATAACTATCCAAGCTAAAAATTGTTGTGCATTTTTCTTTTATTACTGCATGATATAGAACTTTGAACTTTTTATTATTAAACCATAGTATTTATATGTTGTTTTCAAACATTAACCACATTTTATGGATGGTTATTTAATTTTTTGTTCTCTCTAAAATAGCACAATCATAAGCATATTATAAGATGAAATAGAGACTTCAGCTTAATTTTTATTGATGTCTAAGTGTTTTTAAAATTTATGCTGACACTTTTTTCACTGGTGGGGGAAAGCTATGTTTATTTTTTTCAGAAAACGAATGTAATATTTACTTTTACACTAATCTTTTATTTATTTTACTGAATATCTGTCACTCGGAATCTAGACATCTGTGAAGTCGTTGTTTGTAGAGTGTAATATTATTTGTCAGAGCTGATAATCAATAAAAAAATTTAAATGCATTGTGAAACATCTTTATATCTATATTCAAATATTTTTTTGAACTCATAATATAAACATTAAAATATAAGTGATATTTTTGTGTAACAATATATTTGAAATTTCTATTACTATATTTTATTTCAAATACGCTTGTAGCATATTGGAAAAATATAAATGACTCTCATTATGTTCTTAGAATTGGGTTTTTCAATTAATTTTGTTTACTTATATATGTGTGTGTGCTGCAATGGAATCAACAGTGTATAGATAGTAAACTGATTTATACTTATATTTAAGACATTGTTGAGATATTATAAAAACAGTACAGCGCATATTTTAGGATGAAATATTCTTACTATCTAAATTACATACTATTTCTTTGCTAGCTAATAAAATTGAATATTAATTATGAATAACAATAATGAGCATTAATAAAGACTTAACAATGACTAATTACTATTTGGAAAAATATACATTTTTATTCATCTTTTTTTACTAATTATTCTTTTTCTATTTTCTTTATAATTTTTTCAGTCATTTAAAATCATATATAGGGTAAACCAGTTGGCTTACATAGCATACACTAATATAGTGTATGTGCATATATATACGTAAAATAAAGGAAAAGTAGAAATAAACACAGACAAAAATTATAGTAGATATTTTCTACATTTACTGAAATATAAATAAATAAATAATAACTCTGATTTAAAAAATTGTTTTATAAATTAAACTTTTAAAAGGTCTGAATAAATATTATATTATTATTATTATTATTAATAGTAATAGTAACAAGTCAGAAGTCACATGACTTATATATAGCTTTCACTTACTAATATGTAAAGTTAAGAGCGTGCTAATAGCTCTAAACAAGCTTTTTTTTTTTTTATTTATGATAAATGCTACTACAAGAGAAGGCATTCAAATCGTGGTCCCCATCCCCAGACCGGTTTCGACCTATGGGTCTCTTCAGTGAGGAGTTGGGACATTAGATCTAAAAAACCAACTCAAGCAAAGCATTTATCTAAAAGATAATTGTTAGAAAAAGATCTGAAACTTTTAGACATGATGTCTAAAAGTTTCAGATCTTTTTCTAACAATTATCTTTTAGATAAATGCTTTGCTTGAGTTGGTTTTTTAGATCTAATGTCCCAACTCCTCACTGAAGAGACCCATAGGTCGAAACCGGTCTGGGGATGGGGACCACGATTTGAATGCCTTCTCTTGTAGTAGCATTTATCATAAATAAAAATAAAAAGCTTGTTTAGAGCTATTAGCACGCTCTTAACTTTATTATTATTATTATTATTATTATTATTATTATTATTATTATTATTATTATTATTATTATTATTATTATTATTATTATTATTATTATTATTATTATTATTATTATTATTATTATTATTATTATTATTATTATTATTATTATTATTATTATTATTATTATTATTATTATCTTTCAAAAGAACTTTATTGAATATAACAAGAAAAGGTTACATTTATAACTATTTTACCACATGCAGATGAATTGAAGTCAGTATAAATAAGTTGAAAATTGTAATTGGGGGGGGGGGGGGTAACAAAGACAAAGGATATGCATGTGGTTTACAAATTTGAGTTTACATTATTTTCTTTAAAATATATACATCCAATTAGTTTTGTGCACTTGTAAAGCTCTTAGTTCTGTTTTTATTAGTCTTTTTTTTTTTCTATAATTTTGAGCGCTGTTGTAATATTGACCAAGTAGCTGTGTACATCTTTTGGGATGCAATTTTTTCATCCCTTATGCTGAGCTGTTACATTTTGTTCCAGAATGTGTTTGGATGTCTTCTTGATTATTGTGTACATGAAGGAGTATCTTGTACACCATAGTGAAAACAATATAAAAGTACTTGCTCGAATATGTGGGTAGCTACCCTTAATAAATGATTGTAAAAGGGTTTGAATGTCACAATTTCTTTGTTTGTACAATGATGGTATGGATGACCGAATATTATCAAATACAGGGCAGGTAAAAAGAAAATGTTCTTGTGTCTCAGTTTCTCTATGACACAACCAGCATATGTCTTCTGTATTTATGTAATGCCTTCTATATCTACAAAAGTGTAATGTTGGCAATGCTTCAAGATTTAATTTGAGTAGAAAATCATAATATTTGGGTTCTAATGACCAGAATTTAAATTTTCAGGTTAGTTGTCTATTATTAATGTTTAAAATTGGTTTTTTATCATTTAGGGGAGAGAAAATTATCTGGTATACATCCCAATATTTAAATTTATCTTGCGGTGGTGAAAAAATAATGTTTGGAATGTTAAGAATTAGTGTAAGCAAGGTTTTCCAATATCCATTGGTTGGTGGTGGTTTATCTGTTGGAGTAATCTTGAAGAACACTTTCATGTATGGAAATAAATAAGCACATGCAGAAATGAGATTTAATGTCTTTTGAATGTTAAAAATATGTATTAAATGTAGTCCTAAACCATTTTGTATTAGAGGAGCTTGAATATGTTTTAGTGAAACCGAAACAATCTTTTTTCCCCACAGCAACTTTCTACAGAACGAGTTTATTTTACTAGTAAAAGATTTAGTGTATAGTATTATTGGAGAATAGTATGTGATTCGAGTCATAATTAATAGATTAAACAGGGATACTTTTGAATACAGTGAAAGGTAAGATTTTGATAGTGAATCAATTATATTTTCTAGTTTATTTTAAATTTTGTCTTGTATTTGTTGATGCATTTCTAGATTGCTCAAATAGAAGGGGAATCCCACAAAAGAGCTGGGTTTTCCTTTAAAATGTTGTGTGTGAAATTGTCCCGTATATATTGACCATGCAGAAGATTTATCCATGTTAAACTCCAGCTTGTATTTATTAGTGTATGAATTAAGAATTTTCAATAGAGTTTGGATCTGTTTTTTAGAAGTTAAAAAAATCGAGACATCATCCATGTAGGCAATACAAGAGATGTTTGCTTTTAGACCAGGTATGTATATGCCTGATAATTTTTTCATCATATTCCAGTAAGGGATTGATATAGAAAGCTTAAAAAAAAGAGCACTTAGTGGTGAACCTTGTGGAATTGAAACAGTGAGGTACAAAAGAGGGGGACTCTCCTGACCAATAATGTGTAATATGTATTTCTGACTTGAAGAAGATTGGTGACTAAATATATTAAGGATCTTGGTATTGTTGTGTCTGTCAATGCTTCAACAAGGAGTTCAATTGGAATCATATCAAATGCTAATTTTATATCCAGTTGGATTACAACTGGACTATATTTTTTATTATTTCTGACAGAATCAATAACTGTTTTGAATAGAAAGGTTGCTTGCATTGTAGACGAGCCTTTCTTAGCAAACTGCATTTTAGATAGTATAGGTATAATATAGGGTTATATTTTGTCTTTAATGATTGACTCCAGCAGTTTGATACCCAGAGGACCCTCATTGATATGGGCCTTAGATTGTTTAGTGTGGTTATTTTTTCACGTGTTTTGATAAATGGTACTAGTAAAATAGGGTATAATCCATGTATATGATGGATCTTTTTTGTTAAAAAGTTTGCTAGATTACACAGATACTGAGCAGTAAAATTTTCTAAATGCTTGAATACAAAGCAAGGTATACCATGCATTCCTGGGTGACTGGAGTTTGGGGTTGATGCTAATTTTTGAATAAAGTCTTTGGGAGTAAATACTATATCTTCTTCTGGCTCAACGAGAAAAAAAATGGCACAGGGCTGAATTTTTTCTTCTCTTGAAGTTTGGATTTGGAATGTGTGTAGAGAGGTAGCAACATGTTGTAACCAGAAATTATATCTTCTTGTATTTTAATTGCTGTCGGTATGTGAGTTGATGGCTTTTGTCCCAGTGCCCAGCGAATATAGTGTCTGGACCATGTGTGTGTCTGTGTCAAAAAGAGTTTTCTTTTTTTAATTGCCAGGTATTCTTTAAGTTCTTCAGAGACTGATTTATAAAGTTTCTTCAGGGCAATCACATTTGAACAGCCTTGTTTATTTGTAGTACTGTTTGTGATTCTTTTGTGTGTTTCATCTACAAGAGCTAGAAGCCTTGAAGGGGCTGGGGTAGCCCTTGTTATGACATCAATTGTATATCGGAAGAGCGTTAACAAAGGCAATCCATGTTTGCACTGGATCCATTTCAATGTCTCGAAGTTTGAAGAGATATATATATATATTTCTGAGAATAAATATTCTGGGGTTCGACATGGAAGAAGCACTCTAATTGTGTTTCCAATAGATGTTATTGATCTGTATATAAAATCATTCTTTAGTGAAACAATAATTGCAGAATGGTCTGATAATTATGAGTTTATTATTATTATTATTATTATTATTATTATTATTATTATTATTATTATTATTATTATTATTATTATTATTCTTATTCTTATTATTATTATTATTATTATTATTATTATTATTATTATTATTATTATTATTATTATTATTATTATTATTATTATTATTATTATTATTATTATTATTATTATTATTATTATGAAATGTAAAAACACAATATTGTTTTCAAAATTTTTTAATTAATTAAAACTAGTATATGTTTTCAAAGGGATTAGAGAGCTAAAAATAAAATTCTGTTTTTAATCAAGGTGTTGTTATAACACCTCAGATGATTTTATAAAAAGAGTTGATAAAAAATATCAGCCAGTCTGGAGAGTGATTTTAAAGTGAACAGTTTGACTTGCAGTTTTGTAAGAGTAAACAGAAAAGCTAGCTATAAAGAGTTGGTATCTGTAGCAGAAAATGGCCATAGTAAAGCTAGCTGCAAGGATGGCTAGTATAATTATCAAGAGAACTGCCATGAGGATTTAAGAATGCAAGGAATTGGGTGCTCTACATTTCACTGCAGGAGTTTGAATTTACATGGAGGAAATGGGTCAAGATACTTTGTAATTCATAGCCTTAAAAGTGTTCTGGAAAACAGCTTGCTGACCTGAAGTTTAAAAAATCCAAGTATAAGTGGAACTGACTACAGAAAGGAAAAAGCCACCCATACCTTATGACAGTCACTAAAAACCAAACTCACCAAGAAAAATCTTCCAGTTTGCTGAAGAATTAATGAAACGTATACTGTGTCAGATAAAGGCAGAGGAACACGGATAAACATATATACAGCTGGTGGTGAGTAGTGTTATATATGATAAAGTTTTAAATAATTTCCTTAGTAAAATGACAATTTTATAATTGATAGAAATATATAAAACGATGTTAGTTTAAAATCGTTTATTAAAGAAGAAAAAACTTTAAAGTTATATTTATAATTTAAAAATATATATATAAACAAAGTTCTAATTAATAGTCAAGAAAAAGATTTCCAAAAATCTTTTAGACTAGGAAAAAGAAAGACATTTTAAATCAATTATCTGTCAAAAAATTTGAAAGTTCTTATTTTAAAGAAAAGGACTATATTCAAGATTAAATTGCGAAAATAATCTTTCATAATTTTATTATAACTAAATTAATATATCGCAAGTCTGAGCAATTTATTTATATGTGCATTTCAGTAAACCTAGTATGTAAAATGTATTTCATTTAACTAAAACTTTAATCATTTATTGAATTTTTATATCACTTCAGATTCTGGTAATTATTTTGTAATAAGTCAAATATATTCGTCAATTGTATTGCAAATATCAATACTCGTCAATCATAACGCATATTTAAAATTTAATCATTTTTTATATTAATTGTATATTATAAATTGCACGTCTGTGCGCATATATGTAAACCATAGTAATAACATGAATTGTCAATTGTAATTTTGTAAATTAATGTAACAATCTAAATTTTGAATAGTAATTATGCAAATCACAAATGTAATAATTATTTTATGTTTAATTGAAATGTCTTCATCATGTATTATAAAACGCACTTCTGTGTATGGATATATGTATGCGTTTATAAATACCCATTAAGAAATAATGCAGTTAATGTAATAATTTAAATTTTGTAGTAATCTTATAAATTACAGTGTAATGACTTTTATTATTGTATACTTTTCAAAATCAGAACCCTTATCCTATAAGACCTTACATATCATTTATTTTTATTTTTTTTGTTAATAATAAACTTGTATTTAATTGTTAAAATTGTGTTCCATCATCTCTTGTTCACATACAGTAACAGAGCTTGTGTTCTCTAGGCTAGATTCGAGCATGGGATGAATATATAAATAAGGATGTGTATTTAATGATTTGGGGCATCCAGAGATGATCAATCACCATCCTGGTTGGTGCAAAAGAAGATACTCTTTAAAGCCAATGCACTCATATTTTATTTTAGTTTAGCCTTTGTTAAAAAAATTTAAGTTTATAGTTGGCTAGTAGCAAGTGGCCTGAGCATTGATGATGATCAGCTATATTTTAATTTCCCATTGTTATTGTTTTGATTCCTGATTATTGTGTATTTTAATGGAGGGGCACTGAGCTGGTGCATCCAAGTCATGTTTATATAATTGCCCAAGTTGGCAAAGGCTCAATAGTTAGCCTGGTCTACAGAGACCCATTTCCAATCCAGTCACAGGTTGACTGTTGATTTATATTTTTTATTGTTCAAACCAGTCACAAGATTAACTGTTGATATATTATACTGATTTGTTTATTCCCATCAATGATGATGATGGATGGTTATTTCTCTGAGTATTTATTTATACTTACTTTTACTTTATAATGTTGTTTGATGATTAATTATTATAGTTGTCTCTTCTGAGTTAGCTGGCTTATCCCCTCAATGATCTCAGAGATTCTCAAATCTCATTTTATTCTTAAATATATCTTACTTATATATACTTTGTAAACTATTGATATTTGTATTTCATTAAATGGACTGTGAGTGCTGATGTTTCCATCACCCCAGTTCAAACAACTTTCCACCAACCCCACCACCCCATCCTGCTATAATAGAGAATGGTTACCATGAAGTTTTTGGCACTAAAAATTCATTTTAATATAATAATCACTACAATAAGACTATAGGTTTGTGTGAGTCACATTTCTATCTTTGAATTACTTCCACAAAAAATATCTTTTATTGTTTATATGAAATGTGTAAGCGAGTATACAAAGTATAGAAAGCATTTAAAATTAAAATAAAAACATTCCTTATGACATTCATCACTGTATTTTTATATAGATAGATATTATAGATATTACAACCAATTCTACTGTATAAAAGTAGATAAATTAGATATAGTAGATAGAAAATTTTTTAATGAAATTATTCTCAAAGCAATTCAATAAATAAGCATCAATTTAAACTGGCTGTGTTTCAGTGTTTTCATTTGACTAATTTTTTTATATTTGGTTATCTTTATTTAGAATTCAAAGCTATCCATTAAAAATGTGAAAAACAGCTATAGTTGATATAGTCTAATGGTGTCTACCACAAAATCCAAATTGACGTGGTTGATAGATTGATCATTTAACTAAGAGAGATAATTGTAATATCAGTAATGATAATGATGGTAAGCTATTTAATAGTGACACTGCTATTTTTTTAATTTTCTAAATATAGATTATATGGATTGTATAAAATTTGTTTCATACAAACTGTTAATGCTCTAAGCACTGACTAATTTTTAATGTTAAAAATATGTCATGATAATAATATATGCAGTGGTTTTTATTGAAACTTACTGTCAAGAAGAGAGAAAATAATTAAAATTAATAGTTAGCTGTATTTTATCTTGTTTAAACATGCAAAGAGTTTTAATTGGTATTTTTTAATTTTTAAAAGAATTAGTAACAGTGTATAGATATCAATTTTTGGTAAAGCCTATTTTTATTTTATCATAAATTATGTTTTAATCTCAGATTGACTAAGTTAACAAAAGGAGAGTTCTGATAATTCTTGGATTATACTAATAATAGACTTTTTTTTTCTTAGAGATTTTGTATATATACAAACAATGAATTACGACCCAGAATAATTGCAAATAATAATATTAACTTGTAAATTTAAATAATTTGTTCCTACTAAATTTTTTGTACAACAACATATTATTATGCATACTTATTTGCAAAAACTGTTTGTCATAACATAAGATTAATATGTTCTAGGATAAAATGACATCATAAATATATTTTTTAAAATGCATTAATAAACATTTTGTCTTTATAATGTTTAAAAAGTGGTTAATATTTATACTTGATTTGACACCTGTTAAATATTAAGTTATCAATCTGGATTTTTAAGCCTGACACGTTATTAAAAGATTGAATTTTTTATGTGACATATACAAATAAGTTTTAGGGTTTTCTAAAAGTGTGTTAACTCGCTAAGTGATATTATATTACTAATGATTTAGATGGAAAGAAACAGAATATTATCTATTTCCCTAAAATAAATGTAAACCATATTAACCAATGTGGTAATATTTTAACAAGAAAATTAATGCCCTGCCCCACAAAATAGTGAAAAGTGATTAATGGAGTAAAATACATAATAAGTAAATCAACTCCTGATTCTGATGACTTTAGATTTTTTACTAATCCATTAAATCAAAGTCTGGACTTATTAAATCTTAAATGATATGACTTATACTATAATGATGATATTTCCAACAGATATATCATTTTAATTATTTTTTTAATTTTGAGACAAGAATTAAGAGTAGTACCATATAGTCACATTTACAATTGGGTAAATTATATGCTTCATAAAGTTAAAAACAATTCTGCAATCAATAAAAATGATAAAATTATGGGACTTAAAGATTTTGTTTTTAAAGATACTTCTATTGTTATGCTTTTTTAAAAAAGATAACAAATACATTAATTATTAAGGAATATTGCTATTAATCTTCAAAATACTTTCAAGAATTTTACTGAGAAGGTAACTTTCAATTGAAGTTGAGTGTATTTGCGACTCAGTCTGATTATAAAAACAAAAAGCAAGCTATCATTATATTTTAATGTCAGTTCATTAAGAAAAAAATATGAGCAAAAATGTCATTTCTATATTACTTTCATAAATATACTCAAAATATCTGATTCAGTTATTTGAAAAGGTGTGTGACATTATTTGATGATAATGTGAAAGCATTGTAAATAATAATAAATTTGAATAATTATACATGATATGTATTCTTAAATAAAAATTCATAAACTGGAGTGAAGGCTTACCTATTGATGATTTTTATATTGGAAATCTGTAATTTAATCTTTTCTTTTCATTTAATTTCGTAAATATTTTTTTTATTTTAATATCATATTTGTTAGTTTTTTTTATTATTAAAGATTGTAAATATTTTGTATATACTTGATTTGTTAAATAGAATAAATTTGTTAAAGGTATTTTATAAAACTTGTTGTCAGTGTTATTACTGATCTATTCACTTCCATAAGATTTGATCCATAGAACTTGAAATTGAACACATAACATATTTTGCACATTATAATTATTAATAATTTACTTAATGATGTCATTTATTATTCGGAATATAATACAGAAATATTACATAGTATAATATCATTTTAGTCATAATTTATTACTTAAATTATTACCATATGATTAAGTATATTTCCTATTGCCACATATTGTTCAGATTATACCATACTTTTAACATGCTACATGATAAATAAAAGAATTGGATTATTTTTATTATTATTATTGTTGTTGTTGTTGTTTAGGTGTAGTTAAGAATGATTGCAAAATCCCTCATCATACTTGGCTACAGGATATTATAAAATAAGTGAATGATTTTATTTAAAAAACCTGAGATGCTTATATTTTTTATAACAGAGATTATAATTTATTTAGTAATATTATCTTAGCTTATTTATAATATTTTTAAAGTTTTAAGAATGCTATGTATTATATTATTATTTGATATAAAAGGGGGGATAGTGTTCTTATACCATTGAGATTGTATCCTTTGGGATATATACTCAATGTAATCCTACTACTTTACCTTTTACCAAATGTCTCATGATTATTATATTATTTTATTTATTATTTATTTAAAATCGAAACATATTTTTTATTATTAATTTGAGCTAGAATAGTGGTAAAAATTATCATAAGATATTATTAAGACTTGTTTCTATTATATTAAGATTGAAAGTTTTAACCAGAACATTATTTTATTTACTTATTTCTATTATATTGATCAATGGTGAGGGTACAATATATATGTATATATTTTTTAGTCTTCCAGCCTTTCACTGACATGAACCATTTAGCTTGAAAACAGCTGATCTTAAGTAGGGAGAACATATAGAGATTTTGATTTCTATCTCTATCAGCTGCTTATGTAAACAAAGCTTGTTTGGAGCTATTGGTAAAGCTCCATCTAGTGATCATAAAATGTAAGCTTAAAAGCAAGTTACGAAATTTATAACTTGTTTTATTTATATATATATATATATATATTCCAATGAATAGTGCATATATATGTCTTGCTTCTCAGTTGGAGTTTGAATTTAGAATTTGTTTATTGTAACTGAATTTTTTTAAGTAATTTTTTTTCCCAGTTATGTAACTCTTATTTATAAGTAGATATACAATTATTCATCAGTTTATTTATGACTAAAGGATAGACATCTAATAATTATGACAAATCATAAAACTAATTGACTGGCTAAGAAAATAATCTGTGTTTCACTCTTTTATTGAGATTTTTTGAGAAATATATTAATGTGAACACTAATCATTCTTATAAATATAAGGGATTTAAATTTAGACTTTCAATCATCCACCAACTATCCACACTATTTCATCCAACTAATACATATGACCACACAGATGCAGAAAATATAAATAATCACCAATACACATATTTCATGCTAAACCAGCACTCATCAGTTGATCCAGATTATCATCTCCCACACACATATGTAATCAGTGCTTAGTTTATATTAAGAAAGAAAATCTTCACACTTTAATGGACAGGCTTCACCTCGAACTTTTCAGCCATCTATATCATTGAAAATCTGAAGATGGAAAACCAAATCCCATGCTGATGCCAACATTATTGCCAACCCCAAGTTGACATGAAGTCACTCTGACCCCTCATCTATGAAACCTTGTCCATTTAAATACATAAAAGAGGGATGGACAGAATACAAGCTTATATGTAAATATTTGAATACCAGGCACTTTTCACAAACCTGGAGGTTTGTGAAGAGTGCCTGGTTTTCAAATATTTAATCATTCTGATGTAATATTTTGCATGTTATTTGCTTTATATATACAGTTGAAAATTTGTTATTATATATATTTTTCTATGTAACACATCACATTTTAAATTAATTATTTAATTTAATGTTTTTATTTATTTTTGCTATATAAATTATGTAATCTAAATAAATAATTTTATGTTTAATTAATAGCATGTATGTTTATTATTATTAATCCCTTTTTCTTTTTATTGTTATGCATATTTAAACTACTTGGGTAATTAAATTCTTCATAATGAGTCTATGTTGTTTGTTACTCTCTCTCATTTATAAATTCTTTGCTTCTATTTCCATTTTTAAATAATAAATTAACTACTGATTGCAGTATTTTGTTTGATTCTTCATTATAGTACTTTTGGCTCAGGCTTGACTTTCCAGATGATCTCATGGCATTGATTGTAACTAAACTAATGCATTATGGTATGATCATAAACCAACACTGTCCAATGAAAATATGAATATGTTACATTTATCATTATACATTTTGTGATACTCACAAAACATTCATTGGATATAAAAAATGGAAGACAGATTTAAGTGGTAATATTGGAAATAATAACTGTTATTAATAGTGACATATATTTAACTTTGATGAAGTTTAATGAATCAAAGCTACCTAAAAATACAAATATTTTACAATGCTTTACTTTTTAAATTTAAATATAATAAAAATAATTCTTATTTTAAGCACACATCACTTTGTCACTTATTGGCGGCCATTATATTGAATAGTGATAATCCAGACATTTTCATTTATTTTATCAAAAATATTATCATAGTAACAGCTTGTTGATATATATATATATATATGCTCATTTATTTTGAACATCACGAATAAGTAATATCATTTTGAATATGTAAAATACTGTAAATACAAATAGTTGAAACTTTTTTATATTATTATTTTAAATATTAACTAAAAATTATATACATTTCTGCATTAATTATTTACATATAAATTTTAAATTGCAGCTCTTCATACATATATAAATATATTTATAAGTTTTTACTTTAATTAAATAATTTTTATATTATTTTCATAATTCAATATTTATGAAATATAATGATTGCAGAGATATAATATTTTGTAATTATAAAATTATAAGCCATTTTAAAAACAGCCATTCAATAGTAAAAAATGTTTTAAAAATATTTTATGATTAAAAAATTGTGAAGCAATACAAAATATTTTTAAAAATGTAAATTTAAAAAAAAAAAGATTTAACAATAGTTTATGACGTAGTCATAATGATTTAGTAAAATAAAAAAGTAAAAATGCATTTTATTCGTCAAATCAAAGTCAAAAAAGTGTAAAAGAAATCCAATAAATCAACATTTTGACGATAAATGTAAACAAAATAGTCTCCCAGAATGTTCTTCAAACAACATCTAAGAAATGCAATAAAGAATACTGACAACCTTCACAGAAAAAAATAATTTACACTGTTAATCTCACAAGAGTAAATCTAATATATACCCTCTATATATCGTTTTAAGGGTTTTAGTTTAGTCAGAGATGCTTAATAAAATTCCAGTTTTGTTTTATTCAGTCATATAATTTTAATGTTTTTTTTTTTTAAATTAATCGACCCTTATTTATAATAGTTGTGTAAACAAGCCTTAATTTTATTTTTACTTTTGATATTCATAAACATTTTATTATTTTTATGGAAGCATAAAAAATCCATATATATATAATAAACTGAATAATACAAATTAGTTGAAAACTAAATTTGAGATAGTAAATTTGACCTTTTATTATTTAATAAAAAATATTTATAATATATTAAACATAAAAACTAAGGCGAAAGTAATATAAATCGTAATATCATTTCCAAATTGCAGAAGTATCAATTTTTTTAATACCTCAGTAGTGTAATAATATTTCTGTGTATTTATAAAGGCTATCAATATATTTACATTACCGACTTTTAACAATGTTATTATCACATAGGTTGTCTTATAAAAAATATATTGGTGGTAATACGTCAAAAATTTTTTTTTATTTTTTAATAAATAAAAAGAAACAGTGAATATTCAATCTGCCTGAAATTAGAATCATTTCGAAATAAATTACTTATAAAAATTGCTTTTTGTGAAATTCTCTTTTTGTGTAGTTTATTCAAATGTAGAAAAACATCTATAAATAATTAGTCTATAAATTTAAAAAAAAAAAGAATAATAGGGTAATTTGAGTTATAGCATAATAAAATGTTTTTTTTTTTCTTAAATACAAGACGAAAAATTACTAAATCAAAGCTCAAAAAGTTTTTATTTAATTTGCTGATTAATATCAATAAAATTTCTATATATTCATTTATTAATTACATGTTTATTATTAAGCTTTTTTTTTGAACAATGATGAAATATTTTCCAAGTGAATAATAATAATAATAATAATAATAATAATTATTATTATTATTATTATTATTATTATTATTATTATTATTATTATTATTATTATTATTATTATTATTATTATTATTATTATTATTATTATTATTATTATTATTATTATTATTATTATTATTATTATTATTATTATTATTATTATTATTATTATTATTATTATTATTATTATTATTAGGTCTTTACTATATTAAGTATTGCTGAAAAATGCACCATTTCTCATTGTGAACTTGAATCTCAAATGTCTTATGATTTTCAAACAACTAATAATTTACTGATTGTTTCTATTAAACAATAGTTAGAGCTTGCCAGATATTGATGAAAATTTTAATTAAATGGAAGTTTTTTTTCATGGGTATAATTAACTTAAATGTTTTTTTCTCTTGATAAGTAACATCATTTAGAGTATTTTTATTTTGCATACAACAATATATATATATATTGTAAATATCGATAAGTCTATCTATATTTTAAAAATTATCATTTGTTATTAAAAAAATCTCTTTGAGTTGATGTTTATACATGAAGTATTATTATTGTTTATGGTTATTAGTTATAGTTGTTGTTTGGAGTTATTATTTTATTTATATGTTGATAGTACATCGCTGTGAATATTTACTTATTAAAGATAAATAAAGACATATAAATTGTTGATTATAAAAAAAAATATTTTATTTGTAGTGATTATTAAAAAAAATGTAATGTTATTATTTATGTATATATATATATTTTTAAAGCTGTCAAATAAATTTTCAATTTAATATTTTTTTATATGATTAATATGTTTTTTTTAATGTTAATTGTTTAAAAGAAAACATGTGTAACAATGGTTTTCAAAACAGCATTTACTAGCACATGGAATAACAGCAACAACAAAAAAGAGACCATTATTATTAAGATAGTGATTAAACAAACTAAAGGATAAAAATTTGTTGTACTTTGTTTCTTTGAAATTGCCATTCTTAAGAATAGTGGAATAAGATAAATTTCTGTATTCAATACATAAACATGACTGGCTAATATATATATATTTTTGTATATATATGTATAAATTAAATGCATATATATATATATATATATATATTGCAGCCAAGGGGCTGCACTGTTTTCTTTCATTTATTCCAAGGCAGTTTAAAAAGAAAAACTGAGCAAATTTCAACACATGAATTTCATCGCGTTTGAAGCCAAAATTTGACATAGCTATCTGGAATCTATAAAGGTCAATCTAATAATAATCTGGAGGTAACTAGAATTAATATATTGGATTCAACATTTCAATTCATTTATTTTTCAAGGAAATAAATTTTAGAAGGATAAAAATATACATACATCCAAGAATTGACAATTTTCTCTAAAGTTATAGTTTCTTCACTTTAACTAGAATGCATTCTAATATTAAACGAATAAAGGAATAAAACAATGGAATAAGTTGACTTTGAAAAGAAAAATAAGCAAGTTAAACTTTAAAACAATGGATAGTAAATAATTTTATTAATATAAATGATATATATATTTTTGAGATCGATATTTTTTTTATTTAATTATAAAAATAAAACGTTTTTATAAATATCATTCTATTTAATTCAAGTGTTTTGTTTTTCTAAAAAACAACAAATGTTTAACAGGTGTCAAAATTAACACTTAAGTAATTTAAAATTCTAAAGTATGGATTATAAGTTTGGGTTGCATATGGGTTGCTATATGTATATTTTAATAAGTAAAATTTATATACGCAAATTTTATTATAAAAATTTTTTTTTTTTTATTATTTATTTAGCTATATTCATTTTTTTTTAAACTTCATGTAATAATTCTTATGCAGACCTAAACAATAATTTATATATTTTCTGGATATAATATACTTTTATTTTTATTTTATTTTTAAATTTTGAATATTTGAAAAATATAAATATGGATTTGTGTTTATAATAATGCATACTTGTTAAGCACAAATATGTCTTTATCTATTTAATATATATACTTATTGCAAGTATATATGTATATATTTTTTTTGTATTTGGGTTTGTATTTAAAACATTGATATTACCTAAAATTAAAGCATAATATAAAAATAAAGGATGTACTATTTGTTTTATAAGCAATGCCTTTGTAATTTATTTGAAAGAGTATTACTATTTTATTCTTATTTTTCTTTTAGTGCCAAAGTCATTATGAAATTAATTGAATTCACAATTTAATAGAGGATAACTACATATTTCACTTATTATTTAGTCTTTAAGTTACTTACACATATTATTATTCATTGATATGTCTAAATATACATAAATTTACTTATTAGATGTGTATATTGGAATTAATAGAATTCCCTTTGTTTCTGATATTTATATTTGATTAGTTAGTCATGTCAACCTTGAAAATAAATTATAAGGATAGATCTCATTGCTCTATATGATTTTAAATTTATTTCATGTATAGCTAGTTGGAAGGGCATATAAACAATTTATTTAAATATAACTGGGATAATTTTGTCTTTCTTCATTTAAATCATACAATCTATTATATTAGGCTTTCTTAACAATTGGATTTATTTAGATTACATATATTCCATTACATTTTTCATCCAATGTTTGAAACATTATTTTCTTCTAACATATTTATGTTCCATTACATTTGATTTATAATATGTTTGGTTTATAATATGTTTACATGATATATTGTCCATTACATTTGGCACCACAAACTGTGAGACCTAGTTAACTGGTGATTGGTATAATAAAGATATTTTCCATTACATTTGACATGACAATGTGGTCAGCATGATATGTTTATATACATATAGTATAGTTTCCATTACATTTGGCTTTCCCAATGTTTGGAGCCTTCTTTCTTCAATTTAAATGGAATGCAGCATTTACATTCCATTACATTTGGTGCCTCAAAGTTAGGAGCCTGGTTAACAAATGATTATTGTTGCAAAAGTTCATATATTTATTTTCATTTGAGATCATATAAAGATACATTCCATTACAATATATATATATATATATATATATATATACATGTAATCGAACGGTCACAATATATATATAATGAAAAGTGCATGGATGATAACAACCTGTAATTTTTATTTACTTGAACCTTGAATTTTTCAATTGCTGAGAATTTCCAAAAACAGGCTTGAATTATTTTCAAGTGGTTAATCACGATGAAATCATCTAGTTATTTAATTATTAATCAGTAAATAAATAAGTTTTTGTAATTATCTAAAACCTAAAACAAATATATATATATATATATATATATATATATATATATATATATATATATATATATATTGTGCCAGGCACGTTTGATGTGGCCAAGCACAAGATAAGGTCAGATAAATTAATGGTATAAACTTCATAAAAAGCCATTAAATGGGGGTGGGTGGGTATACTATTTATATAATTAAACTTTGTTATAAATTAGGAGAGAGAACTGTGGCTATAGTATAAACTCACACACACATATGTTTAAAGCAGATGTTTAAAGGCGTTGAAATATGTATTTGCAATTCTGAATTTTGTTTTTTATTTTTTTTTAAAAAGAAAAAGATAACTCCAAAATGTATTTATAATTTTAAATATTTTGTTTGTTGAAGAAACAGCGTTTGATTAACAAATTGTTATTCTCTATTTATATTTTTTGAGTGTACAAAATGTAAAAAGGAAAATTTTAAATATTACTGTTGATTAAAAATATTTAAGAATAATTTCAAAATCAGAAGTTTTTATGGTCATTTTTCTCTTCAGTTGCATTTGAGCAAGTCATTATTTTAAATTTAAGAAAAGCCTAAAGGCATTCTGGCTTCCTGTCCATGCTAAAATAATTTTGACAGGACAAAAGAGTTTAATTAGATTTGCGATGATGAGTGGAGAGAGGAATGTTCAAGTTATATGAAGCAATTTTTTTGTTAAAACAGAAAAAACTTCAATTCAGATAATGTAATTAATCAAGAGTAAAAAGATGTTATCATTTCTTAATTGTGATCTGAATGGATATATAAAAAAATAAGAAAAAGCTAATTGGAAATCAAATTCTTAAAACAATTAGTAAAACCAATTCAATGAGATTTAATTATTTTTTGTGTATGGAGGTGGGATATCTGTTCTGAAATTGTGAGAGGGCAGTTGACTTTTGATTTTCAAAGAGTTCAGTTCACCTTTGCTTTTCAAAGAAGACAGTCTAACTTTTTCTTGTCAAAGAGAGCAGTTCATGTTTGCAAATCTTATTGGAAAGATAATGCTATTCTGAAACATGTGAAGTCATGCAACTGTTTTAATCATAATGATTCTAATACCTTGCCATCATTGAAATAACCTAGCAGTTAACCAGTCAGTTGATTCTGATGGAAGCATAACTACAACATGCCATCGAAGCCTGCAGTTAACCTAGGATCCTTAAACCAATAAAGGATGATTGATATCATTTAATATCCTGTTGAATATCCATTCTCCAACTTAAAGATGCAAATCAAGCATTCACTTGCAGATAAAATGATCATAAAACAGAAGCCGACTTCAGCGCATCCGTCCAGCTCCACTCCTACCATCCCAACAGAATGTAAACCCCGAGATTCAAGCACCAAGGTGATGATGATAAATTCTATGAACTTATAATGCAGTCAAGTCCAGCCCTTGCCACAGTAGATGAATGTATAGCCCACTCAAAACCCATACAAGAATGAAGCTTATAGACTTTATCGGGTATATTATTTTTTTGTGTGTGTGTTTATTCTATTTAAATTTGATACACATTTCGTAAATATATCTTATGTACATACATACACAAACACATCTTTCATGTAACTTGTTAAATTTTCCTTGTTTGCTTAATGCCCATGTGTGAGTTTATAATCCACAGATCACTATCTCATGTATTAGTTATTTAATCAATTTTTCTTATCAAGAAAGAAATTTTCCTTTATTTAATTTAATTATTGCTTTATTAAGTATTTCTTTATGATTATAGTTTTGTTTTATTAATATGATTTATGTAATGTAATATTTGTTTCGTATATTTAATCGATCTGGGAATGTATTCATATTATAAATGGTATGGGGTAATGGGTTAATAAAATATTTAGATTATAATTCTAAAGTGACTAATGCCATAATTTTTTTTATTCTCTTTGTCATTTACTTTCTCTAACTATGTTATTAATTAATTATGTGAGTTTTCTGATCTCCATACTTTAACTGAGAAAAGAGTACGCTGAGCTAGCAAATGGAAAATCATCTTACCAGGTCTTAAATCTCTATTTAGCATGAGGATACTTATTTATTATTTTTTTATGAATAATTATTTATCGGCACACATGCACTAATATCATTTGAACTTGCATATTCTTTCAGGAGGAGAGTTAAATTTCCTTCTGGGAGTGGTGCGAGGGGTTGATTTAGAGTCATCCCCCAAAGGTATGTAAGAGTCAATCTTTCCATAAGTATCTTCTGTGTCCGTAACACTGTTACGGTAGGGTTTTGAATCTCTTCTTACTCTGGCATGTCACCATATTTTCCCTCATGTTCGGTTTATGCGCATGCTCATATTAATAGAGTAAACGTTAACCGGTATAGAAACATAATTTTTGGTGCCTAATGTGTAAGCCTTACTTAACGTGGCCAGTATAGAAAAAATATGGCCACTAAACATAACAAAAGAAAAGAGAAAATCTCGCAAAATCTCAAAAATATTGGGAATGATTTTTTTTTGTTAGAGACAAGATTTGAAAAAAGAGAGAAGAGTTTACAATTACGAAACTTAATAAATAAAAATTCTAAACTTTGTTTTGTTTTTGAAGTGATGATTGTCACTACAGTAGTACTCATTTAGATTATATTACCATGTGTGCATATTTAAAAAAGTTTACGATTGAGAATCTTTATAGATAAGAATTCTAAATTTTTTTTAAGTGACGTTTGTCACTACAATAATACTGACTAGGTTTATTTTGTTGTATATACATATTTAATAAAAATAAAAGGCAGTATAAAACTATAAACTGCGCAATTAATAAAAATAAACAGCAGTATATAGGTATAATCAAATCTTAATATATAAGAATTTTAAGCTTTATTTTGTTTTTGAAGTGACCTTCGTCACCACAATACTATTGATTTAAATTGTTTTAGCTATATATAAATATTTATAGTAGAAATAAATTTTAAAAAAAAAGTTAAATAAATAAAACAATTGTAGAAAGAAATAGACTGCAGTATATTAGTGTAACCTACATATTGTATAAAAACAGGTGGTGAATCTTAATAAATAATAACTTTAAAACTTTTTTGAAGTGACCTTTCGTCACTACCGTAATATTGATTTAGATTGTTTTAGCTAGATATAAGCATTTATAGTAAAAATAAATGATAGTAAACAAATGTAAACTACTAATTATATAAAAACAAGTGGCGGACTGTGAAAATAAAGATTTTATTGTAAAAAGGGAAAGGTCTTTATTGAATAAAGTAGAATTGTGAAGTTGCATGATATGGAATTTAGTTTTTGATGGCACGTAACAGTTCAGAATCCTAATACTATTCGCGATCAATTTCTTTTCATTTTCATTTTGAAAACAATTCCAATACGTGCACAATTTAATGTTAGCTTGGTTTTTATATGTTTTTATTGGTGTTTGAAGGGCGATCTCAGAATAATTTTATTATTTATAGTTAATAAATGAATGAGAGAAATATAACTCGGAAGGGAGAAATAAATGACGGTAGGGATAAGGGAAGCTCGGTATGGCGCATGCTGAATAATTTTATGAAAAGAAATAAATAAAGAGAACATAAGTTAAAAAGCCATTAAAGTATTAAGAAGTAATCGAACAAAATATATGTAAAGTTGTATAACAAAGCAAATATATAAATAAGTGAAAATAATACTGTATATGTGGAAAAGATCACAGTCCAGAATTAAAAAGTTAGATATGAGTGAGAAGCACAATGAAATAAATGGGGAAATGGCAGAAGAAAGCCAGCCTCAAAGATCTGAAAGCAGAATAGAGGAAGCAATGGAGCCTCAAAGTGAAGGAAAACCCATAGGGGAAAATGAAAATGATGGAGGTGTTTGTAAATACTATAAGACTCGACCTTAGTCAGATGTCTAATCAATTAAAAGAAAGGTCAGAGGAAATAGTACGAGATGTAGCTAAATGGTTTGATGACTTTAGGAAAGAAATATCCTTAGGGATTGAAACAAGATTTCAAGGTGTAGAAGAAAAATGTAGGGGCCTCCATCAGATTAATAGCGATAGGTTGGAAGAAATCCAAACAAGGCAGCAAGTAACTGAAGCAGATTGCAAGAGAATATGAGAAATAGGCAAAAAGGTTGAAGAAAGTGAAAATAGTTATAGCGACCCGATAGAGAAATTGGAAATGTACAGAGCAGCGAGTGATGTTAAAATAGGGGATCTGTGTCAGTCAGTTAGCTGGATTGAACAACAGATGGCAAAGATGGAAAGGTTTGTCAATACCATGAGACTTGACCTCAACCAGATGTCAAGGGAAATAAAAGGGATGAGAAGGGAAATGTTCAATAAAATAGGAGAGATTGGAGAGAAAGGGCAAATACCTTCAACAAAGTAATAAAGAGGAGTCAGAAAAAGAGACAAAACAAGAGTAAAGTCATAGCAAGGCTAAAAACAAGAGGAGAAAGCAAAAATAAATAAATAACAGGGAAAGAAATGTCAAACGGACATGTTGCCTTAATCAGGCTGCCCCAGATATGGTGGTAGAAAAGGTGAATGAAATGAGATCGGTCTTTGTGGAAAGTAAAGAAAGAATTAAAGCTATGCTGCAGAACTATAGCGATATATTCTCAGAAAATCTTGGGATTATTGGGGGTACCAACAAAGAATTAAGCTCAAGCTAGGGGAACCATTCCAAGCTCGATCATACCCTATACCTCATCAGTTTAAAGATGAGGTGGAAAAGCAGTTGGAGCAGATGTTGGAGTGGGGAATTATTGAAAAATGTTCTTCTTCTTATTGCAATCCTCTAGTTATTGTAATAAAAAATGGAGCCATCAGCTATGTTTAGATGCCCAGAAACTCAATAGGGCCACAATACCCGATTGTACTGTCCTCCACCCATGCATGATTTATTAATGAAGTTTAAAAGAAAGAAAGTCTTTTTAACATTTGATTTGACTGCCAGTTATTGGCAGATCGAGCTGCACCCAGCAGACCATCAGTACAACACTTTTAGATATGGAGAGCATTCTTATCAATTTAACTGAATGCCTTTTGGTTTGGTCAACAGTGGAGTCGGTTTGCTAAGATGTCTGGATTAAGTTTTGTCAGCAGAAACAAAGAAAATCATAACTAGGTATGTGGATGATGTAATTGTGGCATCCACATCACTGGAGGAGCATCTCCAGCAGTTGGAATTATTCTTCAGAGAGTGCAGGGAAAAAAGGATTAAGATAAACATGAAGAAAAGTGTGTTCATATCAGAGGAGATTGAATTCCTGGGTCATCTGGTTAGCCAGACAGGGATTAAACCTCATCCTGATAACATAAAGGCCATCACGGAATTTCCTGTGCCTAAAACTAAATGCCAGATTCAGTCATTCTTAGGAATGTGCAATTTTTACAACAGGTTTTGTGAAAAATTTGCCAACCAAATGGAACCTCTTTTGATGCTGTTCAGAAAGGAAATGAAGTGGAACTGGACTGCAGATCAAGAGGAAGCCTTCAAAAGGGTCAAGATGAGCTTCTTAAAATGGCTTGTGCACACATACCCAGACTTTGGCAAATCATTTTTACTTCAAACTGACAGTAGCGAGTATGGGTTGGATGTCACCTTGTTTCAGATCCAACTGGATGGGAGAATAGGGGTGTTTTATTTCATAAAGCCATTTATTGAAGGGGCCTGAGATCAATTACATGGTCACAGAGAAGGAGACTCTAGCCATTGTATGGGCTTTCTGGAAATTTTGGCCCATGTTATTGGGATCTGAAGTGGTGGTGATCACCAACCACAAGAGTTTAGAGTTCCTCAACCATAGTTACCTCACTAATAGTCACCTTGTGAGATGGAGTCTGTTCCTCCAGGAGTTCAATTATATGGTTCAGTACTGCAAAGGGGCTGAAAATGTAGTTGCTGATACTTTAAGTCGCCATCCCATGCCTCTCCAGCAAAGGCATTTGAATGTGGACCAAGCATACATGATGAACATGACCTTATGTGTGGATGAATCCATAGAGCATGAACTAGCTCAGATAGCTGTAGAGCAATGAGACAATGTGTGTTTAAATCAAATTATAATGCAGTGCCAGGACAAAAACCTAAGAGATGATTCAATACCCGAAAGGACCATGCAACGATACACACTGATGGAGGAAATTCTGCATTATCAAGTTCAAGAAGGAAAAGATGAATGGAGGGTCATGGTACCATTGAAGATGAGGCACTCTCTCATTCAATATATCCATTGCTTATACAGGCATTATGGAACCCCAAAAACAGAAGATTGCCTCAGGCGCTGGTTTTATTGGCCATGGATGCACCAGGATGTAATGTATGTGATGAACAAGTGTGAAATATGCCAGAGGGAAAAACCACCCAACAAAAGTTATGTGAACCCCATGGAGTTGATTATACCTCAAAACGCAAGGGAGATAATGGCCATCGATTTTTATGGTCCTCTGCCACCCTTCAGTCAGAAAAGATACTTGTTGGTGGTGTATGACCTTTTCTCCAAATTTATGGCTGCTTATCCATTATCTAGGACTACTACACGAGAAACTATTAAAGTACTGCGATCCCTGCATTTCCCACAGATCGGGAAACCTCAGACCATCCTATCAGATCATGGGACACCCTTCATATCAGAAGAATGAAAACAGTGGAAAAATAAACAGGGAATCAACCATATACTCACCTCCATCCACAACCCTCAGTCAAACCCCTGTGAGGGGGTTATGCGGGAGCTAGGGAGACTTTTTTTGTACTTATCTACCCGACAACCATAGAGGGTGGGTCAAGCAGTTACCTCGAGTAGTAGCCTTTATTAATTGGTCCGTTAGTGAATCCACAGGATTATCTCCAATATGCCTTCACTTTGGAAAACTAGCCCCTAAGTTGTTTAAGACGAAATTACCTGAAGGTACAGGTGAAACTGTGGACATGGAAACAGATAGAAAGGAGGCTTATGCCCGAATGCAGCATATGAGCACTATGAGAAAGAAACGGAAGAGTGCATCAAAGCATCAATTCAAAATAGGGGATAGAGTGATGATAAGGACTCCCCATGTAAGTATACTGGAGAAATTCTGGTTTAAAAAATTCTGTAACCTTTATGAAGGTCCATTCGAAATTGTGGAATGCAAAGGTAATACTGCTTTCTGAATTAAGATAGAGCAAGGGATAAAGGGCACTTAGAATGCGAGAGCCTTGAAACCTGTAGTATAAAATTTTGTTTTTGTAAGATACGATTAATAATAAAGACATTAAAATGATATACTCCATTTAAATGTCTCATGTCAGAGGAGGGTATTGTGCCAGGCATGTTTCATGAGGCCAAGCACAAGATAAGGTCAGATAAATTAATGGTTGAAAATACATAAAAAGCCATTAAATGGGGTGGGTGGGTATACCATTTATATAATTAAACTTTGTTATAAATTAAGAGAGAGAACTGTGGCTATAGTATAAACACACACACATATGTTTAAAGCCAATGTTTGAAGGCATAGAAATATGTGTTTGCAATTTTGATTTTTGTTTTTTGTTTTTTAAAAAGAAAAAGATAACTCCAAAATGTATTTATAATTTTAAATATTTTGTTTGTTGAAGAAACAGCATTTGATTAACAAATTGTTATTCTCTATTTATATTTTTTGAGTGTACAAAATGTAAAAAGGAAAATTTTAAATATTACTGTTGATTAAAAATATTTAAGAATAATTTCAAAATCAGAAGTTTTAATGGTCATTTTTCTCTTCAGTTGCATTTGAGCAAGTCATTGTTTTAAATTTAAGAAAAGCCTAAAGGCATTCTGGCTTCCTGTCCATGCTAAAATAATTTTGACAGGACAAAAGAGTTTAATTAGACTTGCGATGATGTAAGGAGAGAGGAATGTTCAAGTTATGTGAAACAATTTTTTTGTTAAAACAGAAAAAACTTCGATTCTGATAATGTAATTAATCAAGAGTAAAAAGATGTTATCATTTTTTAATTGTGATCTGAATGAAGATATAAAAAAATAAGAAAAAGCTAATTGGAAATCAAATTCTTAAAACAATTAGTAAAACCAATTCAATGAGATTTAATTAATTTTTGTGTATGGAGGTGGGATATCTGTTCTGAAATTGTGAGAGGGCAGTTGACTTTTGATTTTCAAAGAGTTCAGTTCACCTTTGCTTTTCAAAGAAGGCAGTCTAACTTTTTCTTGTCAAAGAGAGCAGTTCATGTTTGCAAATCTTATTGGGAAGCTAATGCTATTCTGAAACATGCAAAGTCATGCAACTGTTTTAATCATGATGATTCTAATACCTTGCCATCATTAAAATAACCTAGCAGTTAACCAGTCAGTTGATTCTGATGGAAGCATAACTACAACATGCCATCGAAGCCTGCAGTTAACCTAGGATCATTAAACCAATAAAGGACGATTGATATCGTTTAATATCCTGTTGAATATCCATTCTCCAACTTAAAGATGCAAATCAGGCATTCGCTTGCAGATAAAATGATCATGGAATAGAAGCCGACTTCAGCGCATCCATCCATCTCAGCTCCTACCATCCCAACAGAATGTAAACCCAGAAATTCAAGCACCCAGGTGATGATGATCAATTCTATGAACTTACAATGCAGTCAAGTCCAGCCTTTGCTGCAGTAGATGAACGTATAGCCCACTCAAAACCCATACAAGAATGAAGCTTATAGACTTTATCGGGTATATTATTTTTTTGTGTGTGTTTATTCTATTTAAATTTGATACACATTTCGTAAATATATCTTATGTACATATGTATACAAACACATCTTTCACGTAACTTGTTAAATTTTCATTGTTTGCTTAATGCCCGTGTGTGAGTTTATAATCCACAGATCACTATCTCACGTATTAGTTATTTAATCAATTTTTCTTATCAAGAAAGAAATTTTCCTTTATTTAATTTAACTATTGCTTTGTATTTCTTTATGATTATATTTTTGTTTTATTAATATGATTATGTAATGTAATATTTGATTTGTATATTTAATTGATCTGGGAATGTATTCATATTATAAATGGTATGGGGTAATGGGTTAATAAAATATTTAGATTATAATTCTAAAGCGACTACTGCCATAATTTTTTTTATTCTTTTTGTCATTTACTTTCTCTAACTATGTTATTAATTAATTATGCGAGTTTTCCGATCCCCATTCTTTAACTGAAAAAAGAGTACACTGAGCTAGCAAATGGGAAATCATCTTACCGGGTCTTAAGTCTCTATTTAGCACAAGGATACTTAATTTATTATTTTTTTATGAATAATTATTTATTGGCACACATGCCCTAATATCATTTGAACTTGCATATCCTTTCAGGAGGAGAGTTAAATTTTCTTCTGGGAGTGGTGCGAGGGGTTGATTTAGAGTCATCCCCCAAAGGTATGTAAGAGTCAACCTTTTCATAAGTATTTTCTGTGTCCGTAACAATGTTATGGTAGGGTTTTGAATCTCTTCTTACTCCGGCATGTCACCATATTTTCCCTCATGTTCGGTTTATGCGCATGCTCATATTAATGGAGTAAATATTAACCGGTATAATATATATATATATATATTGTAAAAGATCGATAAATCTACCTTTATTTTAAAAAATCCTTTGTTGTTATAAAAAAAATCTCTTTGATTTGATGTTTATATATGGAGTATTATTATTGTTTATGGTTATTAGTTAAAATTAATGTTGTTTGGATTTATTATTTTATTTATTTGTTGATGTTACATTGCTGTGAATATTTAATTGTTATTATTCTTAATGGTGAGAATTTTAACAGTAATAGTGATATGTTTTAATTATTATAAATAAATAGAGACATATAAATTGTTGATTATAAAAAAGATTATTTTATTTGTAGTGATTATTAAAAAAATGCAATGTTATTATTTATGTATATATATATATTTTTTAAAGCTGTCAAATAAATTTTTGATTTAATGTTTTTTATATGATTGATATTTTTTTTGAATGTTAATTGTTTAAAAAAAAACATATGTAACAATGTTTTTCAAAACTGCACATTCTGTGTTACATAGAAAACAACAACAGAAAAAGAAGCCATTGTTAAGATAGTTATTAAAAAGAAACTGAAGGAGAAAATTAGTTGTACTTTGTTTCTTCTGAATTGTCATTCTTGCAAATAATAAATATTCTATTGGATGTAAACACCTTAATAATGGAAGGGTGAATAATAACATTATCACAGTTCAAGTGCTGCAATCTTCTTCATTTTATCCTAGCAATTTAAAGAAAATTAAGCAATGGCTCAACATACCAAATTCCTTCATGAAGAAATGTATGATAGCTATCTAAAAAAATCTACAATGGTAAATTTAAAAGCAGTGTGGAAACAACTGGGATTAACATATTGGATTCAACATTTCAATTTAATTATTTATTTTTTGGGGAAAAAAATTTTAGAAAGATAAAAATATACATGCTTCTAAGAATTGACAAATTTTCTCTAACGTGATAGTTTCTTCACTTTAACTAGAATGCATTCAAATATTAAAAAAATATGAAGGAATAAAACAACGGAACAAGTTGAACTTTGAAAAAGGTAGTAAATAACTTTATTAATGTAAATGGTATGTTTATATATACTTTTGAGATCGATATTCTTTTTTTTTTCATTAGAAAAATGAACGGTCTTTATAAGTATAATTCTATTCGATTTAAGCATCTTGTTTTTTTTTTTTTTTTTAAAAGAAAACAAATGTTTGACAAATGTCAAAATTAACACTTAAGTATTAGAAATTTTTAAGTAAATTTACAAGTTTGGGTTGCATATGGGTTATTATATATATGTATTTTAATAAGTGAAATTTATATTTGTAAATATTATCATCAAAAGTATCATTTATATAACTTAATTTTTTTAATACTATTTATTTATTTATTATATAATTGGATATGTTATTGGGGATCAGGTTGATTTATTGAAGGTTACTTATAAGTTGGAAATCATCATTATATTTATATATTTTTGTGTGTACGTATATAAGATAACAAATTACAAAATGAGGTGAAATAAGTTCCATATTCACATTAAGTTAGAAGTTAGCACTAAATGACTGAGTCATCAAAGATATGTTATATTTATAAACTTGAGTGAGCCTAGTCATAAATAATAAAATATTCAACGCTTGTGGAAATAAGTATAGCCCAAAAGTGAATATAATATATATAAACCTTTTATAATGTAGTGGAGTAAATTTTGGTGATTTCTTTTGACATAATGCTACTTAATCGATTAACCTAGATTTGAGAGCATATCCATTATCTATTTCATTAATTTACAATATTTTACCACTCAATTATTCACTTCTTTATTTATCTATTTTCATTTTCACTTTATATAGTAACTCTTATGCAAACATAAACAACAATTCATATATTTGCTGTATATAATATACTTTTAGTTATTTTATTATTATTTTTTAATTTGAATATTTGGAAAATATAAATCTTGATTTGTATTTATATTAGTGTATACTTGTTGAGCACAAATATGTCTTTGTATATTTAATATATATACTTATTGCAAGCATATAGGTATTTTTTATTATTATCTGGGTTTGTATTTAGATAACTATTTAAAACAGTGATACTACTTAAAAATCAAACCATAATATAGAAATAAAAGATATACTATTTGTTTTATAAGTAATGCCTTTGTATTTTCTTTGGAAGAGTATTAATATTGTATTCTTATTTTTCTTTTTTAGTGCCAATCATTATGAGTTTATTAAATTCACAACTAAAATGGAATAATTTCGTATTTCAATTATTATTTAGTCTTTAGGTCACTTACACAGGTCAATGTTTATTGATGTGTTTAGATATACATAAGTTTACTTATTTGATATTAGATTCAATAAAACTCCCTTAGTTTCTAGTATATATTTTGTTAGTTAGTCATATTAACCCTGAGAATAAATTATAAGGATAGATCTTATTATTGCTCTGTGTGATTTTGGATTTATTCCAGGTATAGCTAGTTGGAAGGGCATAGAAACAATTTATTTAATATAATTGGGCTAATTTTATCTTTCTTCACATAAGTTATACAATCTATTATATTTGTTTTTTCTCAACAATTGGATTCATTTAGATTGTTAAGATCTTTCTTTATATGTATATTCCAATCTATATATGTGCATTCTATTACATTTGGATGCCACAATGTAGTCAGCATAATATGTTTGTTTACTTTTTCATTACATTTGGATGCCACAATGTGGTCAGCATAATATGTTTGTTTTCTTTTCCATTACATTTGGTGCCCAACATGGGGCTCGGTTAATTGAGTATTGTTGGTGACAAATAATTTATTAGATTTGATTATCAACTAAGGCTTGAAAAACAAACATATCAATGTTTTATTTTCCATTATAAGTGACTTTAAACATGAAGTTCAATTAGTGAATGTTTGTTGATGATAAATTGCACTAGTACAATTTTAGTAAAATAATGTTCCAGGCCCAATAGTAAATAATTAGTGAAGTTGATTTTTTTTGTATCTGAAATGGTATTAAGTTTTAAGTTCCAGAAAATTTATACATTTTTTTACTTCTCTATTTTATCTGGACTTACTTACATAATGGTGAACCCAGTAGTTAGAGGCTAGAGATAAGTATCAATTTAATCATTTTATATTTAACTACCATTATCTTGAATGAGAAAGTTGTCTCACTATATTATCGAATTAGTTACTTTCAATGCATGTGAACATCTTATTACATTTTAAATATTTTAAGGTTATATTGTGATTAGATATGAAATTTTTACATTTTAATATTGTATAAGTGTAGAATCCTCATTATCATTACACATAAATGAATGTTAGTTAGTGATCTCAGTTGTTACTCTCTATCTATTTTTAAGAGGATTTTATTAATGATATGGTATAGATAAAAAATTTTATAAACCAAGAAGTTTGTGAGTTCAAACAACTGAAAATTAGATTGTTGGATAGCTACTATGTATAATAAAATTAAAAGGCTTGTACTTTGCTTAGTTAATAATTGCTTGTTGGGATAATGATTGGAGATGGTGAGCTCTTGATCTGTGGTAATTACTATATAGAAATATATAATATATATCTTAGATTTTTTATGAGTATATAATAATAATGAATAACAGTGATAAAGTGCCAGTTAGTGATAATTTTGATGTAATGAATTTAATAGATAAACTGGAGGCTATAACAAAAATAATCTATGAGAAATTAGAGTCTAGATTAAAAACCAGCTATGATGAACTTTACCAGAAACTAGATGCTAGATTAAAAACCAACATTGATGAATTTAAAGCTGAGTTGAAAACCAACTCTGATGAATTTTCTAGAAAATTAAAAGTTGAGTCAAAAGTTCCTGTAAGTGATAATGTTATGGGTTTAGACACAAAAGTTGACAAAGAACCAAAAGAGTTTGAAGAGTCTAATGAAATATGTAGTAAAAATCTTAAATTAGGCAATGAAAAGATAGAAATAACTAAGGAACATGGAGGATTAATTAATAAAGAAGTTAGTAAAATTAATGTAAAATTTAAACATAAATTAAGAAAGATATTTAATGTAAATATTCTTAAGAAAAGGATTAAGCCTGAGAGAGATCTAGGAAAAGCTAGGGTTAAACTAAAGAGAGCAAAAGGAATGTTGACAAATGTTGTTTATCTAAAAATGATTAAACAACATGTGGAATTTTTAAATAAAGAAGTGGGTAAATTAAAGTAAGGTTTAGAGACAAGTAAGAATTTTAATACAAATATTCGTAAGAAAGAGGTTAACCCACAGAGAGATCTGGGAAAAGCCAAAGTAAAACTTAAATTTAAAAGTAAGAAGAAAATCAAAGTGAAATTTCTTAGAGAAATATTTAATCATGATAGAAATATGAGGAAAATTAATGTGAAATTTAAAAAGATAAGTAAGGAAGAGATTAAGATAAATTATCTTACAAGAAATGTAGACTTTATGAGAGAAATTGGAAAAGCTAAGAGCAAACTTACAATGATAAAATATGATCTGATTAATATAGATTTTCTTAAAGAAAATGTAAACAAAGAAAGAGATATTGGAAAATCCAAAGTTAGACTTAAAGTTATAGATGGAATGATAAATAATATTGATTCTCTTAGAGAAAATATAGCAAAGGAAAGAGATTTATGTAAACCTAAAGTCAAACTGAAAATAATTAATATAAAACAGGATAATATTGATGTTGTAAAACAAAATGATTTTCAAGAATTCTTTAATGTTGAAGTTGTATCATATCAATCTGATTTGTGATTTTTAAAGGATTATTTAGAAAATTTAAATGAATATCATTCAAACTTGCCCAGAGAATTGTTTTCAATTGAACATAGAACAAGTGAAGTAAAATAAAGACTTACTCAAGCCGATGATATTTATCAGAATATTCAAATGAAAGATAATAGATTATCTGATAAAGTAGCAACTGTTATTGATAAAATTAAGAATTATGTTAGTGCTTATGATGAAGTTAGTATTTACATAAAGGATATAGAGGCAGAATCTAAGGAGATCATAGCAAAATATTTAGATGCTGATCCCAAAATTATTCAAAAGCAATTGAATTATATCAAAATGTTATATAAAAATCTTGTAAATCAAAGCAAACTTCTTCACAGAGTTCAACAAACTGGAAAGTCTTTCCAAGAAGAATTAAAAGGCACTTTTGGATATTTTTTTATTTAAAGAAAACTTGGACAAAGATCTAGATGACCTGAAAAAGAGATATGAACAAATGAATATGGTTATTAGTAAGTAAAGTAATATTCTTCAAACCATGTAGGTCCTCAGAAAGATTACATATTTGAGAAGTTTTTTTCAATATTTCATAATTAATTAGTTATTTGCAAAGACATTTTTATGTGGATTAGGGGGTATTGTAAAAGATGGATAAATCTACCTTTATTTAAAAAAATCATTTGTTGTTATTAAAAAAAATATCTTTGATTTGGTGTTTATATATGGAGTATTATTATTGTTTATGGTTATTAGTTAAAGTTAATGTTGTTTGGATTTATTATTTTATTTATTTGTTGATGGTACATTGCTGTTCAAATTTAATTGTTATTATTTATTTGTTGATTTGGGGGAAAATTTGAATGTTAATTGTTCAAAAGAAAACATATGTAACAATGTTTTTCAAAACTGCACATTCTGTGGCACATGAAAAATAACAACAACAACAGAAAAAGAAGCCATTATTAAGATAGTTATTAAAAAGAAACTGAAGGAGAGAATTAATTGTACTTTGTTTCTTCTGAAATGTCATTCTTGAGAATAATAAATAATCTATTGGATGTAAACACCTTAATAATGGAAGGGTGAACAATAACATTATTGCAGTTCAAGTGCTGCAATCTTCTTGACTTTATCCTAGCAATTAAAATAAAAATAAGCAATGGCTCAACATATAAATTCCATCGTGTAGAAATGTGTGATAGCTATCTAAAAAAATCTACAATGGTAAATTTAAAAGCAATATGGAAACAACTGGGATTAATATATTGGACTCAACATTTCAATATATTTATTTATTTTTCAGGGAAATAAATTTTAGAAAGATAAAAATATACATGTGTCTAAGAATTGACAATTTTCTCTAATGTGATAGTTTCTTCACTTTAACTAGAATGCATTCGAATATTAAAAAAATAGGAAGGAATAAAACAATGGAACAAGTTGAAGTTTGAAAAAGGTAGTAAATAACTTTATTAATGTAAATGATATGTTTATATATATATATATTTGAGATCGATATTCTTTTTTTTTTTTAAATAGAAAAATGAAAGATTTTTATAAGCATAATTCTATTCGATTTAAGCATCATGTTTGTTTTTTTTTAAAAAAAAAAAACAACATTTGACAAATGTCAAAATTAACACTTAAGTATTAGAAATTTGTAAGTAAAGCTACAAGTTTGGGTCGCATATGGGTTATTATATATATATTTTAATAAGTGAAATTTATATTTGCAAATTTTATCATCAAAAGTATCATTTATATAACTTAATTTTTTAATACTATTTATTTATTTACTTATTAGATAATTGGATACGTTATTGGGGATCGGGTTGATTTATTGAGGTTACTTATCAGTTGGAAATCGTCATTATATTTATATATTTTTGTGTGTGTACATATATAAGATACAAATAACAAAATGAGGTGACTGAGTCATCAAAGATATGTTATATTTATAGGCCTGAGTGAGCCTAGTCATAAATAATAAAATATTCAATGCTTGTCGAAATAAGTATAGTCCAAAAGTGGATATAATATATATAAACCTTTTATAAAGTAGTGGAGTAAATTTTGGTGATTTCTTTTTATGTAATGCTACTTAATTGATTAACTTAGATTTGAGAGCATGTCTATTATCTATTTTATTAATTTACAATATTTTACCACTCAATTATTCACTTCTTTATTTATCTATATTCATTTTCACTTTATATAGTAACTCTTATGCAAACATAAACAACAATTCATATATTTGCTGTATATAATATACTTTTAGTTTTTTTTTTTTTTTTTAATTTGAATATTTGGAAAATATAAATCTTGATTTGTATTTATATTAGACTTGTTGAGCACAAATATGTCTTTGTATATTTAAAATATATACTTATTGCAAGTATATAGGTATTTTTTATTATCATTTGGGCTTGTATTTAAAGAACTATTTAAAACAGTGATACTACTTAAAAATCAAACCATAATATAGAAATAAAGGATGTACTATTTGTTTTATAAGTAATGCCTTTGTATTTTATTTGGAAGAGTATTAATATTTTATTCTTATTTTTCTTTTTTAGTGCCAGAGTCATTATGAGTTTATTAAATTCACAACTTAATGGGGAATAATTTTGTATTTCAATTATTATTTAGTCTTTAGGTCACTTACACAGATCAATGTTTATTGATATGTTTAGATATACATAAGTTTACTTATTTGATATTAGATTCAATAAAATTTCCTTTGTTTCTTGTATATGTTTTGTTAATTAGTCATATTCACCCTGAGAATAAATTATAAGGATAGGTCTTATTACTGCTCTGTATGATTTTGGATTTAATTCAGGTATAGCTAGTTGGAAGAGCATATAAACAATTTATTTAAATATAATTGGCATAATTTTATCTTTTTTTATTTATGTTATACAATTTGGTTTGCTCAACAATTGGATTCATTTAGATTGTTAAGATCTTTCTTTATATGTATATTCCAATCTATATATATATATATGTGTGTGTGTGTGTGTGTTCTATTACATTTGGATGCCACAACATGGTCAACATAATATGTTTGTTTACTTTTCCATTACATTTGGATGCCACAACGTGGTCAGCATAATATGTTTGTTTTCTTTTCCATTACAATATATATATATATATATTGTAAAGGATCAACAAGTCCTCCTTTATAATATCAAAGGTCATTCTTGATTTTTAAAAAAAATTTCTTTGATTTGTTTTTTATATATTGATTGTTATTATTGTTTATTATTGTTAGTCATAGCTGTTGTTATTAGGATTTATTATTTTGTTTATTTATTACTGGTACATGTTTTTGTTTTTTTAATGGTGAGATTTCAAATGGTGATAATGAGATGTTCAAATTAGTGTGTGTGTGATATCAGTATTAAAAATTAAAGCATATAAATTGTTAATTAAAATAAAAGATTATTTTATTTTTGGTAATTATTTAAAAATGCAATGTTGTTATTTATTATATATATGTTTTGTAAACTGTCAAATAAATTTTCAATGTAATATATATATATATATAATTAGCATTATATTATTTTGAATGTTTTAAAAAGATATCAACAATTGTAATTATGAGAAATCTTCAATTGCACATGAAAAAAAACAACAAGAAAAGAGATTGTCATTAAAAAAATTAAAGGAGAAATATATTGTATTTTATATATTCATTATTTTCAGTCTTCTGAATAATTAAATAAACTACTGGATTGGAGCTCATTAGCAATGGAGGGGTAAATAAAATATATTGCAGTCAAGGATGACTGGATCCTCTTTTTCTTTATCCTAGCTAAGCAATTGCTCAACATACATATTTATATTGCATCTGGAGTATAACATTGAAAATAGCTATCTAAAAATCCACAATTATAAATTCAGTAATCATTCAGAAACAAATGAAATTAATCAGTTAGTATAATAAATTCAATATCTAAATTTTAAGGAAGTAAATCATGGAAAATTAAATACTCATGCATTGGAACTGATGTCATCATTAACATAATATTTTCTTCTAAATTTAGCTTATGACAGAATGCATTAAAATGTTAGGAAGAAGTAAAAGAGAAAATAACAGAAGAAGTTGAACTTTTAAGGGTAATGAACAATCTAATTAATTTAATTTATATATTTATATTTTTTTAGATCGATATTTTAAAAAAAATGAAGTGTTAATTATAAATATAACTTTATTATATTTAAGTTGTTTTGCTCAAAAACAAGTACTATATAAATGTTACAAAATCAACATTAAGTATTTGAAATTTGAAAACAAAGAGTGTAAATTTAACTTGCATATGAGTTATTATTAATTTCCATAATAGGTTAAATTTGTCTTTACAAATTTTACTATCAAAATTTTTATTATTTATATATATCTTAATTCTTTTGATATTTTTTATTATTATTTGATTATTAGATGTGCTCTTGGAGATCATGAATCAAATTGAGCTATTAAAAGGTTATTTAAAGTCACAAATAAGTATCCCTGCACTTGTCAGTTAGATATAATCATTATATTTGTTTTTTGTGTATATATATATAATTTTTTTAAACTAGAAATAAAAAATCATGTGAAATAATTCATATATTGATATTATATTAAGTGTTACATTCACACTTAAAATATTAGTTGACAAAGACTACAAGGATAGTTGAAAGTGGTCTAGTGGAGACAGCTAATTCACTACTTAAACTTGACTTTGGCAGAAGATATTAAAAGCAATATTATTATAAATGTTGATAACATTGTTATTACATTTAAAAATATTACATATTACTTTAAGCATTTAAAAGTCTTTTCGAAGGAGTGACAGCAAAGAACATTAGAATAAACCTTAAGAATAGCACTACTGCCACTGAAGAAATTGTCTTTTTGATGCATATTGTTAGAGGGGAAAGTGCTAGATCCCATCCTGATAAAATAGTGGCCATTCAAAAGATTGTAATGACCCAAAATAAAAAAAACAATTTCATTCTTTCTTTGGCTTGTATAACTTCTATTACTTTTTCTAAAAAAAAATTGCCATGAGATTAAATTTAACTACCCCATTTTTATGAAAAAAATCAGATGAAAATGGTTGCCAACACGTATGGAATAATTTAATATTATTAAATGAAGTTTCTTAAAAGAGATTATCTTGAGTTTCAGATTTTAATAAGCCTTTCTTTATCCAGAAAGATACAAGTAATTATAGATTAGGGGTTGTCTTTTTCCAAATAGGTAATGGACAAGAATCACAAGTTTTATATTTTCTCAGTAGTGTACCAGTCAAAAGATATCCTCCACCTAACATGAGCTGGAACCCACGAAAATGTACTTCGAACCCAGTCAAGCCTGAGATTTAGGTCAGGGACCAACTTGAATTCGAACCCATTCCATGAGCCCCAGATCAAACACCTAATGAACAACATATAATGATGGTACATGAGAATATGCACCACAAACTAGCTCAATGAATACGATTACTACTTCCTGATTTCAAGATAACAAATGATAGAAGTCCTTACCTATCTTTCTAAATAAGTCAATAGATATAAGTTTGGGGTTGCCAAAATACAGTAAAAATTAAGATTTGCACTAATTAATGAATAATAATAGTCAACATCAAGTATGTTATATATAAAATATTTAATAACAAGCAAATATTATTCAAATGATCATAATTATTAACATAAATTATCTTTAGTCTTAGAAGAAAGAAACTACAATGTACAACATGATGGCAGTTGTAATCATATGCCAATAGATAATATGTAAGTATTTAAAAAATATATCTATGCTCTGACAAAACAGACATGTGTGATTAAAGGTATGTCTGACATAGATGCCAAATGTCTTACATACTTTATTCATTAAGTGATATTTTATTTGGAAAAGAAAATATGCTTCCAATTTCTTATAAGAGTGAGTTGAAATTTATCTTCCACATATTCATGAATTTGTTCTTAGATGGCATGAATAAATATAAAAGGTATGACTTCAAATACTTAGCAAAGAAATTTATTTTAATTGTCTACAAATACAAAATGATTTGATTTTATCAGAATCAATTCATCACAACTTATAAAGCAAAGAGTGGCCTTTATTTGAACTAAGAAGTGAAATGGTACTAATACATTATGAGCAATGAAACGAGTATGAAATAAATGGTTTTGTCGATGATTTATGAAGATTAAGTGTGGATTGTATTCAACAAGTCCTATTTGCCCTATGAAGAATCAAGGGAACTTGGCCAATCCAAGAGGGACTCATCCACAAACCTTTGGTGTTCCAATAAAGTGATGAACAAATGAGGAAGTAATATCTTCCTATATTTTAAAGTATCAATAACATAACTAGGATGACAAAACCCAAGGAAGTGAAAGGATGGCTCATGTTAGCAATGTTCTGAATTGTAATGATATAATAATCATAATATTTAATTAACAGCCTAAGTTATATGCTTAGCATGATGACCTGATCATATAGGATTAAAACCAAACTCATTATGAGCAAATTTGCTTAACATAATTATATAATGATAATAGTAATATCCTTTATCTCATGCCCTCCCTGAACACAAATGTAGAATATGAGATTTGAATCAGAAAATATCAATTTTCTTTTCCTTATTAATATTTATAAAACATTTATGAAAGAAACTCGATCTAGAAAACAATATTTTATAAATTAAATAAATGGTTGAGAGCATAGTGGCTATAAATTAAGCTAATAAAAATTATTAGCTCTTGGCAAAATAATATCAAACAACTAAATAAATATTCCAACCTGATAATTAGTAGAAACATTATTAATTTAGTTCTAAAGGAAAATCATTAGGCCATAACACTAATATAATACTATTTTCTTGGGATAAGTTTAAACAAAGGATATTATTGAGTTGGAAGTTTTATTGGCATATAATATCACAAATATATAATATTAACAAAATGAATAAGAATTAATTCAAATGAACCACCATAAAAAAAGAAAAAAAATTACTAAGGTATTACTTTAAGACTAGAGATATAATGAAATAGAGAATTACTATAACAAAATTTTAAAGCATTTTAACATGAGTGAAAAAACTTAAGCCAATAGTTACTTTTAAATATGAGTTCATGAACAAACCAGAATGTTGTGGTTTAAAAATAAAAAGGTTACCAGTTCTTCCATGGATCACTCATTGATTCATAATGACAGAGTCTGGTTGGATTTAGGAGACAACACAGGTGCGCACTTAATTCACATAGACTTTATTTATGGATTAGTTTCCTTCTGGATTTTGGAAGCTTTTGATTGGTATTGAAGAGTTCTGTTTTAGCAACATTTTTGAAGATTTGTTGGAGAACTTCTGGGTCCAGCAATCAGATCCCCAAAGTTAGCTGCATGCCATATTGTGAACACTCTTAAAATTCAAAAATAAAACTGACATAGTTTCCAGTGGCAACTTTTCTTATATTAATAGTAATGGCTCCTAAATGGCAATTTTTCAGGGTATTTATATACTCCTTTCTGTCATTTTCCCACCCTTTCTGATCTCTGTCTTACAACTAAAGCTTTTGTCTTGTTACTAAAAGGAATTTCTCTAATTAAAGATCAATCCATTACTTCAATAAGACTTTCAAATTCATTATTTTGAATTCATTTTCTACTTAGAAAATGAATTCGTAAAATCTAAACAAACAATTTTAAATTAGAACCGTCCTTAAATTAAACTTGTCTTTTTTTAATTAATTAATGAAAATTCTCCATTGTCTTTGAAAAATAACGATTTAAAGCTTATCAAAGGAATATGACTTTTGATCATAAAAATTTTACAAAATTGCAAAAATATAAAATAAAACATTCCAGTGTAATGAAATCTTATACTAACGCATATTTAACCATTTATAAGTGATAGACTTGATAAAATACTAAATATTCTTTAAAGAGCATTATTCATTAATATTTTACTATAATATAATTGGTAGAATAAATAGAATTAAATACAACATAATTAATTTTAATAAATATTTAAATAATAAAGTAGTTTTTAACTGAGATTATATGTATATGGAAAAAGTGTATAAAATCTCATTACAGGATCTGGAAATGTTTATATTTAATAACAGGATTTAAATTAGGTAAATGGGTGGAATATCATGAAGCTCAGATCAAAATTAGATATGACCACTTCAGTAGGCAATTAAAAGGAGTGAAATTACATTATTTCACTACTAAAAAAAACAATTGTGCTAGTATGGGCATTTGTTTAATTAAAACAATCATGATAGCCTGGAGATTTTAAATTGTAGCTAACTGAGTAATGAGAATTTAGTACAATGGGGATTATATTTACAGCAGTTTCATTATATTGTTCAGTATTGTCCTGGCAAAAATAATATAGTCACAGAAGTGATAAGCAGGAATCCCATTAAATTGGAAAACCAATTCCATAGAGAAGTAACTAAAAAAAATGAATTGCCTTCAATTACAAGATCCTAACCAGAAATTCATTACTGATCAGCTTGTAAAAAAATATAATTAAGAAGGATTACTCATTCAACAGCTAATAAATGTCCATGGTAAAAATTATAAGATGATTTAATGTTTTTAAATTGAATAAGAATGATGATAAATCATGGGATTGTTATTCTCACTCATTTGAGGTGAAAACTGATTTATTACATACCCTGTCCATATCAACACTATGGGCCTAGAAAGATGGAGCAGGTAATATGTAGACTATTCTACTGGCATAGGGTGTATGCATCTGTACTAAATCATCTGCAATTATGTGAAATCAACTTTTTCATCAAATTTTCAAATCATTTATATTCAAGAAAATTTCAGTCTATGTTGCCTAATAATCCAAACCAGATTTTAGCAATAGATTATTGTGGTTTTCTGCCATTGTATAATTACTACAAATTTATTTATTAACTTATGATGTATTTTCCAAGTATGTTTCATCATACTGTATACAAATGGCAAACACAACAACTATGATTAAAATAATGCAAAACTTTCACTTTTCCTTGGTTAGAAAGCCTGAATCCATTCTTATAGACTATGCCATCTCATTTATATTTTCTGACTGGAAATGTTGTTTTGATCTTCAAAATGTCAATCACATACTGATCTCCATTCATCATCCCAAGTCTAACTCCTGTTAAAAAGTCATAAGAGAATTTAGTGGCTTATTTAGGGTGTATTTAAGAGAAAATCACAAGGGATGGGTGAATCAGGCTAATTAAGGGATTCAATACATCAATATGATCAAAATGAGAGCACCAATTTGTCACCCATATAGTTACACTACAGTCATAAAAAACTTGTTCTGATCAAAATCCTTTTGCTTACTACCCAAGAGAAAATAGACTACAACCTTAATATGGAGAGAGCTACAATAAATTTTGCAAACTCCAGTGAAAAACCTAACTAACAAGAATTTCAAAAATCAAATCAATTTCATGTTAATTTTGTGTTAATTAACCTCCATGTTAATCACCCACAGGAATGCCAATATATTTTTCTATATTTATGAAGGACCTCATAGAATAAAAAATATTAGAGAGAATGCATATAGGATTAATATTCCAGATGAGCAGATAGGAATATACAGATCCCAATGTTTTAAACCAATGTGTCAAGAATTATCATCATTATTTTAATTCAAATCTATCATAACAAATCTTATTCTATTATCTCCTAAGGAAGTTTAAAAGAAGATAATTGAAATTGCAAGTTCAGCAAAAGAAAACGAAACTATTTTATTTAAAGGATTATGTATGTTTTGTTTGCATATGTAATAAAATTATAATTCATTTTTGCAGCATTTAATTCTTAGTAATGGTAATTTTTTGTTGGAGGAGGGGAGTTGTAATGATTAGTCAGCTCAATCCTCACAATCAGTTATGATATAGTAAAAAAAAAGATGAAAAAGTGAGAAGAATTTATAAAATATTTCAAGATTTTTTAATTATTTTTATTTTCATAGGATAAACATCTTTTGATAATTTAGGCATATATTTTTTTAAATGTTCAAGATTTGATACACCCTGCAATATATGTAAGCATTTCAATTTTCAATTTTCACTGGTCTTCTTTTTTATTTCTTCTTCTCCTTCTCCTCCTCCTCCTCCTCCTCCTCCTCCTCCTTCTTCTTCTTCTTCTTCTTCTTCTTCTTCTTCTTCTTCTTCTTCTTCTTCTTCTTCTTCTTCTTCTTCTTCTTCTTCTTCTTCTTCTTCTTCTTCTTCTTCTTCTTCTTCTTCTTCTTCTTCTTCTTCTTCTTCTTCTTCTCTTCTTCTTCTTCTTCTTCTTCTTCTTCTTCTTCTTCTTCTTCTTCTTCTTCTTCTTCTTCTTCTTCTTCTTCTTCTTCTTCTTCTTTCTTCTTCTTCTTCTTCTTCTTCTTCTTCTTCTTCTTCTCTTCTTCTTCTTCTTCTTCTTCTTCTTCTTCTTCTTCTTCTTCTTCTTCTTCTTCTTCTTCTTCTTCTTCTTCTTCTTCTTCTTCTTCTTCTTCTTCTTCTTCTTCTTCTTCTTCTTCTTCTTCTTCTTCTTCTTCTTCTTCTTCTTCTTCTTCTTCTTCTTCTTCTTCTTCTTCTTCTTCTTCTTCTTCTTCTTCTCTTCTTCTTCTTCTTCTTCTTCTTCTTCTTCTTCTTCTTCTTCTTCTTCTTCTTCTTCTTCTTCTTCTTCTTCTTCTTCTTCTTCTTCTTCTTCTTCTTCTTCTTCTTCTTCTTCTTCTTCTTCTTCTTCTTCTTCTTCTTCTTCTTCTTCTTCTTCTTCTTCTTCTTCTTCTTCTTCTTCTTCTTCTTCTTCTTCTTCTTCTTCTTCTTCTTCTTCTTCTTATTATTATTATTATTATTATTATTATTATTATTATTTTACCTTTTTAATTATAAATTTATTTAATAGGGGTTTCCCTCTTTTCTTCCAAGAGTAAACTTGTGGTTTTAAGACCTGTAGAGGTCCCTACTATCGCATTTTATACGCATGTGATTGAGGCTACAGCCTTAATGAATATTATTTACCTTTTTAAGTAATATTTTATTTAAGATTGTTAAGAATGCAATATTAATAAAAATGGAATAAATGAGATAAATGAATTATATTAAAAATATGTTATGAAAAATATTAATAATAAAAATTTATTTAAGAATTTGTGTGGATTTGTTTTTATTAAAAAAAAATTTAAACATGTATATAGCATATATATTTTTTGTAAATGTTTTATTTTTTTGTTGTTACTTTTAAAATTTTATGTATTTTTTTCTCTATATTTGGATGTTATAATGTTTAAAAAAAAGTTGAAAAAAATATCATCTCATAACTAAATGTATTTAATAATAAACAATAAATGTTGGGCAGAATACTCCTCCAGAAGTTGTAAATTTAAAAGTGCTAAGGAAATTGCTAACCTAATAAAAGAAATGTGAGCGAAGGTTATGACCATTTTATTATTACCATCATTACTCTGTAAATACATCTTGTTATACTAGCAAAATGTCAGTTTTATTAATTTTGCTTTAATCACTTGGAAAAATAAAATTTCAGTTTGAATTTGACATGATTGCCAAAATGAGTGGTAGATAAGCCATCTGCCTGGGATTTCACTCTTCTTAGTGTTTTCTATAAAGTTACATCAAATGGAGATTAAATATAAGCATGCATATATGAAAAAAAATCTTATTATACAATTAACTATCCACACCCTGGAGAAAAGAAGCAATGCTATGACTTGAAAAGTATTTCCAATAACTTTTCATAAATCCTATTATTCCATTCTGTCATCATTTACAGAAGTAAATGTTTCAAAACTAACTGAAATTATTCTAAATTTACATTCTCCAAACAAGACTTTATCAGACATCTTAATAATGGATACTCAAGCATCAAGAGTGAAGCAGACACTCTTGAAATTGTTATCTTTGTTGCTAAGTAATGTAAAAAATATAAGATAAATGTCAGTCGATTATAATTGGGGGTTTAAATTGAGATGTATATAAATTTATATATTTTTAACTATGGATTTTTTTATCTCTCTTTAGTAGCTATCCATGGAAATACTGAATTAAAATATCAGAGGTTTTTTATGAAATAATATCATATAAATTATAACACTTATTGAAACAATGACTGCTTAATTGTTAAATTTTGTTATTATTAACCACATATGTATTTTCAGTTATATATAATTTAGAACCATTCATTTGATCATAAAATTCATTTAAAGGGTAAATTTGCTTTATAGTATTTTACTTTTTTCTATGAGTAAGAATACTATATGTATATGTATTATAACAAATTGGGTAAGATGGGGTGGTTGGACCTGGGATGATAGAGTAGTGGGAACAACTGAAAAAATATTTCAAAATATAGATAGGTAGTTCAAATAATGATATGAGAGATGATTGAAGTAAGATATATTAAAGTAATGTTTAACATCCAAAATAAATAATTAATTTTATATATTATAAAAGCAAGAGAGATCTTAAGAATTTTCAGAAATCAGCCCAGTTACTCCTCACAGAAACTAAAAGTATAATTATAACTTCATCAAGCACCACTATCAATAAGTAAATGTAATACTTATTCATCATCATGAATGATCAATAATAAAAAATGAATCAACAGTCCAATCTGGTGACTGATTTGAAATGGGTTTACTATAGACCAGGCCAACTATTTAGCCTTTGTCAGCTTGGGGCATTTATTTAAACATAATTTGGATGCACAGACTTAATTGCTTATCCATCAGAATACATAATCAAAAAACCTAAACAATAATTCTAAAATACCAAACATGCTGATCATCATCAATACTCTGGCCACTTAGTACCTTTAATGTATTTGCATTATAAATGTAATTTCTAATAAGACTAAACTAAAATAAAGTGATAGTGCAGGGGCTTTAAAGAAAATAATCTTATGTGCTGACCTGGATATATCAATCATGCTGAATGTCCATTAGACATTAAATACATCCCCATTTATATATCAGACTGTTATGCATGAATCTAGCTGAGAAAATATAAGTTCTATAACTGTTACTGTGACCAAGATAATGCTATACATAATATTCTAAAAAACTTAATAAGTTCACTGTAATAATTTTAATAATTTAAATACAAGTTTATTAATAACATTACAAAAAATGATATTAAGGTCTCTAGAAAAAGGCTATACATATATCAATTAAGACTTCTGATTTTGATTAACATACAATAAAAAAAATATCACATTGTAATTTGCATGATTAATATATAAAATTCAAGTTGCTATATAGTTGTTTACATATAACACACATATATACATGCACAGCTGCACATTTTACTATTATGTGAATATATTTCAATTGACATTCAATAATGAAAAGAAAAATGATTATATTTTACATGTGTCTATTTGACACTCATTGATATATGCAGACATATGAAATACAATTGATTTATATTTCAATCATCATATAAACACAATAACATTTTTAAGTAATCATATTTAATGTTAACAATACCTTATACCAAGTTATACCTACCATCACACCAATGTGTGGTATAATTCACCACTTAATATAAAATATTTGAAATGACATAATCTACAAGTGAGATTCGGTTTTATACACATTTAATAACATATTTGCATACATGTGTTTATATTGAATTGCAGGCACACACTGATGTCAATATCATATTATGTCATTTTTGTCAAGATAAAATTATTAAAAATTACTTTCCAATTATTTTCTTGTTGAAGGCATATAAAATTCACATATACATGTGTATATAACAACAAATGATTTGAAACAGTTATTAAACAGAAGTCTAGTTCTTTCTTTTCCTTTTTAAAAAAAAATAAAGTCAATTTTTTTTTTAAGTTTATAAAAGTTCTTTTTATATAAAATAAAATCAGCCTTTAATTAATTATGTTAATTAATTATAATACTTTTAGAATACTCTTCAAATTAATCTAAAAAAATTGTTTTGGTCAATAAATTCAATCATTTCATTCACTCAAAATTTTACTTGCTTTCTTTTAAAATATATGGATTTTTTAAATGTCATTTTTAAAAAATATTAAAACAACTTCTTCAATAATATATATATATAAATCATCTTTGTTAAGACATTTGACTCAAGCAAATTATTTACATGTTTTATTTTAAGTTATAGGTTAAAATATCATTTTAAGGAATATTAAAATAACTCACTATATATATATATATATATATATATATATATATATATATCATCTTTGTTAAGACATTTGACTCAAGCAAATTATTTACTTGTTTTATTTTAAGTTATAGGTTAAAATATCATTTTAAGGAATATTAAAATAACTCACTGTATATATATAATATATATATATATATATATATATATATATATATATATATATATATATATATATATATATATATATATATATCTAAATGCTGCATTTATCTGTGGTTCTTTTCAAGTACAAATAGTAGCATAAATATAAGTACTTCTTCAGCAAGATGAGATTCACTTTGTAAGCTTGGTTTTTAATCCATCAAGAAAGTATAATCCCAGATTCTCATAATCAAAAGAAGTATAATTCAGGTAATTTGTTGGCTTGCTATGAGCTTCATTTTGACTAGAATTTGATGGTTTCAGGCAATCAAGATGGCTTGTCCACATTTAATGCCTTAGAAATAGAGAAGTAGATCTTTGTTCTGTTCAGAATTGTTCCAGGCAAGAAACTTTCTTCTCCACATTTAAAAAGGCTAATGAATACAGATATGGGTCTGGCTTCATGATTTAAAACTACAGCATAGTAAATTAGTAGACTGAAACTAGACTTGTCTTTTTGTCTTCCTTCATGGGAGCTCTGCAAAACTCTCCAACACTAACTACTGCTAACCAGCTACTTCACAAAAGTATTAAGACAAGAACTAAAATAATCTTTTTATCAGGCCTTTAATAGCTAGATTGCTGAGGTGATAAAAATACATTACAGACTGTTTTTAATTTGTCTAATCCTTTTGAAAACAAGTTTGAAGTTTTATCAAAAATATGATTGAAAAAAGTTGATTTCAACTAAAATTAATTTTTTGAAATTTTACAATCTACAAAGATTTTTAAAAATAGATAAGAGTAATGTATACAAGCATTATTTCAAAAATAAATCATGCTTATTTTAAGTTCAAAATCAGAATACAATATTAATTTATTTATCAGAATTGTTTAAATGTTTATTTATAACAAAATTTTATTCCAGAAAGTAGAAAATATTACTAAAATGTTTGTCTGTTTTCATTTTTACTTTTCCTTTCAACTTTATATATATTTGTGCATGCACACTATATTATTATGTGCCATATAATGGAACTGTTATACTATAATCCTAGAGGACTAGAGGGTTATTTTCAAGTCCTTACAATGAAAATATATTACTTAAAATTGTCATAATATTATAAAATCCCTATTAAATATTTATGAAGTTAAATGTTATATAGATGTAGTAATGCTTATAATTGTATTTACATATTTCTCACTGAATAAAATGGATTATTTAAAGATGTAATTATACTTAAATATTTGTTAAAGGAAAATATAGTTTAAAGAAACACATATATCATAGTTTGAAGATTCTTCTTCTTTTTTTTTGTTGAGTTAAAGAGTTAGCTTGATTCTCTCAAAAGAATGGATTTGCTGATCTTTGAATTACTTGGGTATTAATAGGTTAAATTGTTAATATTAAGCATTATTATATTATATAACACAGATAGTCATTATCTTAGATATAAAATGCATTTTAAATAAATATATTAATAATACATATTTAATATAAGCACCATAAATCAATCAAAAAGCCCACTATGAAATGGCTATTATTTATTCTTTTATTTTTTTTATTTTATTGTTGTTATTCTCATATATGTTTATACTTAAATAATATATAAACCAATTATTTTGTTTAAAAAGTGACTTAGCATTTTACATCACTTACCTACACTTGTGAATCATAGTATAATGTTTGATTTTTATTAATTTGTTTATTTTACCCTTGAGAACATTGAAACCCTATTTAATATTACTTGAGTGAACTTTAATGAATCACTATGAATTACTCTATTACTGAATGTTAAAAATTAGGACATTTTGATCAATTATTTATATTTGTGTAATTTTCAAAATATAATTTAAATTCAATGAAATGTCCCATTGTTTCTGAATTATATTTAACAAATAATATTAAATCTCATTAATATATGTTTATGTTAAATTTTGAAGCCAGAGATTTACAATTTGGAGAAATATTAAACTTGGATATATTATTTTTCATTATTATTGGAGTTTTGACCTATTTAATTTTGCAATACTATTACAAGGGTTATTCTACTTTCCATATTATTTATGGTTACAATTTGGCATATAAAATAATAGAGGTTTTTTTTTTTACTTCATTTACTTACTATCTTAATTGTCTTCTTTTCAAACAGTTTTAGTATGGTGCATAAAACCTTGTAGGAAATTATTAAGAGGACTTTCAATTTTCTGCCTAAATCTGTGGAGCATTTGAAAAGTCAGTTCTTTCATCATTCATCATTTAAGTACATATATTATAAAAAGGGTTGAGAGAATTATTAATAAATAATTTAAAAGGTAGATGTGTAAGTACTATCTACATATTTATAGATACAGTTTTGAAACAATAATGGAATCAACATAATGTAAAAAAAAGCTTTTGTATGAGAAAAGTGCAAATAACCTGAGTATTGTATTGAATGTGCATAAATATAATCAATTGATATATTTCGTGAGAAGATATATGACATTTGCGCAATGAAAATATAAGTGAGCTCAATAGTTCCACAATGAGTTTGGAAGCAACTCTAGGCACTACAGATAATGAAGCATAGTTAGTAAAAAAAAAAAATTTGGAATTTTATGAGAAAATATTTCTATCAGTATTTTTATTGGTGAATTTTAAAAAAGCTATAAAATATTTAATACAATAATACTACAATACTTTTTTTAAGAAATAAAATAAAATCGTTGCTATCCAAGTTGAATTAAATAATATTTTAAAACAAAATAAATAAATGTTAGATTTTTTTTTTCTTTAAAATGCTGAATAAAAATAAGTAATTTAAATTATTTTGACTGAAGAAAAATTGCTTTATGTTTGCACTTGTGAAAAACAATCTTAAATTTGTAATTTTATTTAATCCTACTAAGGAATGGTTGATAAAACAGGAAATGAAACATTAGAAGTAAAAGAAAAAAATGTGATTTTCAATCAAGTATAAAATTACTACTCTAAATAAAATAAAAATAAAAAAGATGAACTTTCAATCTCAATAAAAGACCCGCCACTAAATTTACTCTCTCATCAGATTCATTAAGTCGACTGGAAGAAATTTAAAATAAAAAAAAGTCTGTCAAATATATATATATAGTTTAAAGTAGGTAAATTACTATTTTCTTTTATAATAAGGCAGGATTATTGTTGATGTAATGGATACATGTCTTTAAATGTAAATATGCAGAAAGAAAATCAATAAATATGTTACAAATCAAAGTAGAACAGCTTTTACAACATCAACAGATTATTTGTATGTATCACTAAGCAGAAGCAGTTTGATTTCGTTATAGATTAAAAAGCAAATGATTATATGCATATCCACTGATTAAATTTAGTAACTAAAGACTTTTTCAATGCGAGTACTATTTTTTTTGCTGTTATTTTCAAGTCAATTTATTCATAAGTGAATATTAAAGTAAAACACTGAATGTAAATGTTTGATACTCCATATAAAAGACAGCTTTTTAAATAAAATATTGATAATGAAATGAAAAATATGCGTTAATATCACTGGAGATTATTCCAAAAATAAATATTAATTATTTTACTTTGGATATTTTCCCCTATCCCATTAATTGATTTTTCTTCATATATTAAGAATTTGTTTCATTAATTCCTGAAGTTTAATTTATATTCACACATCTTATTAATTTTTATCAAAAGTTTTTTTTCTTGTTACTTTGTTATGAAATTATAACATTATGCTATTTTTTATATAATATTAATTGTCTTTGAATTAATATTAAATATTTTTAATATTTTACGAATAGACATTATTATCTTATTATAAATAGAATAGGCATTATTTATCGTAATTCTATTGATTAAATAATAAATTCTTGTTGTTAGTTACTTTTAAAAATTTGGAATGTACATACCCAAAATATGTTCGATCTTCATTAATGGTAATTGGTCATTGTTTTTATATTTTAAATATAAAGATTATATAATGGTTAATTGACTTCTGCCCTATTTATTTCTTTATATATATATATATTGTGCCCTTTTGTATGGGTCTCCATAAATTGTTATATCAATTTATTAACAAATTTTAAATTTAAGATATATTACAGCTATATGATGTTGATTTTATTTATAGTAATCTTTCAAAAGTTTGATTGAAGTAGGCCATGAATATTTGATATGTGAAGTTGTGTTAATATTTGAGAGAGACGTTTCAGTAAAAAAAATGATAATATTATATGGTTGGGAAAACTGGCCATGATCAATACTGCATTAATAAGTTTTGTAAATAAATGTTTAAAGCTAAAAGTTTAAAAAAAAGACAAGTTAAAATTAAATGCATATATATTTATTATTGATAAAGATTAATATTTAGTAAGTGAATATAAATATTTTTGTTATTAATGGTATATAATAGAAGATTAATATTTGATTTTATAATATCGAATTATTATTTTAAAGTTGTTATAGTATATTATTTGTTTTAAAAAATATTTATTTTATAAAATTAAATTGTTAGTTTATTTTTTAGATAATTACAAGCGTTTATATCTGTGTTGTAAGTCAGGTGACAGATAAACATATGTACACATATGCTTGTAAGTTTTTTTTAGTAAAGTTGCAAAACTGTTTTAAAATTCTATTATAAAATTTATAAATATTATATTGGCTATCACGAGATAAAAATAAAAATAATTAGTGTGAAATATTAAATCTGATTTTTAAAATACTGTTTAAAAAATATAATGAATAAAAATAGACTTAGTTTGTTTAGAAAAATAGTCTTATAAAAGTTAAAAGTGAAATAAAGTAAAACATATATTTTTAAAAAAATGCTTAATGGATTTAAATAAATGATAAAAATTAATTTAAGAATTAAGTAATGTAATAAATAATAAATATTAAATAAGTCAATATTTATTTTTAATTTTGTATTGTTGGTAAGATATGTAAATAGGCTAGCAAGGTGATTGTTTAATTTACCAATCAAGTGGGTAATTTCTTCCGGTATAAAAACCGAGGTTCAATTGTTCAGAGGGTGATTGGAATTTCTTTTAAGTGAAGTGTGCTATTAAATATAGCTAAGTAAAAATTATAGACGCTCTCGTAATAGTTTCTTAATTTATAAGAGAGTAGTTTTAAATAATTTTATAAAAGTTTACCGTTTAATATGCAGTGCTAATTTATTTATAGTTCCCTATTGATCGTCTCTATCGAAGCTCAATTTTACTATCAAATAATCATGAAAATATCGTATATTGATAAAATGTGTTGGAAACTTTATATTAAAAATATAGTGAACACTGGATTAACTAAGAGAATTACTAGTTGGATAAAAATAATATATTGGACATTATATGAATTTAAAAGTTGATTATAATTAATTTTTTATAAACAAATATTTTAAAGAAAGATAAATACTTCTTTATGAAGAAAGTATTTTAAAATTATATATTTTAATATATCTTTTGGTAAAGATATGGAAGTTAATAATAATTGCAGAAATACTTGCCTTATTAAGTCTTTGTTATTTAAAAGACTAGAGGTCGATAGATTTTTAAAAAACTGATAATTCGGAAATTTAATTGATAAATAAATACCTATATAAAAACGTTATAATATTTAAATTCTATATGCTGGTTATATAGAAAATTTTAAAAAAATGTTTTGCTGAATATTTAAAGAAATGCGCACAGAAGTATACGAGGATATCCAAGTCAATTTTTATAAAAACTTAAATTAAACATTTAACTATTGATTAATCCTAGGAAGATAATAACTTTTAAATAAATCCGGATCCTATAAACTGTTTTAATTATTATTTTGTTTCTTTATGGTGGAACTTATTTTATCTTATTATTTTTTTAAAAAAAAAAAACGTTTTCATTTATTTCATAAAAACTGTTTAAACACGTGATGTACCGGAAAAGGATGTGATGTTGGTAAAATGTTGTGCCTAGGAAAAAAGAACAATTGTGGGTGGAAAGAAGACACCGTTGGATTTTATGTAACATATTTTGTTTTCTTAACTAACATAGATATTTAATTATTTATTGATCTATTAGAGATAAGAGAGGTACATTTTAAAAGTAACTACATAATAATATAATACTTAATTTCATAAAGTTTATTTTTTTTATATAATTTTACAACACGTAATATTTTAAGAATAATTGTTGAGTATAAATGTGATATTATTTTTGTAAAGCTATAATCCTGGAGGACATTGTTTGGCTGATTATAAATTGGAGTATCATTTATGGTAATAATTATATAATATTA